>JAPXFY010000018.1:21556239-21606239 GCA_030674185.1 Monoplex corrugatus | reverse complement strand
AGATAATAGCTGAATTGTCCAAGTGCAATCAATCCCTCTTGAACAAATTCCAAACTCTACCAAATTCTACCAAGACAACAAAGATTGAAAGAAGCTGTCCCTGGCAAAATCCCATGGAAAATCTGTGCATAAACACACACAGAAAAAAAGAGTTCAAGTTCATGTCATTTATAGTTCTGCCAACCACTAAGCATTATCAGCATTAACGCCATGTTAAAACCAACTCCATGTTTGTTTTTAGTGTTTAGAATGAGGAGTGGGGGAATGATTTTTTTCTCCTGCTTTCCAACTATTGTTCACTACAATTCCAGATAGTTCAAGCTCAAGGTTTTATGAGGGCTTTTACATAAACAAACACATGCACATGCACAACTCTATGCACACTTCATGCACAAAACTCCAAGTTGTTTTTTATATTCTGTGGAAATGAAAGAGAATCTGTCAAACATCTGTTGAACTGTGGTCACACAACACCACAATATTTTGGGATGCATAGACAGCTGGGCTGATCATAAAATTAACACTGCATTCATTTTATTTTAGCTGAATTGCTTGTTTTGGTTGGGTATGTTTTAAACTCTACCAACAAAATTGATAATTTTGTTTGCAACATTTCACATGCCTGATAGCAAAATGCCCAGCAAACTAGTACTTGTACAAATAACATTCATATCAATATTATCATTGAATAACATTCGTTTGATAGACAGCATGCTTGATGAATTTTACTTTCAAAACTCATTTGGATTCACTGTGCAGGACTTATTTCATAAGACAGAGCGCAATAAATACTGAAGTACAGATATATATCACTACACATCAAAATACATCAGTAAATAAACTGAGATGAATATATAAGTGTCTAACCATACATATACATACAATATTATAGTCAGAAATATATATGTATGAATGTTAAATGCTGTAACATGTTCAACTGCCAGAAATGGAAGTGCACACTGATAGATAACTACATCAACAATGGAAGGCCTGGGTAAGTGTGTGTGTGTGTGTGCATATGTGTGTGTGCGTGCATGCGTGCATGTGTTTGTGCGCACACA
Source organism: Monoplex corrugatus (assembly GCA_030674185.1). Lineage (NCBI taxonomy): Eukaryota > Metazoa > Mollusca > Gastropoda > Littorinimorpha > Ranellidae > Monoplex > Monoplex corrugatus. The sequence goes on along the minus strand of JAPXFY010000018.1, from coordinate 21,605,178 downwards.
CACACACTGTGTGTGTGTGTATATGTATGTGTGTGTATATGTGTGTGTGTGTACGCGTGCGTGTGCGTGCGTCTGTGTGCATGAGTGTACGTGTGTGTGCATGTGTATATGTGTGTGTGCATATGTGCAAGAGAGACCCAGCTGGCCTTTAGAAAAAAAATCACTCGATGTTCTAAAACGAACACAATATGTGAAAGACAGGAAGGGGGAGGGGGATCACGCTTCGTATTACTACTCTACTGTTTAACAACCGCCAATATATAATGAAACTGTTTACTGAAAGCAGAGTTCAAAGTTTTGTAAGCCTAGTTCTCAACAAAAATACCATAACTGCTAAAACAAGGGGAGGTGTGCAGTGAGCACTGAAGGGGAAGAAAAATGATTTATATACATATGTGTGCATGTACACGTGCATATTTCTGTACGTGCAGGCTTGTCTGTTTTTAAAATTTTTAGTTTCTATTGTATGCATATTGTTTGGCCCATGATGTGCAGAAGTTATTTTTGCAAGATGGGCATTTTCATGTTTACATAAGCCACCAAATGTTCACATGGCTTAACATATCTGTTTAACCCTTAGCTGTTCACAAAGCTGGTAACTGTCCTGTGGGAAGAATGTGCCGATCCATTTGTAGCGGTTGGGATCACCCGACCTTTTCCGGCACATGTGTGGGGAATTTCCATCACTACTGGCCTTGCTGTCTTATCGCGCGTGTGGTTAGAATCTTGGTCCGTCTTGCGTTGAATGTTCTAAAAATAGTACGAGCATTCTGGGATGCAAGGAACTTTCCATTCACTACTGAAAGACTTCATACTGACGCTGTGCTACATTCAAATGTGAATACTAGGAGCTAGCTTTACATCTAGCAGTGCAAATGCGAAAGGGTTAACGTTATGCATAAGCAGGTCTCCCCTGTTTTTATTTGTGGGCAAGATTGTCTTAGCTCTTTCTGTATTAACCCTTTGACTCCTTCACCCTAACCACCAGCTCCTGCAGGAAGCTGGTAGATAGGGTGAGGAGTCAAAGGATTAAGTTTTTGAAGATGGTGGACAGGGTGCAGGAGACAAAGGTTCAGATATGTTACAGCTTACCTCACATGCACATCTGCTACTGAAGTATGCTATAGCATATCTTAAGTTTAAAATCCTAAAGTGCAAACAGACCCTTAAACTGGCTGTGAATGTCTTCAGTACGGCGTGTGTCAACAGCCAGTACAGTGTGTACATGTGTCGGGTTACATATGGCCTAGTGACACCGATACCAAGTCTACAGTAGATTTTTATATATATGGTCCACTATTGTGGTTGATAAAGTCCAACCTAGCACTTTATTCATTTGTGTACCCTCTTGTGGGATCTCAGTGTCTGTCATGTTTGTGAAGGGGGTTGGCGCTAGGTGCCATGTGCATAGGCAAGTTGCTGTTGTTTGCGCAGAGCCTCAGCAACTTCCTCCACCTGCCTCCATAAGTCCAGGGCAAACTGACGCAAGACAGCTGTTCTCATAAGAGACACACATGGCCGAACAGTAGATGGCAAGTCATCGCATACGGCCAAACCCACAAGCAGTGTTCTGTGGCAATGCCCTTTATGCAGTATGCGGCTGCGGGATTTTCTGTCTGGGTTTACTCCCATAGCCTTTCCCCACCCAAGGGATAACCCACATATGCACAAGGCAACACACAGGCGCAGGTCAAACAGTCTACTGTCATACTGTAGCAAAGACTTGGCCCTGACCTAAGCATCCGGTTTTGTAGGCTTGAAAAGCCGGCTGTTGACTGGAATCTTGGTCAGATGGCCAGACCATTCAACGTGCCATTGTAATGTACCAGTTCTGCTGAGCCTCTCATCTCTCAGGTCGCAATCTTTTCTCTTCAGGGTTTTTCTGAAAATCCAGGTCTGACACTACTAAATCAATGTGGGTACAAAGAGTGTCCTGATGAACCTGGTTTTTATTTTCAAAACCCAAGGATCCCTGCTTGGGGTTATTTGTTAGACAGGATAAAAGTTGGTAGCTCAAGAGATATGTTTACAGTGTCATCTTGAAGCTAAAACTACCCAATTTCTTGGTCTTCAAAAGTGCCCCAAAATACAGTGCTTTAAGTGACCACTTCTGTTTTGGCTGCACACAGTCACAGAGCTTCTCCCAACATTTTGCCCAGTCTTTTCCATCTACTCTTCCTCCTCTGTACTTTAACCTACCATTAAGGACAGCCAGCTGTAGTGGAGTGCAGCCAGTTGTCATGTCCTGAGCGTTCACATTGATGTGTGTCAGATGCTTGCGAATTTTGTGACCTGTGTCCACACTCTGCCACGCTGCATCCTCCCCTCGCTTCTTGAGGGATGCACTTGTCAGCAGTTTCTGCATGAAACATGCAAAAAGATAAATGGTTGATATTCAAGAAATATCAATCGCACAACATAAAAGTTGAATGTACCTGAAACAAACATATACACACACACATACTTTTATCCATGGTATGCAAGCATTATTACATATATACTGGCTAAATTGTTCAAATACGTTCACATTTCACTTCCACACCTGACCTAAAAAATACACTTAAAAAATGTTTAAATGTGACCAATCTTTGGGTTAAAGCTATGACCTCTCCCTTATTAGCATAGCACCCTAACCAACTGAGCCAATATAAAAAAAAAATTTAAAAAGGACAAACTAGTTCAATTCCAGACTAACATCAAAACTGACCTGTTTGTTGTCCATGTAATGGTTCCATCATCCTGGAAATGTTGCATTTTGTGTTCAGCAAGTGAATCATGTAATAAACTCTCCCCTTCCCTACCTATCCCACCTCTGTATATAAGCCATGAAGAATGAACTTAACATACCGATCCTTTCTTATTGTTTAAAGCCCAGCCAACAATGTAAAGCTATATCAGGGCCATAATCATTTCAAAGCAGACACAATACCTCATTGAAAAACAAAAACACCTGGAGAAGAAATTTCAGTACATACTTCACTGTGTTTGCTGCACTTAAATTAATCTAAGGACACACCCTTGGCACTGACCATCAAATTTATCATCAGAGGGTTAAAAAAAAATGAATAAAAATATAAATTATACAACTAAAAACATAAAAACATATATTGGAAAAATGCCTAAGTTACCTAAAATTGCTTCTGCACATAGTTTCCTTCCTTAGAACCAAAAATACAACAATACATGTACCAATTTACCAATCCTAAGAGAAAGCATGTTGTAAGGCTTTTTAGAATACATCAAGTACATGGGCCAGTAAAGTAGAAAACGATAAGAAGAGATGTAAGAAAGCATAGAACAAGGCAGAAACAAAGGGAGTGACAGAACAGAGGAAACTTCTTGCACAGAATATCCAGAGGGTTGGGATACTATTCATATTCAAAGATCCCCTGGCATTCCCACAAAGGACATACTGAACCTGAATGAGGTACTACAACAAATCAGAGATCACATCACACAGTTTGCCTTTACAATATCAATGTGCTGGTCAGACTGCACACAGTTTAGCTGAATTCTGTATAAGATGTTGATGCATGCAGTACAGCTCTAAGGCAAAACACATTATAAATATCTAAAAATGTTAATAAACTGTTCTCTCATGGGCATAGCATATCAATGTTTTGAACATGACATTTTTCATATTTTTCACAGACATAAATGATGTAAACAGTATATTAAAAAGACTGACAGGGGATGTATTTCTTTACATCAGCAACACAACAGAGAACAAGAAATACAACTGTCAACTTTAACTTTGAATATGTGCACTCTAAGTCTGTTGCTAAAGATGTATATATTTCTAATTTTCCATTTTCGAACTTTTTTTTTCCTCAAAATTTCCTGCCCAAAAGGATAGTAATAAGTATACCTCAAATTTCTCTGTTTTACTTTCTGCTGCACAACCCCTTACAAAACTGAAAGGGGGTGGGGGAAATAGTTCCCTTATCTTTGCTCACTTGAATCATGTGAGAAAGTCTAAAACTTCTAGTCCATGTACAAGAAAGTTTAAATCACTATATAAATGCATTATATACTGTTATATAGAAAAATATCTAATTTTGTACGAGAGCAAGTAAAGATTTTAGCAGCTTCAAATTCTGCATCTTATTCTGCATCAGATGTCAACTGACCTGCTAAACTGCACTATTGCAGCCACTTCATCAATCTTCCTTGTGTGTGTGTGTGTGTGTGTGTGTGTGTGTGTGTGTGTGTGTGTGTGTGTGTGTGTGTGTGTGTGTGTGTTATTTTTTTCAGCATCAAGGAAGCAACTTCCAACTGTAAGTCTAATCAGTTTTCACATTATTTCATGGTTTGACCACTATGTAATAACTGGTGTGCCTCAGAGAACAGTCATGGGCCCGGTATTGTTTCTTCTGTATATCAACACTCTGCCAGACAACTTATCATCCGTCCGCCTATTCGCCGATGATTGTGTCCTCTATTGTGAGATACAGTCTGCAGATGACAGCAAGAAACTACAAGAGGACCTCAATCGGCTTAACACATTCCGTAACGCGTCACGAGATCCTCATGACTCAGCTTTCTCTCTGCGTGGACCGCGTCATGTGGATTTCGTGCCCTGAACTGTAGTTTCCGTTTCGAGTATATAAATAGAAAATTACCGCATTGCTGACGTAATCCTTCTCCGGCAAAGGGAGTATACTATTGTCATTTCCTCTCTGCATTTAAACGACGTTTGAATCGGCAAAAATGGAAAAAAACAGGCATAATTTGAGTGTTTCTGAAGTCATCTCCTAACATTACTTGGTCAATAGTTGGTACAGTGACCTATTTTCTTGGTAGGAAAAGGGTTAATCAGTGGGAGGATAAATGGCTGATGAATTTTAATGCCTCAAAATGTGCCGTCCTCTGCTTCTGGCCAACCAAGTCTCCCACCTGTAGCAAGTTCTACATCCACAACAGTGAGCTGGAGGAAGTGAGTCACCAGAAGTACCTAGGAGTACTGCCATCCAATGACTTCAAGTGGACAGCACACATCGGCAGCATAGTCAAAAAGGCCTACCAGCAGCTCGGTTTTGTGAGGCGAAACACAAGTGACATGCCCAAGAAGATCAGGGAGGCAGTTATAAGATGTTGGTCTGCCCTCATCTCAAGTACTGCTCAACGGTGTGGGATCCGTACACAAACAGGTCCAAAGATGCGCAGCAAGATATGCCACTTGTGATTACGGTCGAACCAGTAGTGTGACCGAGATGCTACATGAGCTGAAGTGGAACCCGCTGTCTGAACACCGTATGTACTTGAGACTGCTCATGGCCTACCACATCATCACTGGAGAAGTTGCCATCCCGAAAGATAAATTCTTCACCGAGACTTCCTCCAGAACCAGATCCAACAACCAACGCAACCTGCAGCGATACCAACCCCGTGGCAACATTGATAAGTTTGCCTATGCACAGCGGACCGTCCCGGAATGGAACTCTCTCCCCGCCCACATAGTCAACGCAGCATCCACCGAACACTTCAGGGAACTACTGTCACAGAATCTGTTTGGAGAACCTCCACCCTCGTCCGACTAGTCCGCGCACACATTCCACCATCCACGGGATAGGCCACGAGGCCTGTTGTGGATTATTCTACAGAACCAGAACCAGAATGTATGTGTTCAAGTGACTGTGTGCATGTGCACGTGTGTACGAGTGCATGTGTATGTGTGTACGAGTGCATTTGTGAGTGCCTATGCATTTGGGTATGCATGTGGGAAATGGGGGGTTACAGCATTTTATGACAATATCAAACATTTTACCTTGTCTGTACATGTGTGTGTGTGTGTGTGTGTGTGTGTGTGTGTGTGTGTGTGTGTGTGTGTGTGTGTGTGTGTGCACATGCGTGTTAGAATAGTTAGATATGATACTGATGTGCCTGGAGATCAAATTTCCTTGCCATTTTGTACAGCCTGGAATTCAATTTTTCTTCCTAATTTGCACAGCCAGTTCTTAAAATAATCATTTCAATTGTACATGTATTAGGTCTATAACAAAAACGCTTCAAATAGTCCATATCAAATGCATGCTCATTGCAAGCAGGATTCTAGTCAAATTTTGTTGACGCTCTACAGTTCCCCCGGCTTTTTCTTCTCTCTCTCTCTCTCTGAGTCTCTCTCTCTCTCTCTCTCTCATTACACAGATGAGTACAACCAAAAAAGGGAATACAGGTAGAGTACATGTCACTTGTCAGTAAGAATATTTTACAAGTTGGGTGTGGCGACCTAAGACGAGAATCTGCGAAACGTCCGAAAGGATCATCCTTAGGATGCAAAGAGACAGTCAGCAAAACGAACTTTATTATTATTATTATAATTATATACCTGAACTTTCTTGATGTCTTTAGCTTTCACAGCTTTAATAAGCTCCTCCTCTTTTCCCATGCCCTAGTTCGTAATTTTCTGTGACACTGAGTGAAATAGAAAGTTATTTCCAGCTTGGCAGCAGCATCTCAAGTCAAAAGCTCCGCCTCGCCTGTCGTGGCCGAATCCCAGGAAGTAAACAAACTTTTGGAACTTGGAAGAAAGTTCAGCAGAGATGAATTTTTTAAGTTTTGTTGATAGCTTTAATATCGTATTCAAAACTTTTTTCTGGATCAAAGCATGTCCGTCCAGTTCTGTATTTGTCCTTTTCAAAACAAGTATTTCAGGATAACACTGCAGACTGCCAGCTGCCTGAAGTGAACAGTGCTCAGCATAAACACGCTCACCCAGCTCCGTCTTTTTACCCAAAGTTAACTTAAAACACACCAAAACAGAATCAGAACAAATATTAAATATCATAAAACAAGACAGGCGCAAATTCTGACCAACTGGCCTCTGTCAAGCGTACGCAAAAGACAACAAAGAATGAAATGCACAAAACTTAGTGGAAAAAAAGCAGAGGACTTCCGTGACATTTCGCTGAGCAGGAGGAGGGATAAAAATAACACCAAGTTTTGTGAAATTATTCTTTGTATGCAAAGGCGTTTTGCCCGAAAATTTGCACCTGTCTTGAACTGCTCTACTAAATACGCATTCTGATTCTATTTTTGTGCGTTTGTGGTTCCTGATTGAACGCTGGAAGTCATTTTCATTCTGATATTTCAATCAATAAAACTTGACTGCATGCACGACTGGCTTACCAGGGGATAAAGTTCCACTTTCACAATTAAAATCTGACAAATCTAGATATAAACGCATTTTTCCCATCTGGCGTGTTAATGCCATGGCTTCGTCATGGTACACTAAATTCCACTGCTATTCCTGACTCAGTCATGAACGGAATAGTAGCAAGAAATTCGGGGGGGGGGGGGGAGGAGCGGGACAGCACAATGTCCTCAGAGGAGAAACCCTTATCAAGCAAGTGTTTCGGCCCTTACGTCCTCACAGTCTAAGGGGACTGGACCAGATCCAGCTGGAACTATTTTCCGTTATTTCCATCATTGCCTTCAGGGCCTCTCTCTCTCTCTCTCTCTCTCTCTCTCTCTCTCTCTCTCTCTCCTCTTCGACAACTGTTTCGTATGATCATAGGCTGATTTACCTATCAACCCTCTTGTTCCGACTTCCATAGCAATGACTTTGGCTTGAAGGCCAAATGTCCTCAAGTTACTAGCTAGACTGGTATACTTTTCAGTCTTGTAGATTTGGGCTTCCTACATTCTATCTACATACGGCAGAATGAGCTCGATCAGAACCATTTGTTTTGATGAATAGAAATGGAGAATTTTGTCCGGTGTCATGCCACTCTTGCTGATGTTTTCATGGCGTTCTTTTTCCATTGTGGAAGATGTGCTCTGCACTCCCAGTCGTCCGCTCTATCCAGCAGACCCCACTTCCATGCTCTGGATGTCACTTTTTTTTTCAGGCCACAGCTTGCTGCCTCCTGCTGAGTAGAATGTTGTTATAACTTCTGGTGTCGTTTTTAGTAGACTGTTGTTAGAACTTCTGGTGTCGTTTTTCCCCCCTTACAGTACTGATCGCCGCACCTGACTGTGCCTACATGTGTACATTCCTTGGGTTGGTGCATACTTGCATGAGCTCAGGACACGTCCACAATCTATTTGCCCTGGCAGAGCAGATAAACAGGGTCTTCCAATTTCCCCCATTTCATCAGACTAGTATTGGAGGGCAGGTCATACACAGATTTGAGGATGAAACTGATTCTGAGAGAGATATACGCCACAGGTCGTTCCAGCTTAGACTTCTTTGGAGTGCATTTTCCTCAAGTCATCCACTTCCCCTGTTGACCTTGCTGGATTGCCTTTTATAGTCTTATGAGATCATTTTCTTTCTTCATCTCTTGGATTATCATATCTCTTTTTGCCTTTCCGTCGGCCTTTGACCAAAATTCCATTTCTGTTGATCCCAGCACCTGCGTATTGATCTGTGTGTGCCCTATTATTTCTGACTATGAAGCTTACCTTCGCTGTGACCTGTGCCTCCTGGACTTTCCATTTTCTGCCAGTCCTCAGCTTGGGCTGGATTGATTTCACAACCATATCTCCCGAGTCTTCAAGCATGCCAAGAAAGTCCTCAACAATGGCTTTTAGGGGTAGCTTCAGCTTTGCCTGGCGACAATAGAGTAAGGTCAGTAAAACTCGATGGAACAGCAAGCCATTTCCTTGTGTATTTGTTGATTTTTGGCCTCCATTGATTCCACTGTACCAGTGCAGACATTGTATATCAACACAGGCCAGAAAAGCTTGGAGTCAGCATGAACAGTAGGCACCATACTTTGTATTGGTCAAGAAAGTCAAGGAGGTCTACTACTTGCAAATGTTACTGTGTTGTCTTCTTTATCTTTCCTCGGTGAAAGGCTCCATGACTTTTTCAGTCTGAAATTCATTCTAGATGAAGCGACAACTTTGTCCAACGGCTTCAGGGTTTCGTGTGTCTGTGGAAAGTACTGTTGCGTCATCCATGAAGGCTTTTAGAGGGGGTCATTTGGTGTCCGAAACCCTTGAAACCGGACTATCTGAGAACTTTTTTTTTTTTTTATATCTGTACTGGTTTTCTAACACGATGACATCATAAGCCTGAAGATTTCGGTCATAAAAATGACTTGTTTCATGTGTCCGGTAGTCAACGTTGATCCAAGTCAGTAAATGTAATATCCTCAAATCGCAACACTAATTTGTTTCAAAATGTCTCCTTGTCAAGAAGAGAGTGCGCGCGCACACACACACACCGCGCAATTACTGAACGCCCTTTGTTTTGTATTGTTTTGTTTTGCATTTTTTGGTTTGGTTTTGGTTCGGTTTGGTTTGGTTTGTTTTCTAGATTGGTAGTGGCGAAGAAGGGCCTGGCATTTGTTGTTGTCATAACATGGTCGGCATTCGACTGTTTATGTTTATACGACACAATCGGATTTCAGGGATTTGGGTTGACTTTCCTTTGGTTTCGATACAGAACGACATCCCTTGCAATTACTGCATACAATTTCTAGCAAGCAACTTGAATTATGACGATAGTAAAACAGAACCTGCCCAATAATGTTTGTTGTGAAACACCACTACCACTATATACTCTTTATTAGAAAACGCGGATCTACGTTAATCTGCCAATGTGTTCTCAATTCTGATCAAGAGCCGTTTTATCCATTCAAATATATTTTCGTCAACCCCCATCGTGCTGAAATGATGTAATGAGTAATCACTCATGTAGCACAAAATCAAACGTCCTTTGGAAATCGAGATGAGTCAACTGGGTATCCATCTCTGGTCTAAATATTTGACTTCTAGCTGTGTTGCACAAAATTATTTATCTAAAACCATGCTGACAGTCTACATACGTATTATTATCATGGAGATATGAACTTGCAGCATCTCCAATAAAGTATTTTAACACTTTGCAGACTAGACATGAATAATTAAACTCACACTAGATAGAGAACCCTGTCAAGCTTGGGAAGACAGGTGGTAACAGACAGACTAATACAAGAGGACTCAGTCAGACTTGGAAGACAAGTGGTAAACAGATTGAGGCTAATACAAAACACACTGACAAACTAAAATTATGCCAATAAAACAAAAATAACAAGAATAAAGGATAGCCACCCTAACAAGCAAGTGTGTGTGTGTGTATTGGGGGGGGGGGGGGTTCATGCGCTGCACGACCCACCCGGGCCTGGCCATAAGCTGCCCCGCCCACAAAATGAATGGCAAGGTGGAGCTCTAACACAGCCACGCAACGCTGCGCCAACCAGACTCAGCCCAGCCAACGGACCGAGACAGAATTGAAGAGACACCCCCCCCTCTCCCCCTGGCAGCCCACCCAGTCGTCAGCCCCGTTCCTCCCACCACGATCTCGACAGTCAACAGTCGGAAGCTCCCAACGTTGTTTTACTATAACTACAAGGTGTGTTCAAACGGCTGCCAAAGCGGCAAGGCATAATGCTCTAGATCGCCTATTTCGCTGTTCAGTTAGGTCTGACATGCCCCCAAAGGGATCCCAAGTTTGCCGTTTTTCCGAGCGGCCAGCAAGTCTTTCTCAACGGTCATAAGGTCTGATTCCCTGGAGTCAACGGCCATGCACGTGAAACAATTAACGAGTTGTGATGCCTAGTTATCCTGGCTTTTACTACTCTTCTGATTCAACAACTACGTTGAATCACTTTAACTGAAAATTTCTGCACTAAGTGGATATGTTTTATCCTATACAAAACTTTTCAGTTCGTTCAATGTAAATCTGTTGTACAGTGCATCCAGTGGATCTTGTGACCTCTCTATCACGTCTCCCACTTTTTTCATAACCTTGTTTATTCGATCTCTGTCTTGGAAACATCGTCAACCAAGCATCTAAGTCTAATGTCTTACTTGACTATCCACGGCATTCCTCAAAGAGAGGAGGTAGATGCCTATGGACAAATGTGTCACACTGATAGAACAAGAAGACTGTGCATTCTAGTATGTGTAAACACGCCTGTATAGACATAGCCCGATGTTAGTTTACACCCATTAAACACGTAAAACGATTAGTAGCTATCTCTCAACAAATTTGTACCACATGCACATTTCCTATGGATACTGAGCCAAGCAAATAATACTGAAAGTTTCAATAGCACGTCCCATGTTGTGGTTGAATCAAACGAGTGATGGATGAAATGTGTTTACAGACAACGTTTAAGGTGGGTGGGGGGGGGGGGGGGGAGAGAGAGAGAGAGAGAGAGAGAGAGAGAGAGAGAGAGAGAGAGTTATAAACACATTGATGTGTACGGTTGTCAAGTGGAAGTCATTCAAACAGTCTTGGGTTCGATTTTGTTTATCTCCCATGTCAAAAAGAACATCAAATGTGTACGTTAAAGAACCTTGTAGTCTATGCCATGTCAGCAGCTGCTTATGGAAACATGAAAACACCCAGCATGCACGCCCACCAAAAAGTGCCACCAAACTAACATTTTCCAAGGAAGGTGTGTGAACAGCACTTTCTCAGAACCTCTGATGATATATTTTAAACCTCGTTTTCGCTGTTAAATGCGTGTCAAGTCTTATTTCAATTGAAGCTTCTTCATGGTTACAGTGACCTTGAGAAGTGGAGAATCTGATTTTTGCCGAAGTTTTATTTCAACTGAAACTTCCTCGCGGTCATACTGACCTCGTAAAGTGTAAAATCTGGATTTTGTCTGTGCTAATTTTTGAATTAATATCTAATTTCAACTTCACTATTGCGGCAGTCTGCTATTATCTTCCATGCACATCAAGTTTTATATCTTTGAAAAGAAAGAAAAAGAAACTAAAGGAATCTGGGAGTTTGTTCAAGACTGACCCCGTAAAGTGTAAAATCTGGATTTTTGGATGGATATATTTTTAATTAATATTTAGTTTCAACTTCACTATTGTGGTATTTGCTGTTGTCTTCCATGCACATCAAATTTTATATAATTCAACAGAAAGAAAGAAAAAATCAAAGGAATCTGGGAGTTTGTTCTAGAGCGATTTATTGCATTCTAAAAATTCTACATGTGATCCATCAAATCTGCCAGCCGCAATCTGACACGTTTTTTGAACTTGTGCAAAAACTAACACGCTAACAAGGTGTTGAAACAGAAAGAAGAACGAGACCTTTGAAACACAGACACCTTCAGAATGATTGGAGCATTAAGATGGACAGAGAACAAGTCAGCTTTTGTGTTGTAGGTTGGGATTGAACTCGAGACGTGAGATCTGCAGTCCATGGCTCTATAAAAGAGCCAACCTGCCTGCGTATCGTATTTGTTTTTTATTTAAACCTTAGTATATTCGATGTCACAGCGACCTTAACAGTGCAAAATATGTTTGTATTGAAAGGGAAATAAATACCTCGACCATCTTGTTTTCAATCGTAGTAATAATACTAAATCTTCTTTTTGTATAGCGCAAACAGTCCATGTCAAAGAATGCTTGTTACACTTTACATAAAATGTACGCACGCAAAGAGACTTGCGTAATCAAGAGAGAGAGAGAGAGAGAGGGGAGGGAGAGAGAGAGAGAGACAGACAGACAGACAGACAGACCAGACAGACAGACAGAGACAGACAGACAGACAGGCAAAGAGAGAGAGACAGAGACAGAAACAGACAGAGACAGAGAGAGGGGACCATCTTTTTCTGTCATGTGTGTGTGTTGTGTTGTGTGTCTGTGTGTGTGTGGTATGTCGCGTTAAAAAAAACGAAAGAAAGAAATACAAACTGAGCGACTGGCGAGGGCAAGTCAAGTGGATACATGTTGAACTTCCAATTTAGAAAATATGAGTTCCATAAAGCCTGGATACGGATCTCCGCCTGGTGAGTAAAGAGTGGAGGTTTTTCCGATCTCTCAGGTCAACATGTATGTATACACGTTAACCCTTTGACTCCCGCACCCTGTCCACCAACATCCTGCATTGTCAACCATGCTAGCAAAACAAAAACTTAACCTTTTGACTCCCTCACCCTATCCACCAGCTTCCTGCAGGAATAAGTCAAAATGTTAAGTTTTTACAGTTAATGGATAGGCTGCAGGAGTGAAAGGTTGAAATAGTTGAAGTTATCGCAAAGTACGCTAGGTGGGAGCTGGCGGACAGGGTGAAGGAGTCAAAATGTGAAGTTTTTGCAGTTGGCGGATAGGCTGCAGGAGTCAAAGGTTTAAATAGCCGAAGTTATCGCAAAGTACGTGGCTAGGCGTTCGTTAGGAAGGGCTTCACCTCGCGTCCGTTCCATAATACACTTTTCATTGCTCGACCTCGCCAATCGCTTTCTCGCCACTTGCGCGCGAGGGTGCTAGCGTGTAAGAAACGGGCCTCTACATATGTTTGAAACCACTACGTGCGTTTCCACACGAAGACAATAAAATATGAACTTAAAGATCCATTCAACCATGTCAGTATCCAGTCATCATCATCATGTGCACTGCCGCATGGCGATGAATATCATGGCCCCTTACATGAATCTATCCCCTGTTGCTGCAAGTATATCTTCCACCCTCTCTGTCTCCAGCCACCCTGCAAGTCCGTCCAATATTTTTTCCCTGGGTCTACCTGGTGTTCTGTTTCCCTCCAATTTTCCTGTTGTGACTAGACGTTCTAATTCCCTTTTCCTTATAAAATGGCCTATGAATGTTACTTGTCTTTCCTAATCTTCTTTGTTAATGATCTTCTTGTGTCTGCCTCCTTCAATACTGTCTCGTTTGTTTTCTTTGCTGTCCATGTTCAGTAGGTTAAGAAAACATGAAACACCCAGCATGCACGCCCACTAAAGACAGAGGAGTATGCGGATTGTGCAACAGTATACCGCCTGCACAGTATCGGCAAAAGAACGTACGTACACGCATCACATAAAACTCTGAGCGCTGTAAAAAACAAACAAACAAACAAACAAACTGTCACGTGCTTCCGATGAGTATTTTCTTGCGCCATTACATGTATTTATACATTTGAAAAAGTGTTATGAATGACGGATTATTACATAGTTATAAAATATTTTGTACAGACCATAGAATATTGATTCTCTCTCTCTCTCTCTCTGAACAGGTATAAGCAAAGAATAGTAGATTGGATCGGAATAACCATATACAATCTGGTGACAGATTTAGATCTTACAGAATGCTAGAAACTTCAAACTGTACTGGACCTTATATTTTGTGTATGAACAAATTCATTAAGCAAGCATTAGCTAAATTTAGAAGTGGCATGTCAGAAATCATGAATGTTACGACATGTAATTTGTGTAAATGTGACATAGAGGATAAAATCCATTTTGTTTTTAGATGTCCTGATCTCAGTATCAGAAGAAAAGAACTGATGCATGAAAAATACTGGAAATTTCCAACACAACAGAAAAGACCAATCTACTTCTTGAATCAACAAGCGAACAAATGTCGGAAACTTGGCATTATTCCTATGCAAATCACGACTTAAGAAGGGTAATAAAAAAGTTTTACAGATACCATTACATACTTTAAAGTTTTGTTCTGTTACTCATTTGTATATTATCTGTGTATGACTAGATGAATATTATGTACGGGATTACGCCAAACATATTAGTATGTTTAAAAAAAATTGTCTTTGTATTACACACCCCTTCTTAAGGGGCAGTGGCCTTAATGAATAAATCATCTGAAGTCTGAATTCTCTCTCTCTCTCTCCAGTTTTTCTTAGTGTGTGTAATGTGCGTGCGTGTCAATGTGTGTGGTTGTTAGTGGTGTGGTAATTTATTTTCTTATTTCAGTTTATGATATTTCATTTTCATTATATTTCACTTGCATTTAACGATAATATAAGCCACACACACACACACACACACACACACACACACACACACACACACACACACACACACACACACACACACACACACACACATCTCTCTCTCTCTCTCTCACTCACTCACTCTGTCTGTCTGCCTGCCTGCCTGTCTGTCTCTCTTGTTATTCTTTCACAACATGTACGGTATCCGCCGGTCATGACGCTTTCACAATACTGACTGACCCGTAGGCAGCTTGGTTCTTTCGATAGAGCTGTGGAGTCAGGGTTTTACATCTCGAGTTCAATCCCATCCTACAACTTGAAAACTGGTCTGATCGATGCCTGGCCATCTTAATGCTTCATTTATTCTGGTGGCCGTGTCAACATAATGTTTCATAGGTTCTCCTGCCCCCAACCCCCTCGTTTTGAAGACATTGCCAGTGAATATGATTTTGCACACGTTTCAAGAAGCCTGCCAGATATTTGCTAGCAGATTTGGGTAGACCGAATATGGAAATGCCCAGGTGCGCTAAATCTCTCTTGAACAAACTCCAAACTTCAATGGGGCACCCACACACGTTGGAACTCCGTGCAGGCTAAATAAAAGTAACAGTCGAGCTCCCAATGCTGACAGAGATGCTGCAGGATGATAAAACTAACTTGAAAAAAGAAAAATTCGATTGATGAGAATACAATTCATATAATCAGTTTATACAGGCGCAGACCCCAAAATCGACTTAGAAAGATCGGCAATGCTGTTCTCAGTTCCACTGCGATTCTGTTAAAAGCAGAGGTTTTCTTCGACTACACCACGTGGTTGTGTTGTTCTCTCCACGTGGATACATCTAACGTTGTGCTGGACGCAAAGATAATTATAACTACTATCCATGTCTGTGCACCTGCGCATGCAAAATAACTTAATAAGATGTCCATGCGAGTGTACGCTGTTCGCGGCGGCTTAGTTGGACGGTTACTAATCAAAAGCCTCATCATCGCAAATATTTATATTTATTGTGGTCGTAAAAAAGAGTGTTCTCCTGCTGTTACATTGCCAGCCCGCACCCCCTCTATCAACGCACACACACACACACACCACAATTTCACCCCCCTCCCCGCCCCTCTTATCTTGTCACAATCACTCATTGCTTTTTAACATCAAGCGATGCTTTTCCAGGAAAACACACAACACAAGGGAGTCAACTCTACAAAAGCTATTGAGTCGAGAAGTCTACATGGTTCGACAGATTGAGTCAGACTTTGAGTATCTGCCTGAGTGTTAAATGGCAACTTTCTGTGGATACCGTAACCTCTTTTATCGTCGAAGTTTAAGTCAGTCAAGCGCCTTCTCTTTATCGAACCCGACGAAAGTGCGAAACCACTCAACCGGAAACAAAAACTGTGCGAAAATTTTCATCCGGAAGTAAACACTAAGACCAGACGACATTTGAAAGGAACCAAGGTTTGCCCATACATTTGTAATTGTCTTGTTCCGTACGTATACTGGTCATATCGCCTCCTGTTTTAGCGCTGCCTACTTGTTAAGACCTGTAGAACTGCATGCCTGATCAACGGATCGTGGTATGTGCTGTAAGTTGCTTCTTGTCCAAGCCTATCTACCCTGACCTACTCGCTCCATCTCCGACTCGGTGACAGTCGACAGTTTGCCCTCCCACCTGTCCAACCTTCGTCTTCATCTTAACTCTAATTATTTATTAAACAATCACGAGCGTGTTGGCGTTATACGTACTTAATATTTAGCAGGAAATACAGAATGAGGTAAAGATTGCTTGGCACATTGTGTTTTGATAGCGAAACCTTTCACATTGTCAAACGCTGACGAAGAGTTGAGAGGGAGCAAAGCTGCAGTGATATGCCAGAATCTGATTTATATACCATGACAACAATACCCAGTTGGAGTTTTATCGTTCTATTTCAGGCAAGAGTCCTGGATTCATGCCAGTGTGAAAAAGCGAAAATAGCTGTGAGTAGAAATGGATTTACTTTAGTTTCAAGGTTGGTGTAATTTCATGTGCAAATTCAGCCGAACACTGTACTTGTCTGTAGGTCCAGAAAGAACATGAAAAAGAAAATTTGCTTTGGAGAGTTTATAATTTGAAATACACTTCTTCTGTTTTAACTTTTGCATAGTAAAGTTTTTATGGTCACATGATTAATTAAATTATGTATGGTTTTGCAACATTGATATCAGTTTATATTAGGTAAGCCTAACTGTTCTATTGACAAGAAGTCTGACATGTGTGTATGTGTGTGTGCATATGTGTGTGCATGCGTGTGTATGTACTTGCTTACACTGTCTCTAGGACATTGCGAGTGTGTGTGTATGTGTGTGTGTGTGTGTGTGTGTGTGTGTGTGTGTGTGTGTGTGTGTGTATGTGTGTGTGCTTACATTGTCTCACAGACATTGTTTGTGTGTGTGTGTGTGTGTGTGTGTGTGTGTGTGTGTGTGTGTGTGTGTGTGTGTGTGTGTGTGTGCACAGTGCACACATATGTATATTCACTATTTGTGACTAACTTTTTGTATAGGTATGGAGGCAGGATCTAGGGGCAGGGGGGATTCATGTAAGTTCAAACACATGTACTCAGCTGTAAATGGATAACTTGTAAATGTGAAAGATATATATGACTGTGAAGAAGAGGAGATGAACGTTGCCATCATGTTCATAATGCTGGTTCCTATAGCTCTGGAGAAGCATAAATTTCTTGTGCCACACTGTAAAGTGACTACTCAGATTATCATTATGGGAATACTTGTTTTTATCTATAACTTACAGTTACAGATCAGGGTAATACAGCAGTGGAGACTGTCGGTGGTTGCATTATTTTTTTTCGTCTTTTTTTTTAAACAATACGAAAACTTGTCATTTAAGTGAAGTGTTGATTATATATATATGTCTTCCTTTCTTTTTTTTTCTAGTCATATTTAGACTTTATTTGTTGTTGCTGTCATTATTTTTTATTATCCTTTCACTGCCTCACTCAGTCTATCAGCTGCAAAATCTTAACACTTTCACCCCCTCATCATGTATGGTGAGGGAGTGAAAGAGATAAGCTTCTGCTTTGCTTCCATGGCTGACAATCTAGGAAGCAGACAGATTGAGTGTGGTTGTTTAAGGGTCTGGTGATTGTTTTGTAGTAGCATAGTAATTAGTATATATATTAATAATTATTAGTACAAATGAATGTGTAGTATACCAACTTCGTAATCAAGAGCATGGTACAGGTTGTCTCCCCTCATTTTCTGTACTTTGTCTAACTCTCCCCACGCACTTTGACCAGTATATCATGCTTCACTGCTTCCATTGTTTGGATGGGATGCATCTGAACTAGTACTTTATCAATTATGTTAGACAGTACAGTCATCTGACAATTGCATGTAATTTACTAGTACTTTATCAATTATGTTAGACAGTACAATCATCTGACAATTGCATGTAATTGAAATATGTAAAGTAAACTTCAGGGCTGCTCTATATAAGATCTGTCATATAGCACTCACAATATGTTATAAATGCATCAACAGCAAGTCTTTGTAAAGCTTTTGCATGACAGTGGGAGTTTTAAGAGTAGGGTAGGTGGCTGGTTTGACTTGTGCATTTCAGATCTATGTGACCTACACTTTCATCGTGAAATACAGTGTTTGTGCTCATGAATTTGGAAAGGTTTCAAGTATTAATATATATCCTCAATTGGATTGTTATTACATTGCAGATTTGTACAGTTACCCAAGCTTTAATATGTGTAATCACTTGTATGATTTTAAATGTCTCCTCTTCTTTTTTCATATCTTCTTCTTTTTCTTTATTGTTCTGTGAGAGAGGAGAGAGAGAGAGAGAGAGAGAGAGAGAGAGAGAGAGAGAGAGAGAGAGAGAGAGAATACAAATTTGGAATGTTTTAATGTGTTAGACCTCTACGCCCATTTACTTAAACACATGGGGGATGGGGGTGTGACATGAAACAACCAATAGAGAATAACATTAACAACAAATCACTCAGTAGTTCTTCGTGACATGGAAATCCTGATCATGGTACCGAACAGTTCAATGTTATGTACAGGATAATGTTGATTTTACTGTCTGATCACTGACCGATCAATGACATCATTTTAACAGTCATTCGCAATATTGCTATAGACTGTCTTTAAGGTGGATCCTGATGATGATTTTCATGATAGCCATCACTGGGGCTTGAGGTGACATCGGTATTCTGACGGACAGAGGCAAGGAGTGCGTGCATGCTCTTAGCTGTTTCCATCACACAGGCCATCAGTTCACTGTATTTGCCTCCAAATCTAACACATGGCTGCTGTGACTCGTGTGTAGGACACTGAATGTTTTCAACACTGTGCTTGTTTTCTTCAGCTTCCTCAGTATCAGAATCAATGACTGTTGCACTTGTCTGCTCTGTCACAGACTGTGCCATAGTTTCTACAGCAGTGTCATTCACTTCACAAACTTGTTCACCACTGTTTTCATCACCATTATCATCTGAGGATGCGCCTGACCCGTTTTCCAACATCACGAGTTTTCATGCATGATCGTCACTTTCTGTGTGTCAATTTCGCTGTGACAGAGAAAGAGAGAGAGAGAGAGAGAGAATGTTTATGTTGTGAGTGTGTGTACATGTGTAGATTTGTGTGTTTGTGTGTGTGCATGTGTGTAATGTTTATTGTTCATGTTATACTTGTTTTCTTCGCTCATAAATTGCAGGGCCAGAAAAATGTTGTTTTTGGAGTATAAGATGAAGTATATGAATTTTTATCAGTTAATTGAGGGCATAGTCTGAGTCAGCAACATGAAAATTGTGCGCATTAACAAGGACAGATCATGGTGGGGAAAAATTTTTGTTCTAAAGACGTCAGGGTTGAAACTAAATCAAATGGTAAGTGCTAATTTTTTGACACAGATTACATCACCAGTTCAAAATGGATTAGCATCAAAGTGGACAATTTTTTTTAAACGACTGGAGAAGAATTATTGAAAATCGCAGATCTTGTTCAGCTTCAACAACAAAGTTGATGTAACCTATCAGTGAAAATATGTCAGCAAGCATCTCAAACAATTGTGAGCAGATCTTGATCACATTTAGATTTTAAGAACACATTTGTGGAACCCAACATATTTACTTTCATCAGAGTTTTATTACTTGATAACCTTGCAATTCTCAGATGGGAATTTATTGTGACATGATAGACAATTAACATTGGTGGAAAAGTATTGAAATTGTATTAATTGGTCGCAAATGATCTTAAGTTCAGTCTGTAGCATCTGAACTCTGAATTGAGAAATGCTCTCAAGATAGTCAGAACTTTTTTTTACAGTAGTACAGAATATGCATCTTTGTCTTATTTATCAGTTGGAGGAAATTGCTCAGTGTAAAAAAGATACTCCTGATGTTTCATGTACCCCTGAGGATTCCCTAACAGTTTTCGTGTGAAATATGCAAAGGGTGAAAGGTCAGTATGACTATGAGCATGATGTGTTTGATATACAGAGGTTGGCCAAGAACAGACAGTAGTGGAGAACTTTCACTGCTGCCTTACATGTCAGTGGCATAATAGGCAATAATAAGCAAGTGATAAGTATGACATGGAATTGTTTTAAACACATATGGCTGGTTCTGAATGATTTGAGGACCCCTGGAAGTCTGCTAGCTAGCTGGTTTTGGCTGTCTTCAGTGCTAAATTGTGACATAAATTCAGATTGTTTGGGATTGACAATTTAAATAACTTGACTATTTCATAGTTATTTTAGGCAAAGCTTTGACAACTTGTTGATTAGTTTCTTTGGATTGATTCATATATTTCGATTAACTTAATCAATTATTGTGAACTATCTTACGTACTTTTACTCTCAGAAATCAAATGCAACAGGTTTGGTTTAAATTGATTGAACAAAAACCTTTGTTTCATTACATGACTCACATTGCATAAGTGTAAACCTGGTGTGCACTTGTTGCAGGGTGTCAGTTTTCCTTTGTTTGTGGCCATGACAGACGCGAGCATGTGTTTCATATATGGCACCTAGTGAACAGTTTATGCAGCTGGCTGACTGCTTTGTACAGTTTGTAATGTGCTTAGTGAGTCATTGTCGATGTGTCTGTAATATATAACGTGCAGTTTTGTAGGGTTTTTTTGATGCATAGCTGAGTCACCCAAAAACAAATCACATGAATGGTTGGTCATGACTGGTCAGCAAGGTCTGATAGGTGAAAGACACACAGTGACCATTATCAGAGAAGGTAAAAAAATGACATTTGTACAAAGCTTTGCACAGCTCTGTTCTGTTATCATCAGTTAAGATAAATTAAGCATAAAGATCGATCATCAGGTGGAAAGATATTTTACTTATGAAGAGTCTCTGTGGGACTTTGGCTGTCCTGCTAATTAATCCCCCTCCTCCCATGGTGAAGTTTCTGTCAGTGTTCTGTCAGGTACAGTGCTGTATGCTTCAGTTATGAAATATTGATGTTCAGCAGCTTACACTACAGTACAAATTTGCTTGCGGTAGTCCATGGCTTTTAATTGGACCAGATACCAATACAGTCCTTTTTTTTTTCTTTTGCATGATGTGTTCCTTGTTGGTTGGGTATTTATTTATCTGTTTATTTATTAATTTTTCCATTTATTTATTGTTAGTGGTCAGTGCCTCATTATTGTTTAGAGATGTGTATTTATTATCTTGTTTCCTGATGTCTAAAGGTAGTGTTTGTTGGAAAGCTGGAAAACATGTAATTGGATTCAGCTGTAATTTTACCATTCCCACTTTCTTCTGGTCTTTTTTTTTTTTTTTTTTTAAAGATAAAAGGGGGAAATTGTTTCCTATTGACCAGACGCTCTGTGTGTGTGTGTGTGTGTGTGTGTGTGTGTGTGTGTGTGTGTGTGTGTGTGTGTGTGTGTATGTGTGTGTGTGTGTGAACAAGTAAGGTTTTTGTCAGCTGTTTATGGATGGATCTTTACCAAAGTTTCGTGAAAGTTGAGGACTGTTCAGGGGTTGCGAAAACATTGGTTTGGAGGTAGGGCTTTAATGTCAGGTGCCCACAGACTAAGAAAATGCCTAAAATCAGCTCCTTTTGAGGAAGGTGTGAGAACGTAACCTTCCAAAAAACCTCTGATGATATTTAAAATCTGTCTTCAGTGTTGTAACAGTCTATTGCTATTTTTGATGCATGTCAAGTTTTTGTCCCATGCTTCTTCATGGTCATCCCCCCCCCCCCCCCCCCAATTGGGCTGCCAGAAGCTCTTTCAATAGATATATATATCCCCACTTTCTGGAAATTCTGTGCCAGAAATTTTGTGTTTTCTGTCAGTCTATTTGTTTCTGCCTTGCTACTTAGTTTTCTGTCATCTCTTCCCATTATTTTCTGCTTTACTGGTTCATTCACCTCTATATATTCTATAAAATCTTACATACTTTTTCTTAGGATTGCTGACTGGGTACGTGCATTGACTGCCTTTGTTGCTCTATGGAAATGTGATGTACAGTAGCAGTTTTAGATAATTTAGGTAGTTTTGAGATGTTTTAGTGTCCTTAGTTATATTTACATTTATTTTATTTTTTTAAACCCTCTTGTGATAAATTGAGTATAATGGGTAATGCCAGGGGTATATCTTTGGATTATGTGCATAATGCATTAATATTAATATTTAATTTTCTTTTACAGGTATTTCTATTTCCAGCAAGGTGTTATGTATGTTTTGATATGGCTCTGAGCAGTTGACTGGGCTTTAAACAATAGGAATAAGAATAACCTTCAAGGCCACAATTAGTCTGAGAAGTGTATATATTAAGATTTTCCATAATAGATTTTGTACAAACAAGGAGATGTTATAATGACTTGTTGAACTGTTTTGCTGCTGCTGCTGTTTCTTGTTGTTGTTGTTGTTTTCCTAATGTGGACATAGTTTATATGACAGAGTACAAATATCATTAGGATCCGTTCTATCTTCTCTGTCATTTATTCAGATTCTTATGAGATGGCAGTGAAAAACAAGCAGAAAACAAGCAAGGGAATGTAAGGTAAATTGATTGGAATTGTATTTCACTAGATTGATTGGAATTGTATTTCACTAAATTGATAGGAATTGAATTTCACTCTCAGATATGATTTGATTTTTAGGGATTTGTAGTAGTCTTTTTTTTCTGAAAAACAGAACTGCCATTAATGTATTAATGCCAGTGAAGTGGAGCATTTGCTTATGGCAGCCAGAATTGCCAGGCACAGTAACCAGATGAGCGGTAGACTTTCAACTGAAAGGTCTGAGTTTGGTCTTGCCTGTTAGTGCCTGGTGGGTAAAAGGATGAGATTTTTCCGATCTCCCAGGTTAGCACACATTTCTTCAGTTGTGTATATGGGATGCACATTATTTGGAACACACTGTGCAGGGACTGTGTCAGGTGCTGTCTAGATATGTCCAGGTGATATATAGACAGGTTGGAACCCAGACCCTCCAGTTGAAAGTCCAACATCCTAACTGCTTGGGGCCTGATTTTGATTTGCTGTAATGTCAGCACTGATGCTTATTTCCTTGGCTTAGCAAGACTTTTATTTTTGATGGAGGCATTATATCTTTAGCTTGTATATTGTTAGCTGACATGAAACTCATATTTGTTGTTTTACATATTCCCAGTGCAGCAGCCATGGGTTGAATAAGAGACGGAACTGATCAGCATCAACCATGGAAACGGAATTTAAGGCTGGAGAGATCTCCTTTGGCCTTGACCTTCGCCAGGCAGCACTGAGTCAGATGGAGTTTCTACAGAATGTGGATAAAAATCCAGAATTGTTAGAGGAGGGCAGCCAACACAGGCAATATGCCATCCAACGTTACGAAAAGCTGTGGTTACCACTGGCGGCCAAATACTGTGATCGCTTCTTGGCAGCTCCTCTGGACATTGAATGGATCTGGCACTGTCATCTGCTGAACCCTGCAGCCTACGAGAAAGACTGTCGGCGTGTTGTTGGCAAAGTAGTCGATCATCGATTGTTGGATAGGGAACGCAGAAAACAGAGCCTTCAGGAGTCTCGTGTGTTGTGGCGCCATGAGTATCCCAGTGTTCCGTTTGAGGCAGACGGGCCGATCACTCCATGGTTTGATTCTGATTTTATATCTAAGATAACCTATAACCTCAAAGCAGCAGTGGTAAGACAAAAAGTGTTCTTTTATCAGGTGAGTTTACCTCACTACAAGGATGAGAAATTTATTGGTCAGGCCATTTTGCGTTACAAAAAGTTCCTACATTTAAAAAAGATGCACCCAAACACTTTCATTGTGCCATGTTACGATATTGACCTCATCTGGCACACACATATGCTGCACCCTGTTACATATCGACAAGACACTGTCAGGATCATCGGACATCCATTCAATCATGATGATTCTGTCAATGACCGCCGTGCAGGTTCCAAACTGACAGTGTCAGATGCACGCACGCGGCGTTTGTGGAAGAAAACTTTCGATGAGCCCTTTTCGCAAAGTGGTGCCATGTTTCGAGGAGAGCCTCCTGCAGGAAAATTGATATGCATGGAAGCTTCTGACTTCACAGCATTAGTGACCAAGCAGACGACTGTGTTGGTGGAGTCTGCGCGCGTGACCGGTCTACCAGAGCATTATCAGGGACAGTACAAACTGAAACTGTGGTACAACACTGGCTATCAGAACTTCAACAGAGCGCTGTATGTGTCGGACTCCATAGCCACAGTGCGTGGCAGCCCCAGGCATTTAACCAATGATGTGAGGGTCAATGCTAATTTCACATTTGACACCAAGTATAATGATGTGGTGATGGTGGACTTGATTCAGAAGAGTGGCCGGTTTTGTCTGGGAGCCACGGCAGAAGTGGGCAGTGCACAGTTACGCATGTTGGAAAAGATCCAGGCTCTGGGCAACGGTCGGGGTATCACTACTCAGGACACTGTGGACCTCGGGGATGGAGTAGGGGTGCAGCTGCAGTGGAGTGTGACTCCACCTATCACGGGTGGCTGCATCCTGGCACTGAGGTCGGGGGATTACCAGGATTGCATTATGCCGGAAATGGTGGAGTCCATATGGGGGCCTGTACCACTGCCACGTCTGCCACCAGGTGTTGATAACAAGTGTTCTGTGGCATCTCACAGGTAGGTAGTTCCTGTGAATTATACAGTTATTTGCCATTGTGGCAATGTGACTTTTAGCTGGTTTTGAGTTTCTGTTTCATTTGCTGCAGAGACCATCATGCACATGTATGCATGTGTTACCATCATATTGTCTAAGTTGGGTCTTAGGGCATGTGTTATTTTTCATGAGCTTGTTGAGAGGATGGGGTGGGGTGGGGGGAAGCAGTTGATATCCCAGATCACTGTCATTACAAAGAATAGGAATGGGATGCTTTTCTTTAGGAACAAATGTGAACAAATACAATGAAGATGAATATATTGACAGTTTTATCATTATGGACTTATGTGTATGCTTTTAGTATTAAACTTATTGTTGTGCTTCATTTTCATGATTTTGTTTATAGAGAATGTTCAGGTACAGACAGCTTTGTTCTGGTTTATAGAATTTATAAAGTGTCCTTTCTGCTCACTGTCATACAGTTTTTATTTCATATGCAGCATCCCAGATTTTGAATGCACTTTCTGAATGTAGTTTTTATAAGTATAACTATTAGTAAACGCAAGTTAGAGTGAAATTCTGGGGACTTATATTGATTATAGGATACTGCGGAGTTTGCTGCTCTTGACCAGGTAATTATGACATAAAGTATGCCATCAGCGTCATGGGTTGGGTTACATAAAATCCTCTTATGCTTGTTTCTGAACTGATTTGTTTAAAATTTTGTGAAATTATGTAAAATCCCCCCATGGGGATGCCAGGGGCTCTTTCAGTGTAAATGTATCCTCACTTTCTGGAAATTCTATGCTAGAAATTTACTTTTTTCTGTCACTCTTTGTTTCTGGCTTGTACTTTTGCTTTCTGTCATTTCTTCCTATCATTTTCTTGCCTTGCTAGTCCATTCATCTGTATGTGTTGGATTAAATCTTACATGTTTATACTTTCTCTTAGGATTGACAATTGGATACATGTGCATTTTTGGCTCTAGGAAATGAGATATAAAGAAGCAATTCCAGTTAATTTAGGTCTGTTTTTATATGTTTTAGTGTCCGTAGTTATGTTTCAATTTGTATTCAGGTTTGTTTTTTAAATCCCCTGTGTGATAAATTGGATAGAGTGGTCAACGCCATGGGCATCTCCTTAGATTATGTGCATGAATGCTTTGATATGTGTACTTGATTTTCTTTTCCTTTTTTGCCTGTTGAAGTGTTGTATAATTTGAAATGGTTATACTTATAGTTCTGAGATGGCTCTATGCAATTGGCTGGGTTTTAAACAAAAGTAACAATAAGTAAAAACAGTTGCTTGATGTATTGTGTAATTGTTCATTGTAAAACAAAATGTTATTTGAATATTTGGTTTGGCCCTCAATGGCACCATGAATGTTTTGATTCATTGTTTCTGTTGATGTTTACAGTGAACGATCATCATTATTGCCACCCGTTCAACACATCATTGTCACTATTTTTGAAAATATTTTTGTTGAATTGTCACCAAATTCACTGCCAAAAATCATTTAAGTCTTCTGTTGCACTAAGTTTGTGCATGAAGATTTCGTCAAGCACTTGTTGAGTGGTGTGAAAACTTTGCTTTGCCAACAATGTCATAATTTTGAAAGATCAAAGTATGTACAGGATGTTAAGAGAGTAATTTTCTCCTTGAAACTCTTGGGTGGCGAAGTCTACCATCTGTTGTCCCCAGCAATAGCCTAAACTGAAAATAATAGTTACGACTGGCAATTCCTTGTTTGTTGGGTCCACAGGCAGAATTTCATTTGAACGAAAAATTGTCAGAAATGTGTTAGATGAAATTTTGAAAAAAAAATAATGTACCAACTTTTTAACTTGTACACCATTTGTGTTTAATTTTCAGCCTTTTGAACCACACAAAGAGAGTGGTGTTCACGGTTCGCATCATCCATAGTCTTCCACTCATGATGTCAGCTGTTCACGTGTTTTTCAAAGACAAGATGGCTGCTGTGGGACATCTTGTTGGAGCGGACCAGCTTCCTCTTCCACAGCTTGTAAGGCAGTGTTTACCATTTGTTTTGCTACTGTCAGTTTGTGTTAACTATGAGTTTCAATAAGGAAATTGAAGGGAAAATGTGAACATGTTTTACCACAGTGGGTTTTGAAAAAAATTGTAATTTTTTTCTAAGTTGTTGTTAGATATATAACACAGACATTTGTCTTGACAGATTCAGTATATGCTTATGTGTGTTATAACAGTGTGTGTGTGTGTGTGTGTGTGTGTGTGTGTGTGTGTGTGTGTGTGTGTGTGTGTTGTGTGTGTGTGTGTTCGTGCGTGCACGCGTGCACGTCGTGTGTGTATGTGTGTGTGTGTGTGTGTGTGTGTTTTTTTATCATTGTATGTGTGTGTGTGTGTGTGTGTGTGTGTGTGTGTGTGTGTGTGTGTGTGTGTGTGTGTGTGTAAAATATGTTTGAGGCCTACATGAGGCATATTTTTGATGGAGTTAGATTGATATGATAACTTGATTGATAGTAATTGTTCATGGTTTGCTTTTGTTTGTCTGATGTGTGCATAATTTTCATTTGTTATAATGCTTCTCATATCTTTGGTTGGGCATGACATAATTTCCAGCAGTCTGAGTGGTTCTGTTGATAGAGCTTTAGAGTCTAGATCTAATATCTTAAGTTCAGTCCCAGCCTGTTAAGTTGGACCATTTTTTGCTTATGGCATCAGTACAAGTGGAATTTATTCTGAGTGCAGAAATGCCACAGAGAGAAAGGAAAACTGAAAGTCAAGAAATCTGCCAGATAATTACAGACAGATTTGGCTGGAACCTGTTTAGAATTGCTCAGATGTGACGAATACGTCTTGAACTGAATTTTAACTTTACAGCATGCTTCTAGCATTCTAATGTTGTCATTGCATGATTGATGATGTTACTCAGGTGAAAAACCAAGATCGGTGTGTGACACTGGACATCAAAAATGGGGAGCGTGCTGTGCTGTTGAAGAACCATGCGGGGGATTGGGGGGTGGTGCTGGGTCGCTGGACAGGAATGAGAAAACCTGTCCCAGGTAAAATGACATGTTTAGCTGCAAGTGTTTGTGTGTGTGTGTGTGTGTGTGTGTGTAGCAATGCCGCAAGAAAAATTGAAATTGGGTTTTGAGTTTAAAAATTTATATGGTTTTGAAGATACTGTTATTCTGAGTAAAAAGCAGTTTAAATTTTTCAAATCAGACTAATAGTTCATGAGATATTCCAATTTGAAGCGTCAAAAATTTCTTAAATTTTGGTACCATGTTTTAGTGGGACAAAGAAGGACCAGCTGTCACAGAACAAACCCTTCAAATGGCATGGTATGCTGATTTTGTTGGAAATGACATTCATTTTGTAATTGTGAGAGACAGACCAGATCAAAAGTCATGAAATTTTAGTCTTGATGTATTTTGGCGTGCCGAATTGAATAAAACCATTATTGGAACTCTGTGACGAGCCATTTTTGTCTTATAACAGGAAACATGTGATATTTGGCATGTTTTATCAGCGTTTCATTAATAATTGCCCATATTGTATTAATAACAGACAAAAATGAAGCTAGAAACAAAACAATCATTTCAAGAGATAGATATAAAATCATTTTGCTCATCGTTCAAGTGTCTTATTACTGCAAATTAAACAAAAAAAGTCATGACTCGCTACTTCAGTAGTCTTATGAATAACTTTTAATATTTCATCAGTTTCTGTACATATAATAGGACATCTGAGAATCAATGACTTCTGGAATCACTTAAATAATTGAAATATTAAAAATTACTGCATGCTTTTATGCTGCAGTCTATCCAAAAATATCATCCGATCAAAATTCTACTAAAAACTAAACACACTCACATACACATGCACACACACATAACACACATACACATATATACACACACAGAGGAAAACATAACAGACAAGATTTTTGTACGTTACATTTGATTTTTATTTTATACATCAGTCTTTAGAAAATAGACTAAACTGTCTGTGGATGAGTCAAGTTCCCGAACACTTAGCACAGCCAGCGTCCAAAGAAAACTTAAGGAAGGATATGGTACCACTCACCATTCAGAAACAGGTCACTTAACTCCTGCTATAGAGAAATATATGAATTTCTGCATAATATATACATGTACTATTCATTGAGAGATTGGAAAGGAAAGGAAACCATAATGCATAGTCTTCACATTAACATTACTTTAACATTAAGCCCAAACTCGCGACTTTGATTTTTAGCATATTGTAAAAATCCATCAAAGCTGAGCAATCCTGCTAAGTATTTCCAGTGTACTCTTGCCTTTTAATACAAATCAAAAACAATAGGCTACTATTAAATAAGATGCAATCTTCCCTTTAAAACAAATTAATGACAATGGGCCTATCCGTTTCAGATACTGACTACAAACTGAAACTACTACATAAGCTAATGGATGGCCTACTTTACAAATAATACAACTCATAGCCTTCTATTCAGTTTCAAAACCTAAATGAAGAATATTATAACAATGAACAGAAGATTTTGTTTTGTGACATTCTAAATCTCAGTTTGTGTTAGTGTGTGTGCGTGTTGTCAGAGAGAGAGAGAGAGAGAGAGAGAGAGAGAGAGAGATTGATTCATGTCAAGGAAAGTACAATAACTTGCACAGAATTGTTTGTTGATTTGAAGAAAAAAAAATATTTAGACTTATTTATTCATTCATTTATTTGAGAGAGAGAGAGAGAGAGTGAGTGGGGGAAGCGGGTATGTGCACCCCTCTGTATGGGCAAACCCATTTTCCACGGCTCGGCGAAGCACGTCGAGCACATAGTATTTTTAGTAATAAGCTCGCCCGTCGTGGGGTGAGCAGATCTACACTGCGACATGCAAATAGCATGATCTCGGGGAGGAAATGGTTGACGAACCTAGCTTCGGCTGACAACTCCGAATCGAGTTCAAACGCAGTTGTCCTTTTCTTCAAAAATACAATGTCACAGATAAAACAGAACTTGATCTGTTGATTGCTAGATCTAGTCTTTGTCTGACAACATAAAACTTGCCGAGCTGAAACTTGTACAGCGTTCTGTTACGCGTAGTAGGCCTATGGCGTCGGCACATTCCGACGTTGTTTTGCTACTGATCTGGAACAGATCCTCATGTAAAAAGTTGGCGTACGGCCATATTTTACATCAAATTGATTTCATATTACACATGCACATAGAAAAAAGTATGCAAAATCAAATCCCGCCGACGAGAACTTCCAAAACTGGCGACTTGCCTGCAAACTTTTCCGATGAAAAAAAGCAAAACTTTGGAAGCGTCGATCTTGGTTCGAAACTGGCACACATAGCTCTCGTCGGGATATATCATTTTGTTACATTGATTCTCATTGGTTGCAAAATTACAATGTGATTGGTTCACAAATATAGCCGTACCGACCGAAATAGTGAAGCACCCCAAACAAACTTCGATTCTGAATGCATACCGTCGCCGCGATTGCGCCTGAAACTCGGATTTTTGACTTTCTCATCAAATAACTAATTCCATTTTCGCTGTAAGCACATAAAAAGGCAATCATTCAAATCTTTATTCATTTCTGATTCATATAAGAAAAAAAATAAGGATGAAACACCGCTTAAAGAGGCAGCAATACTCGATTGAACTGAAGACCCCCCAGTTTTGCGGCCGGCCCCCGTTTTTGCCCAGTTTTTGGTACCACAAATTTGATGTCGCGTTTCGGTTCGCACGGCATTGCAGAGTGATTGAGTAAGAGAGAGAGTGTGTGTGTGTGTGTGTAAATGAGTGAGTGGGTGTGAGAATGAGTGTATGAGTGTGTGGATGTGTAGGTATGTGTGTGTGTGTGTTTGAGAGTGTGTGCATGTGAGTAGCAATGCCGCACGAAAAATTGAAATTGGGTTTTGAGTTTAAAAATTTATATGGTTTTGAAGATATTGTTATTCTGAGTAAAAAGCAGTTTAAATTTTTCAAATCGGACTAATAGTTCATGAGATATTCCAATTTGAAGCGTCAAAAATTTCTTAAATTTTGGTACCACGTTTTAGTGGGACAAAGAAGGACAAGTGTCACAGAACAAACTCATCAAATGGCATGGTATGCTGATTTTGCTGGAAATGACATTTATTTTGTAATTGTGAGAGACAGACCGGATCAAAAGTCATGAAATTTTGGTCGTTGATGTATTTTGGCGTGCCGAATTGAATAAAACCATTATTGGAACTCTGTGACGAGCCATTTTTGTCTTATTACAGGAAACATGTGATATTTTGGATGTTTTATCAGTGTTTCATTAATAATTGCCCATATTGTATTAATAACAGACAAAAATGAAGCTAGAAACAAAACAATCATTTCAAGAGATAGATATAAAATCATTTTGCTCATCGTTCAAGTGTCTTATTACTGCAAATTAAACCAAAAAAGTCACAACTCGCTACTTCAGTAGTCTTATGAATAACTTTTAATATTTCATCAGTTTCTGTACATATAAAAGGACATCTGAGAATCAATGACTTCTGGAATCACTTAAATAATTGAAATATTAAAAATTACTGCATGCTTTTATGCTACAGTCTGTCCAAAAATATCATTCGATCAAAATTCTACTAAAAACTAAACACACACACATACACATGCACACACACATAACACACATACACATATATACACACACAGAGAAAACATAACAGACAAGATTTATGTACGTTACATTTGATTTTTATTTTATACATCAGTCTTTACAAAATAGACTAAACTGTCTGTGGATGAGTCAAGTCCCGAACACTTAGCACAGCCAGCGTCCAAAGAAAACTTCAGGAAGGATATGGGACCACTCACCATTCAGAACAGGTCACTTAACTCCTACAATAGAGAAATATATGAATTTCTGCATAATGTATACTATTCATTGAGAGATTGGAAAGGAAAGGAAACCATAATGCATAGTCTTCACAATAACATTACTTTAACATTAAGCCCAAACTCGCGACTTTGATTTTTAGCATATTACTGTAAAAATCCACCAAAGCAGAGCAATCCTGCTAAGTATTTCCAGTGTACTCTTGCCCTTTAATACAAATCAATAACAACAGGCTACTATTAAATAAGATGCAATCTTCCTTTAAAACAAATTAATGACAATGGGCCTATCCTTTCAGATATTGACTACAAATTGAAACAACTACATAAGCTAATGGATGGCCTACTTTACAAATAATACAACTCATAGCCTTCTATTCAGTTTCAAAACCTAAATGAAGAATATTATAACAATGAACAGAAGATTTTGTTTTGTGACATTCTAAATCTCTGTGTGGTTAGTGTGTGTGCGTGTTGTCAGAGAGAGAGTGTGTTGCAGAGAGAGAGAGAGATGGAGAGAGAGAGAGACAGAGAAGATGAGAGGATATGCTGTTAACAATGGATTGATGTATTGGCCTATTTACTTATTTATTCATTTCTGTTCTCTGAGAGGAGAGAGGAGAGAGAGAGAGAGAGAGAGAGAGAGAGAGAGAGATTCATGTCAAGAAAGTACAATAACTTGCACAGAATTGTTTGTTGATTTGGAAAAAAAAAAAAATTTAGACTTTTTTCATTCATTTATTTGAGAGAGAGAGAGAGAGAGAGTTGGGGGAGCGGGTATGCGCACCCCTCTGTTTGGGCAAACCCATTTTCCACGGCCCGGCGAAGCACGTCGAGCACATAGTATTTTTAGTAGTAAGCTCGCCCGTCGTGGGGTGAGCAGATCTACACTGCGACATACAAATAGCATGATCTCGGGGAGGAAATGGTTGACGAATCTAGCTTCGGCTGACAACTCCGAATCGAGTTCAAACGCAGTTGTCCTTTTCTTCAAAAATACAGTGTCACAGATAAAACAGAACTTGATCTGTTGATTGCTAGATCTAGTCTTTGTCCGACAACGTAAAACTTGCCGAGCTGAAACTTGTACACCGTTCTGTTACGCCGTAGTAGGCCTATGGCGTTGGCACATTCCGACGTTGTTTTGCTACTGATCTGGAACAGATCCTCATGTAAAAAGTTGCCGTACGGCCGTATTTTACTTCAAATTGATTTCATATTACACATGCATATAGAAAAAAGTATGCAAAATCGAAGTCCCGCCGACGAGAAGTTCCAAAAATGGCGACTTGCCTGCAAACTTTTCCGATGAAAAAAAAGCAAAACTTTGGAAGCGTCGATCTCTGGTTCGAAACTGGCACACATAGCTCTCGTCGGGATATATCATTTTGTTACATTGATTCTCATTGGCTGCAAAATTACAATGTGATTGGTTTACAAATATAGCCGTACCGACCGAAATAGTGAAGCACACCCAAACAAACTTCGATTCTAAACGCATACCATACCGCGATTACGCCTGAAACGCGGATTTTGACTTTCTCATCAAATAACTAATTCCATTTTCGCTGTAAGTACATAAAATGGCAATCATTCAAATCTTTATTCATTTGATTCATATAAGAAAAAAATAAGGATGAAACACCGCTTAAATAGGCAGTAATACTTGATTGAACTGAAGACCCCCCAGTTTTGCGGCCGGCCCCCGTTTTTGCCCAGTTTTGGTACCACAAATTTGACGTCGCGTTTCGGTTCGCACGGCATTGCTATGTGAGTGTATGTGTGTGTTAAATGTGTATGTGCACATAATGTCTGCATTGTTATGTGTGTGTGTGTATGTAAAAATAAATGCATGTGTGTGAAATGCTTGGATGTGTATGTCTATGCTGCATTTGTGTGTGTGTATTGTTCTAAAGAGATGGTTGTTTTTCCCCCTTTTCAGTTGACATATAGGAAGCAAATATCAGGATTAATCTTATTACTTCTTGTGTTACTTATTATAACATTTGTTTTTGTCATAGTGTTAGGGATTGTCATGTATTTGCTTTATGTATGTCTGTCTCTCATGCTTTTGTAAAGCGATTTGGACTCTTGTAAAAATAGGTGCAATATAAGTAGTTATCATTACTTTTTTACATAATTTTTTTTTTCATTCGTGGGCCGCAAGTCCCTTGTGCATTTCAGTATACAAGTGGTCTTTTACATGAGTGGTTGTTTTTGTTATTTTTTATCCTGCCATTAAGGCAGTCATTCTCCATGTTCAGGGATGTGCATGCAGAGTATTGCCTGTGTTTCCGAAAACCACCAAACTCTGACATAGCTTACAGGATCAATGACACGCATACTTGATGTTCTGCATATGTATACTGACGTTTGAGGGTTAAGGCACTAGCAGGTTTGAGATATTGAAAAATCGTTATCCTCAAGGCAGTTACACAAGTAAGTTCAAACCGGGATTTTCCAGTTGGAAGACCAGTATCCTGACCATTCTGTTCAGCTGTGAACTGGACATTAATTCATTGAAATTGGTTAAACTCTTAGCGCCATGAACATTACAGAATTGTTCTGTATGCTTACAGCTGAGGCACGCAGTTTTGATACATGCTAAGCTATACAGTGGAGTTTGGTTGCTCAGTATATTAGAAGAAAATGGACATGGATGGTCCAGGAGACCGCACAAGAAATCGAATTAATTACATCCTGATAAATAAGAAATGCAGAATTGTTTTTACTGATAGCAAAGGCTGCAACAGTGACCATAATCCCGTAATGGGAAAATTTATGTTGAAATTGAAGAGAAGAAAACAAACCAGAAATAACATCAAACAAAGTCTTGAGCTTTTACAGATAGATGAATCACTCATGCAAAATTTAGCATTATCAGTTTAAAACAAATTCAGTGCTCTAGAAAATGTTGGGGACAGTGAGGAATAATGGACAAGTTTGAAAAAATCAGTAAATGAAACTTATGAAGAAATCCCTAGAGTTGAAAGAAAAACAGAGAAGAATTGGATGACAAAAGAAATTTTAGACATGATGGATGAATGTGGGAAGGTAAAGGGAAATGAGAACAAATACAAAAAGGTAGAAAAGGAAGTCAGGAATAAGTGCAGTGAAGATAAAGAAGCTTGGCTAGAAACAGTGCAGAACAGATCCTAAGTTTATGTACAGAAATATTGAAGAAATTGCTTACAGGAAAAAGATGTGTATTTTTCTAAATTCCCCGGTTTGTCTCATTCTCTCCTTTGCCTACTGATCTAGTCTGAATTGCCTTGTTGGTCATGCTGACTTTTAATGTTTTATGATGGTGGTGATGGAATGCCCATATGCTCACACACATTTACACACACCACACACCACACACACACACACACACACACACACGCACCGCACACGCACACGCACACACACACACACACATGCATGCATCCATGCTGTGTGTGTTGCATGCACGCACACACATACATGCATTGCTGTTTTCTTGCCCGTGTCTCTCCCTCCTCCTCTCTCAGATGACAGCAGATACTGTCACTCTTTGATACGTGAAGTGTTTTTGGCACTGGCAAACCTGTGGACATGTTGACCTGGAAGATTGGAATATTCACCTTGCGAGGATATCTAGGCTGATCGAATCCAGGACCTTCTGATTTGATGTCTGATGTTTACCCTCTTGACTATTGCACTCATCACTCTAGTAATTACAGCTTTTAGCCAATAAATTCTACCATTAGAAAGTTAGAAAGTGACGTACCCTTGTGTTTGTCATTGTAATTATGAGACTGTTTGTCCTCACTATAGAAATCCTAGAAAGTAACGTACCCTTGTGTTTGTCATTGTAATTATGAGACTGTTTGTTCTCACTATAGAAACCTTAGAAAGTTAGAAAGTAATGTACCCTTGTGTTTGTCATTGTAATTATGAGACTGTTTGTCCTAGCTACAGAAACAAGCAGCGGGCGCAGAGGCATCCCAGGTGACCCCGGACATTTGGAGATTCGATTTTTCAAATTTTCGTCACGGCACTGGCGCTTCTTTCATTTGAGCGTGACTACACAGGCTCTGAGCACAAGTTTCAGATGGAGGCAGCGACAGTGGAGTTGGACAGTGGCTTGATAGAAATCAGCAGCGAGGCGGGCAACGAAATAGCTGAAAACTTGGCATTGGCCTTTTCAGTAGCGCTTTTGCATGTAAGTTTGATTGTGCATTTGGCATGAGGAAGGGTGTGAAGGGATTGAACAGTGTGTGTGTTTATGTGTATAGGGGTTGAACAGTGTGTGTGTCTGTTTATGTGTGTGTGTACACGCTCATGTTTGTGTGTGTGTGTGTGTGTGTGTGTGTGTGTGTGTGTGTGTGCGTGCGCGTGTGTGTGTACGTGTGTGTGTGTGTTACATGTGTGTGTGTGTGTGTGTGTGTCAGCGCTTACCAAATGTGTCAGGACCATGGTAGCCATTCGGGCTACCACCTTGAGCAAAACTGGTAGCCCGAAAAAAAATCTGGTAGCCACAATAGCGAAGATGTCATTTTACACACACGCGTGCCCACACACACAACACACACACACACACCACAACACACACACACACACGCACACACACACACCACACACACACGCACGCACACACACACACGCACCACACACACACCGCACACACACACACACACACCACACATGCACACAGCACACACCCACACAGCACACCACACACACCACGCACACACCACACACACACACACACACACACACACTGCCAGTTCAACAGTTCAACTACAACTAGTACAAGTTTTGAATTCAAATCAAGACCAAGTTGAAATTTGTTTTGTGTTTTATTCTTGTGGGAATGTACAGCCTCTGGTACAAAAACATTTGTTCGATTCTGCGCAAACACCAAAAAATAATAATCTCAACATATCTCAACAAACATAACCTAATACTGTAGGGTAGGAGTACACTTAGTAGTACGGCGAGGTAGTGACTAGCTGACTATTGCACTTTTTAGCGATGGCGTGAGCGTTCCTGAACAGTGTCTTCATCTTGAGGGCTTGAGCTTCATCCAGCATTCGCCGTAACTTTGCCCCTTCCACGGCTGTTCCCTTTTCCTTAGCCTCTTGGATTTGCGCGGCTCGCTTGTGAACTTTCGTTTCCTCATGCTTGACAATAGCATCACACTTGAAGCTTCGGCTTCCCCGGACGAACTCCGTTGATTTGTCATTTGAGTGGGCTCTGCACACGGTGCAGAACATGAAGTCCTCTTCTTCATCATATTCGAGCCAAAGTCTCTATGAACCGTCCTTTCTAACCTACCACTTGGTGAGGAATTTCCTTTCTCTCTTGTCCTCATATTGTTGGGACCGCTGAAGTTTGTCTTCTTTCGTTTTTTTTGGAGGGGGAGGCGCTCCGACACCAAACTTCCACATGGTGGCCGGATGTTTTGCAAACATACCGCATTCGTAGCGCATGCGCGGAAGCTGGTTTCCGCCAGCCAAATTGGCAAAAGCAGACGACTCGCACATCAATGATCTGAGAAGTTAAAAACACTTTGCTGAAGTGCCAGGCTGCCTGCACAGTCAGCTGGATCGACAACACGCTCGATCAAGCTGACTGTGGTGCCTGCATCATGTCATGTCAGAATTCCTACTCGCCATTTGGGCTACCACTACCGGCACCTCGACTCGCCCGACTGTAAATTTGGTCGTGAAAGCGAGCGGTCGAGCGCATTTGGTAACGCTGGTGTGTGTGTGTATGTGTATGTGTGTGTGTGTGTGTGTTGAGAGAAAATTGAGCTTTTTTCCCCAGTGCCACTTTTCTGTGTAAGAGAACTGTTGTTGTCTATGTGTTTGGAGGCATGCAGAAGTGTGTGTGTGTGTTCCCTCACCCTGGGGTGAGAGAGTCAAAGGGTTAAATTTTTTATGCACATATTTGATGATATGCTTGTGTATAAACATGAAAGGGGACAACGTGTGAGTACGTATGAAGAGGGTGTAGGCTTTGGCAGGTCTGCATACATGTTGACCTGGGAAATTGAGAAAAGTCTCCACTGTTTACCTACCAGGCAGGAGGTACCCAGGCAGGGATCAAACCCAAACCTTCTTATTGAAAGTATGACTGTTCTGTAATATAACAAAATTGTTCAACATGATATGGACTTGAATTATTCATGGTCTGTAATTTGTGTAAAATATTTTGAGAAACTGTTGCATGTGAATCATTTGAGCATATTGATGATTTCCCACCAGGATGGTGTACCTGCCTTACTTGTTGCTGTTGAGATAAACCATTCTGTCAATAACCCTCGAATTTTGTTGTTAAAGTTGTAGTGTGTATGAAAGCAATTTGTTTTTAATTTAAAAAGAACCAAAGTTACAAGTGAGCTCCTATATTCCTTTAATTTGGAGCAGCTGGTTCAGCTTAATTTTCTTGTATTCTCTCTGCTTCCACTTCCTTACTTTTTGTTTCTGGCCTTTTGAAGGCTTTTCAAAATGAGTTTTGATATGCATGATTACAGAGTTGGTTTAAACATTGGATTTTCAATAGGAAGGACGGAGGTTCAATTCTGCTTGGGTTGTGCCTTGTAGGTTAAAGGTAGAGGCTTTTCCCACCTCCCAGGTCATAGTGTGTGCAGACCATGTGCATAAATCCTTGACATGCAGAACACCAAATACTCCCATGTAAGCTGTTGTACAAGCTAGATAGTATGCAGTGGCTTATGGAAACATGAAAATACCCAGGAATGTGAGGAGGCACCCCGCATACATCTCCTGAAAATGGAGTATAACTGACATAACATCAGCAAAGTGTGGGCAAAAAATCCCATATAATGCATTGCTCAGATAAGAAAATCAAAAACATTTCCGACTGCATTTTTTGGGTTCATTTTAAACAGCTGGTCTGACCACACTTTTTTCTTTTCTTTTCTTGTCCCTCCCCATCACTTTCACCCTGCAGGTGCTGTGCCAGCCCCGGCCTAAAGACTGGGATCCCAGCACAGAGAAGGAGGATGATGTAGACGGGCAGGCAGCTAAAGCCAGACCTCGCATGGCGGCCGAGGGCCTGGCCTTGATCATGGCAGCAGGCTTTCTGGCCCTGGCCCCTTCCAACCACTTACTACGTAAACGGCATCGAGAAGCCTTGGAAGCACAGGCGGAAGAAGAAGCTCGCAAGAAGCAGCAGGAGGAGGAGGAGGAGCGTCAGAGAGAGCAGATGAACAGTGGGGGTCCTTGGGGCTCACAGAGTGACAATGACTATCACGAGCATGGCCGTGATTCGGGTGTTCAGGATGTGGTGGCCATTGTGTCGGCAGAGGACACTGCTGATGACTTGCCCCAGGAGGAGGGCAACATCCATGAACACCAGGCAGAGGTGAGCTGTGAGCAGACAGGTGAGAGTGATGGAGGGTCAGGCGACGCCAGGGTCTCCGGCAGCAGCAGTCACCATGCTCACCACGCCAGCAACCCTCAGTTCCACCGCCTGCCCAGCATAGCCGAGAGCATCGAAGAAGATCTTCCTGAATCTCAGACAGAGACCCACACGCTACTGGATGAAGACGCTGTCATTGGGAACCCCGAAGCTAAGGAAATGCTTGACTTCAGGGCAGTTGATGACAGTTTGAAACATCTCGACCTAAGTGCGGAAGCTGGGGAGTCTTCTTCTGGTGAAAGGCACAGTGAGTTTCCTTTACCAGTTGAGGATCTTCCCTTACCTTCCGACGACCTCCTCCACCCTGATGACTCCTACCCTTCCCCGGAGGATGATCTTCCATTGCCTGACGTACCTGAAGACGATCTCCCCTTGCCAATTGAAGAACTGCCTCTGCCTGATTTGAGCCGTTTGAATCAGCCCCAGGCGGAAGCTTTACAAATGAGCTGTGCGGACAGGCATATAGCTGATCACTGCCATTATGATATGGCAGACAACAGAGCTGTTGGCTTTGATGACAACAGTGCTGTGGGCTTCGAGGAGTACTTAGAGTCGGATCAGCCTGACGCACACGGTCACCTCACTAATGGTGGTGATGACTTCACGGACAATGATCTACCTGCAGAGGACAACTACCACTTCAATACTTATGGTGCTGCCGATACGAACGATGGGTACGAGGATTACTATTGTGAGAATCACATTCCACAAGAGGATTTCAGCCATTACAATGGTGACCTTGACAGTTACGATCATGCCAATGGTGGCTTGTATATGGACAACCAGTGTGACTACTATTCCGGTGACAATGCTGATGGTGTTGGGAGTGACTTTTACGGTGGCAGAGACGGGCATGGGGACGATCATTTAGACATGTATGGCAGTGAAGATGTGAACGATCTGTTTGTCAGTGATAGTAACTATATTTCCTATGAAGACACTAGCAACTATGATGGCTTCTGTGCAGACGACTTCAGCGGGAGTGGTGGAGGGGGTGGTGGGGCTGGAGAAGGGGACTGGGGTTTCTACAGCAACTGTGATGGTGGGGACAGCGGGGGAGACTGTGGCGGGGGGAGAGGGGAGGGGGAGCGTTTTTTGGTCTGGCAGGTGCAGACTTTGGGGGTGGGGGAGAGGGAGCAGCTTGTGGAGGAGAGGGAGCAGCTTGTGGAGGAGGTGGAGCAGGTTGTGGGGGAGGGGGTGGGGGTTGTGGGGGGTGCGGAGGATAGGGTGATGTTGGTGGTGCGAGTTGCATGTTTGTTCTCTCTCCCTACTCCCTGATTATGTTCCGCACCAGTATTGTACTGCCCTCTGGACCGCTGATGGTCGTCACGTGATAACATTTCTCTTACAAGTTGCTTTGTGATGAAACAAATCGTTGATTTGTAAATTGTATACTTGTCACCAAGAGATTTTAACCTGAGAAAAAATTAGAAGACAAAAAAGAAAATGTAGACTTGTAATATAAATTTTGTTTGTTTAGTGTACATACTGATAGAGATTGCAAATTGTTACATATTTTTTAAATGATTGTGATGATCATCTGGAGATGTTTTTAACAGCCTTAGTGATGTTAATTAATATATTACAAGTGTGTCTCGTGTCTGCATGGGGACAGACAGCATTTATTGTGTGGGTTTGTGCAGAAGACATGTCTTTAAAGCATTGATTTGTATATATGATAATATATATTTGACAGACTGGCATTAATAGCGAATGATGATAATGATGTGTGTATTGTAGATCTGAAAGAGGCTTGATGTGTCTCTTGCTTGGACATTGCATTTAGAGTTTTACCTGCTTTTTGAGTTATATGGAGGAAAGAAAAAGGGGAAAGTTGATTCAGATTGACCCCAGGGGGGTTGTGTGTGTGTGTGTGTGTGTGTGTGTGTGTGTGTGTGTGTGTGTGTGTGTGTGTGTGTGTGAGGAGAGAGAGAGAGAAAATAAGAATGAGTTGTTCATAGCAGAATTCTGAAGGAAAAAAATCATGAAGTATTAACAAGTGTTGCACTCTAACAATGCCAAAAGTTTTCTTCCTGTGTAGGGCAGGCTGAATTACACAGAAAAACTGTTGTGATAGGATATAAATGTTCCACATCACTACACAACACTATACCATACTAAACAATACTGTACAATACAGAATGATACAAGAACATAATACAACAACAAGATGTAGTATAATTCCTTTCATATTTATTTTGTAATTAATTGACAATAATACTGTACAGGATTTAATTCCTATCAACAGTTTTCTTTTTTGTAGTGGATCTGAAATATCGTCAGATATGTTATGTTTTTCAAAACTTGGGGGTCTGTAATGCCTGTCATTTAGTTGTCCCTGATCTGAGAAGAAAAGGGCATTATTTGTGTGGCTTGACTATCTTGATTTAATCCTTTCACTCCCTCACTCCCTCACCTGCAGTTTGGAATTTGGATTTTATTCATTGCACTCATGCGATTCCATATGCTGGAATGAAAGGGTTAATTTGGTTGGTTGGTTGGTTGGTACAGTTTTCAGAGTTTTAAAGCTTGAGGTCAGAGATGGAATTTAGATGTCTAGTTTTGGAAGTGGTCTAGTCTTCTGCCAGACTGACATGCATTTGCCAATACAATGAAAGGCATAATTATAGTGCTAATTATGCCAGTTTTTATGCATTATGATATGATTAGATCTTTAAGGAAGAATAGATAATATTATTGTGGCCAGTTGAGCAAAGTTTCATGCACATGTGCATGTGTTATGTGTTATATGTGTGTGTGTGTGTGTGTGTGTGTGTGAGATATGTGTGTGCATGTTTGTTTTGTGTGTGTGTGTGTGTGTGTGTGTGTGTGTGTGTGTGTGATAGTGCTTCGTTGTGTTTTGATATGTGCTTCTTGTTTGTGACATTTATATGTGCTTGTGTGTGTGATGTGTGTATGTGTGTATGTGTGTGTGTGTGTTTATGTGTGTGCATGCATAGTGTGTGTGTGTTTTAATCTATACTTTCAATTTTTAGCTTTAATATGAGTGTGTGTATGTGTATGTGCATATATATATATATATGTGTGTGTGTGTGTGTGTGTGTGTGTGTGTGTGTGTGTGTGTGTGTGTGTGTCTGTGTGTTCTTTTTGTTTCCTTGTTTTTGTATACACTTTTTTGTTTCTAGTGTTGCCATTTCATGTTCATTTTTCAAAGAAGTTCATTTATTTACATATCATTTTTTAAGCTTAGCTATGTTTTAGGATCCTGGAAAATTGAACATACACATACAAATGCAACTTATTCTTTTCAAAACTGCCTTTTTAAAGAATTTAAGACAAGGAAAGAACATTTACACTGCTTTCAAAAATGTCAGTAGAGTAAAAATGAAGCAATAACCATTTATCATCAATTTATAATAAGACTTGGAAAATTTAAGTACAAAATTTATCTTGAAGATTTAAATGGAAAATTTATCTTACCTGGTTTATGTCCTTTCAAAGTGACTGTGTACATTAGTTTTAATATTGTCATTATGATTATTGTTGTTGTTGATAGAGTTATTGGTGCTCCTGTATCTGTTGTTGTTTATTATCACGTTTTTGTTGTCAGAAACCAATTCTTTATGAGACATCTGATTTATTATAAATTCATTTTATTTTTATGTCAGCTGCTTTTGTTTCTGTAAGTAATTACTGGCAGTCACTTAGATACTAAAATATTCATTTTATTTCTATTCAGTTCTGTTTCACAGTTTCAGTTTTTCTTTTTTTAAGAATGAGATGACCAGTATCCTTTTTTTTTTTTTTTGGCATTGTCTGTTGAACCCAACCTCCCATCCCTCTCCCTTCAAATTTGGTAACTGGAGAAATTTTTGTCATATTGTAGATGAGCCTTTTCTAAATTCATAATATTGCACAGGTCTTGCTTAATGATAATTCATCTGATTTGCATAGTGAAGTTTGACATTTATCCGATTGTTTTTAAATCCAGGGAAAACAATTGTTTCTAAATGTGACCTCCCACTACAAAATCAGTCTTAACTTTCAGTCAGTCAAACAGCACTAGGAGCTGAAAATGTGACTGGGGTGTTTTGACTTTTTCTCAAATTGATTTCTGTAGACTATAATCTATCCCCCACAGAATTTTTTTTCTAGAAAAAATATTATCAATTAATTTAAAATGGCATTTTAATGCACTGATCGCAGGAGAAAGAACGTAATTTCTACCAAAAGTACCTATTTTGTCTTTTGTCTCTTATTATGAACTGTAACCTGCACAGTAACCCGCACATGTAATATACTGACAGAAATCTCTTTGATGCACCTTTCAGATAATGACAGCAAAAATTAGAAAGAAACCAGGTCAAAGCCACCAATAAAGAAATTTAAGGAAAATGTGTAGGAGAGCATACAAAAACTTTAGAGGCCGTTTTCTCAAAATGGCCATCGTACAACTTAATGACTTTAAACATACATAACTTCTACATTTTTTTGAGTACAAGCTTTATTCAAGTACCAAAATAATCAGCACAATGTACACTTTCCAGTGATATGTATATCTCAAAATGCCCAAAATGCTAGTTAAGATTGATTTCATGCTGGCAGGTCACAAATACAGATTACAAGAAGATTGATCTCCCTTGTTCTGATGCCATTTTAGAAAAAAAACAACCACCGTTGTTTAACCCTTTGACTTCCAAGACCTATCCACCAAATAAAAAACTTAACCCTTTGATACCCTCACCCTATCCACCAGCTTGCAGGAAGCTGATGGAAAGGGTGAGGGAATCAAAGGTTACGTTTTTGTTTTGCTAGGATGGTGGACAATGCAGGATACAGGGTTGACAATGCAGGTTGCAGGAGTCAGAGGGTTAATTATGCTTTGAAAGGGGGTTAGTTGGTTAATTCTCAGGATGGTTAACTTCCTGCATGTCCAGTTCATAAGTGATCGGAGAGACATCTTGGGAGAAGTTTTGAAAATAACAAAAGTTGTAGATTTGAAATGGGTTGAGTTTGGATTTTTTTCAAAAAGGATTCATTGTGCATGGACAGTTCCATATGTGCTCCACTGAAACCTGCTAGCAGTTGTCTGCAGTTATCTCCCCGAGCCTTCACAAAACTCTATGCACTGAAAGGATCACAACATGGAGAGGAGGCAAGAAAGGAAACACTGAGCTGACACCACCAGAATTATGTAAACTTTAACCCATTGACTCCCACAACCTACCCACCAACTGCAAAAATTTAACCCTTTGACTCCTTTTCCCTATGCATCAGCTTCCTGCAGGAAGTTGGTGGATAGGGTGAAAGAATGAAAGGGTTAAGTTTTTGCTTTGCTAGCATGGGTGATAATACAGAAGGCTGAGGGACAGGGTGTGGGAGTTAAAGGGACAAGATGGGCAGCAAACAGTCCAGTTTTTAAAGTTGGGGCTGAAATTGGTCTTGAGGTATCAGATCTTGTGTTGAGAGCTCTTTCAGAAGAACCAATTAGCTTGTGAAAGGAGTCACCACTAGGTAAAAATGTGTGTGTGTGTGTGTGTGCGTGCACGCGCATGCGTGCGTGAGTGTGCGCATGTGTATGTGCACATGTACATGCATATGCATGCGCATGTGTTTGTGTGTGTGTGTGCGTGTGCGTGTGTGCGTGTGGTGTGTGTGTGTGTGTGTGGTGTGTGTGTGTTCCATGTTTTCCTGATTTTACAGAATTATCACATTCTTTTTTTGATGAGTGCAATACACATAACTATGGGTTTTTAAAAATGTTGTATAGGTGTAAACCTCTGTGACAA
Organism: Monoplex corrugatus; assembly: GCA_030674185.1. Taxonomy (NCBI): domain Eukaryota; kingdom Metazoa; phylum Mollusca; class Gastropoda; order Littorinimorpha; family Ranellidae; genus Monoplex; species Monoplex corrugatus. Next base: position 21,560,362 of record JAPXFY010000018.1, on the reverse strand, counting down.
TCAAAAGGACACAAATTGAAGGAAAAAATATCACAAGGTAATCATACCAAATGGCATTGTTTCTCAACATTGCTACCCAGCTCATCTCTCAGATACGCCAAAAGCAGGTGATAAACATTTTTGAATATCTCCACAGTTACCACAGGCACATCTGCACTTTTTAAAAAAATTTGCAGACAAAAGCAGCTGAAGACAGATGTGTGGTTTACAGGCAGACCTAAGAGAAGACAGAAAAGAAAAAACAAAGCAAAAAAAAAAAAGAAAAAAAAAGAAAAAAGAGAAAAGAATATGTGAATGGAATAGAAAGAAAGGTACCTCCCCCCCCCCCCTTTCAAATGTTCTTTTTCCAACACCCATGCTCCACCCCCTCAAAAGAAAGGAAAGAAAAAACCCAACAGCAAAATAGGATTTTGTGAACTCCAGATTCTGTGTTGAAAAAACAAGACAAGGAGGATTTTTGATATTTAGTGTGCAATAATAGCTGTATCCCACTGTAGGTAGAAATGAGAGAGTGTTTGCATGGCTTGACCATCTTGTTTGTTTGCTTGTTTGTTTGAGTCATGAATATGTTTTTTTCTTTTTGGAAAGTTGGCTTGAAATGTTGGTACAAGGTGATATGTATATACATATTTCAAATGTTGTTTGAAAATTTCAAAACAAAAGAACTGACTGAAAGATGTGGATATATTGCAATACAATGGGAGAAATGAGACTGAACAGAAAACAAAAAGGGGAAAAGAATTGAAGTATTTGAAAGATTTGGTTGAAACAAATGAAAGATGTGAATTTTATTTATTGGTATAATCTCTTGCAGCTGCTTTTTGCATGCTTGTGTGATTGTTTTGCTACAATAGATTTGAGTGAAAAGGGTCAGTAGAACTAGAATGGTGCATAATGTTGCTGTTATGTATGAAAGAAAAAAAAAAGGTTTGTAGTACTAGAATGTTTTGCTGTAAAATATTGTCACGATTTTCATTATGGTCAGAGCCATAAGCTGCACAGACTGGAAGAACAGGGTATTGATCACCCTCAGGATGGTTCACGCACAACACGCGCACACATGTACACTTGCCGCTCTCTCTCACACACATACACACTCAAACACACATACAGTGCACACAGAGCACAAGCACACACACACACACACACACACACACACACACACACAACACACACACACACACACACACACACACACACACACACACACACACACACACACACACACATACACACACACACACACACACACACACACTCACACACACACACACACATACACACACACTCACACACTCACACACACACACACACTCACACTCACACACATACACACACATATGTACAATCACACACAGGCACACACAAAAAACACAGTACTGCTGTTCATTTAAGTTCTATTTTAGCAACCAGTTGCTGTGGTGGAGTAGTTAGTGCGATGGACTTTGACTGGAAGGTTGTGGGTTTGAATCCCATTAGTCCTGTCAAAGTCTTTGTGGGATTTTTCTACCTCAACTGGTTCCTATTCAGAGCTGATTTTGTTATGAGCTCATTAGGGAAACTGAGACCACACATTCAAGTCTCATCTACTTTACAGATGCCACCACATTGAGGGTGTTGTTCAAATTTCCGGACTAACACTGCAGGGATCATTTTTTCTTGGGCCTAGTTGATGCCAGGATATATCATGAAAGAAGATATACATTACAACCCTGTCATGCAGTCTCAGTCCTGAATAGTTCAAGTGCAGGCCTATGGCATTGTCATTGTCATTGTCAGGGGTGAGAATTCTCCTCGGATCTGTGGATTTCCTTAGCGAAAAGAATCAGTTTCCTTGAATTACTTGGGCCCTTTTCTCAGAAAATCCATTTTCATCTTCTAAAGTAGAGTAAGTGTAATGGGTAGAATTTGTAATTTATTATGTACATGCATAGAAAATGACTAGCGCAGAAAAAAACAAAACAAATTAAAGTGCTCTGAATGTCAGATTTGATGTCTGAAAATGCACCAGATTACACACATTTTATTCCCTTAAAGCTTTTTTCTCACAAGGGAGCATGCCCCAGGACCCCCCTGGATTTCTTCTTTTACTCTCATATGTTAGTTCTCACTGTTAATCATAGCATTGTGAGAAATTGTCCTATCTTCAGTGGCATTAATTTGAAGTCTGAAAGGCAAAGAAAACAAGTAAACAAAGGGGATGGAGGGCAGTAAGGAGACGTACCATATGAACTCAACAGTCATTAGTCTTAGGAGCACATCATTTGAACATGGTTGTTGTCAACATACGGAATGCATTATTTGACTTTTTTTTTCTGCAGTGAAGTATAGTGTACATTTCTGAGATTGTTATAGTTCTGATGTGGCTCTGCGCAGTCGGTTGTGCTTTAAACAACTATAACAGTAGATGTCATCAACTTAAACAATGCACATTTGTTTATTTCAGTGGAAGAGTACTTGTTTATAACTGCTCATAGAGGTGATTAGAATAGTGTGTGTGGGGGGGGGGGGGGGGGGATGCAGGAGGGAATAAGAGCAGAAATTATGAATCGGAGGAAATCATTACCAAAGAGAGGGAATGCAGCCATACTAGAGTGAGATTTTCGTTGTTACCTTAATTGAGGCTTTTGGAGCTGATATGGGTGACACTTCGGCTAAGAGATTTACAGTATTTTGAAACTGCAACCTTTCACCACTTTTGGTGACTTGAGTCAACCTTAGGGATTCACAGTTAAATCTGCTTCAGTCAACATGCCATTGGACAGTCGTTGAGTTGACATGAATAATTAACTATTCACATTGCTTTGTGTGTGTGTGTGTGTGTGTGTGTGTGTGTGTGAGAGAGAGAGAGAGAGAGAGAGAGAGAGAGAGAGAGAGGAATGAGCAAGAATGATGATGAGGTTCTGGAGTTACGGCAGTTTAAATGTAGTTATCCTGAGACCAACCAGTTCTCTGCTTGCAAAAGAAGTGTGCAGCTGAGCACTAGCTATCCAAAACAGATGGTCTAGCTGGGAGAGTAGTAGTGAAAGGATAAACCCTTTCATTCTCACCCTGTCACCAGCTAACCCTTTAACCCTTTCATTCCCTCATCCTTTGCTGGGTGAAGAAATAAAATGGTTAAGGTGAAGGAGTAAAATGGCTGAGGTTTTGCTTTGCTGTCAAGACTGATACTGTAAGGTGGTGGATAGCTGATGGAGGGTTTCTAAGGGCTTAATCAGTAAGGCCATTGAGGATTTATACAGAGGCATATTTTATATATATATATATATTATCTCCTTAAAATAGATGATATTTTTACTGGTCATTATAACTATAGTTTATGTTAGCATTGAACCGGCAAGCTAGGTAGAACTTCATCGTAATATGCCAGCGATAGCTGTAAGTTATGTTAGTTTGGAATCTGCAAAGTCAGGAAAAACTTGAAAAAAAACCTTACTAGCCTTAAAGGTTCATGTACAGGCCTATGGCATCTGCAATGTTTGGTCCATATTTCACATGGCATTTTCATTTGTAGTGTTCACATCATGATTCTAGTGACAGAGCCATGAACTCAAAGATGTCATGTCTTGAGTTTAGTCCTACTCTACAACATAAAAGCTGGCTTGTTCACTGTCCATCTTAATTAATGCTCCAGTCATTCTGCTGTGTCAGTGTTTCCCTTCCCCATTTTAACCCTTTGACTCCCCTGTCCTATCCATCAGCATCCTTCATTGTCAACCATGCTTGCAAAGCAAAAACTTAACCCTTTGACTCCCTCTCTATCCAACAGCTTCCTGTGGGAAGCTGGTGAATAGGATGAGGGAGTTAAAGAATTAAGTTTTTGTAGATGGTGGATAGGGTGCAGGAGTCAGAGGGTTAAGACTTTGTCAGTGCCTAGGGTTTTGCAAGAGTTGAAAGTGTTTGGAATTGTCCATTGAAACCCTGTTTAACAAATTTCAGAATCTGTACTCCATACAGTACATTATGATTAGTGTCAGCCATTCTGTAGTTATTAGTTTATGATGCCTTTTGGGGCAAACTGAAACTGAAGTCATCATCATCAGCAAAGAAGCTATGTGGTGTATCATTAAAAAGGGAAAAATATAGAGAGAAATGAAGCATGCATGTTCAGATTCAGGATACA
>JAPXFY010000018.1:21506239-21551239 GCA_030674185.1 Monoplex corrugatus | reverse complement strand
AAAAGTCAAAAGAAACTTGGATCAGCATTTGGAAATATGCTTGCATATTGCAAATCACTTTCATTTTAAAATGTACTTTGGTGGTTGTGTTATGATAAATAACTGGAATGCATTTTTTCTCTATGAAAATATGCAAATTTGCTTGGACTGGTACTTGTTGAAAGATTCAAGGATAGGCTGATCTGATAACCATATTGTCATTTATATTAACTTAGAACCCCCAGATCTTCAAGATCTTGACAGCTGAAGCGTATGGCATCTGCATGTGACTGTGGATGTCTTGTTGCATTGCGTTTGTGGTATGGCATATTATTAGAATCATATGCAGTCTGAAGTCTTCTTTAGCAAACCAAATGTGAAATTGAGCACTCAATACATGAGATGGAACAGGCATGAAGTTTCAGCACATTTCCTGAATACTTTGAATCCTGCAGCCTACCCACCAATTGCAAAAACTTAACTCTTTTATTCCCTCATCCTACCACCAGCTTCTGCAAGCAGGAAGCTGGTGGGTAGGATAAGGGAATAAAAGGGTTAAATTTTTGCATTTCTAGCATGGTTGGCAATTCAGGAAGCTGGTGGACAGGGTGCGGGAGGCAAAGGGTTAATCATTCAAGCAAATTTTAGATGTGGCCACAAGATTGTGAAAATTTATTTGTATTGATCTGTTGCTCAAATATTTTGTCAAAAGAGAAGACAATGTGTTTTTATTTTTCAAATTTGGTTCACTACATATATCTAGGGAAGGATATCAAAATACTTTGCTTGTTGTCTATGCAAACCAGATTAAAATGATTGCCAGCACTTGAAAAATCCAAAACTTATTTCTCAGCAATATCAGAAGTGAAAAGTAGACAAGATTTGTGCACATTTTGACACAAATACTTTTTTTATTTCTCTTTTTAAATGTTGTGATAGAGAAAATCATCAAGATCCAACCTGATCCATCTTGATTATTTTGTCTGTAATAAAATTTTTTTTATAAAAGCCTGTGCCAAAATTTCCATTGTTGTTTAATTAGATGCGACATTTAAACTTGATTGTGTTCTAGTTTAGTTGCTCAGAGTGAGTTCCTTAATCATGTGGTTTTGTAGTGTACTTTGTTGTATTATGTCTTATGTTTTGCAGTGTATACATTGTTGTTTAGCTAGATACTTGAAATCTAGTGGAGGTTTGCACTTACCTTCATGCAGTTTATCTTATGTTTTGCACTTGAATTTATAGTATGTTGTTATTTACCTAGATACTTGCCATAAAATCAAATACAGGTTTTGCACTCTGACATACAAATCAAAGTAAACATTACAATGAAGTCAGATTTAAGTTTTGGCTTGTAGTGATTCATGTGTTGCACTAAGGTAGTGCCTGTTCTTAATCAGATGAAGTTTTTGCATAAAATTGAATAAGATGTTCACTGTCTGCTCTGTATTAGGAATATGTTTTCAATGAAACTGCACATAGACTTTGCACTATGAGTAAAATGTCTGTGAAGGAAAAGCCATCGCAGCGAAATCAAGTACGAGTATAGTATTTGCACAGAGTGTACATTTGGTGAGATACATGCATTGAGTCAAAATATAAAATACATAAGTCTTGCACTGAAGTGTATATTATGAAAGACCATTGTGTCACATTGAGTATAGGTTTTGACAGTTGATCAGTTTAGCACAGAGATATATATTGCAGTGAAATCAATTATTAATGTGTCACATTATTTAAATAGTACAGTACCAGAAGGCAGAGTACATAGTTGCTGTTTTCTTCTGAGCACACAATCATGTAATATGCTTTGTGTTTATATGTAGGTATATGGCATTGTCATTATTTTTTTTCTTTAGATTTAAGTTGATTTATTTCATTTAAGCCCCTTGTGAAGGGAGAGATAAATCAGAATTCGGTATTTAATGTACATTTTGGCCATAGGCATTTGTATGTCAGGAGAGAGAGAGAGATAGAGAGAGAGACAGAGACAGAGAGAGAGCCATGATTATTCATTTCTCACTTGGCTGGCATGAAGTAACACACACCAGAATTGTCCTTGCCCTTGTTGCAGATGACCAAAACAAACACAACAAACAAACAAACAAACAAACAAAGAAAAAAAGAGGATAAAAGAAAAGGTCAGTTGTATTGATTTGGGATCATGCATATAAGCTGTAACTTTGCCTGAGAGATTTAGTGTTAATTACAGAAAGCGTCATCTTCTTAATAGTTTTTCAGTAGCAATGAGACAGGAAGATGTTGGGTGTTAAGTCTCTACTGTATAAGATCACAAGAAATATACAACTATAAATTGGATTTTCTGTAATCTTTCAGAGTGTGCCATAGCCTGGAAGATAATTGATAATTTTGCTTTTGTAGAATTTCAATAGGTGTCAGGATCAACATCATGGATGTCTTAAGTCTGTTGACAGAGTTGTGGGCTTAAGATCTGATGAATCAAGTTTAATCTCAGTCCACAAAATGAAATCCAGCCTGTACGATGCCTGTTTGCATTCTCCAGCTATTCTAGTGGTGTCAGCTTAGTGTTTTGTAGGTCCCCCACCCCTCCTCCCTTCATTCATTTGAAGATCTTGCCAGTGCATAGGACTTTGTGCAGGCTTGAGGAGTCTGCCAACTTATCACTGATAGATTTGGCTGGAGTGCTTAGATTGTCTGAACATGATGAATCCTTCTGGAACAAACTGAAACTTAAGTGCTGTATTGTGTAACAGCATGCATTGTAACATCAATTCACACATGGTTTTAATCAGGAAGACCCATGTTACTCTTCACTCCTTTTAGCTTTTGTTTTGTTCCATAGTTTTGGATGTGACCTTACCTGGCAATCTCGCATTCTTCATCGGTATGTTAACTGATGTTTGTTTTGTGTTCTTTTGTTGTTGTTTGTTAGTACATGAAATTATTCAGTTTATCAATTTCATTTGCTTTCTCTGTGTTGTGATTCATTTGTTGCTATAGATAATTCATTCATTCAGATCTTGAGAAATTTTCAGGTTCACATCTCCTTGACTGAAAACTATTGAACTAGCAATAACAATAGATAATACAAAAGCGTGTATACAAGGTGCTGTTTTGGTAGATTTTCTATAATGGAAACTTTCAGCATGTGGCTTAGACTAAAATTATTGACACCAATTCATTATCCAAGTTTGGAGTTTGTTCAGTAGGGATTCATACACTTGAACAATTCCATATGTGCCTCTCCCGAACCTGCCAAATCTTTTAAGTCTGTGTAAAACTCTATGTACTGATAGGGTCATGAAAGGGGAGGGGGAGCTGAAAAGATGCTGTGAAACACTAAGCTGACATCACCAGAATGATTGAAGCACTATGTTGGGCAGAGAACAGGCTGGTTTTATGTTGTTGGCTGGGATTGAGTTCCAGACTTAAGATCTTGAGTCCATGGTCTGTTGAAGAAACCAGCCAACACAGTTATCACACTAAAACTTCACAGTATTTGCTTTGGACCATTTTGACAATAGTTATGCCCCCTGTGGGGATGGCGGGGGCTCTTTCAGTACAAGTAGTATCCCCACCTGGTGGAAATTCTGTACTAGAAATTTCTTCTTTTCTGTTACTCTCTTTGTTTCTTTCTTCCTCTTTTGCTTTCTGTCATTTCTTCCTATCATTTTCTGCCTTGCTGGTCCATTCACCTGTATGTGTTTGATAAAGTCTTATGTACTTTCTCTTAGGATTGACAGTTGGATACATGTGTTAAGTGCATTTTTGGCTCTTGGGAAATAAGATATACGGAAACAATTTTAGGTAATTTAGGCCTGTTTTTGTATATATTTTAGTGTCCTTAGTTATGCTTAAATTTGTATTCAAGTGTGTTTTTTAAATCCCCTGTGCAATAAATTGGGCAGAGTGTTCAATGCCAGGGGCATCTCCTTAGATTATGTGCAAGAATGCATTGATATGTGTAATTAATTTTCTGTTCCTTTTTGGTTTTTTTCCCTGTTGCAGTATTGTGTATGTTTTGAAATGGTTATAGCCCTGATATGGCTCTATGCAGTCAGTTGGGCTTTAAACAAAACTAACAGTAACAGACAATAGGTATAGCATGCTCTTCTGTGTATTCGGAAAAGTTGTCTGTATTATTATTATTCGTTAAAATCCTAGTAGAGGAAAATTAGGATCGTCTCCCTTGCAGTACGGTAGTAAGCCCAAACAGAAAGACAAAATGCTAACAAACGAAATAGTCCTTTTACTCAACAGGAAAAAACAAACAAACTGTCTGATCTGAAATACAAATGAAACAGAAAACTTTAAAGAAAACAATTTTGTTATGGGAATAACAAAGCTTGTCTTTGTGTTTTGTTTGTACCATTGCAGATGAGCTGATCCTGGTTTCCCTATGTTGGTGCTATAACAGTGTACTAACATTCATTTTGTTATGATCATGTAAATTCACTAGACTGTCAGTAGACTTAGCATGCAGTTTTGTTACTACTGTAATTAATCCTGTAACCAGTAATTGTGGTGGTTTTTTTTGGGGGGAGGGTACTGATGGGATGTATGAACAGACAGAGATTCTTTATCTCAGTCTAGGGGGTGTGGTAGCAAGTAGACATTTGCAAACTAGCAGGTTTGTTTGTTTGTTTGTTTTGTGATAGAGCCAAGGATTCAAGATGTCTTGTCTTGACTTCAGTCCCACCCCTCCTGCAACATAAAAGTTGGCTTGTTCACTGTCCATCTTTATGCCTTGCTGGTCCATTCACCTGGATGTGTTCAATAAAGTCGTACGTACTTTGTCATAGGATTGATAATTGGGTGCATGTATCGAGTGCATTTTTGGCTCTAAGGAAATGAGATGTGCAGAATCAATTTTAGGTAATTTGGGTCCGTTTTTATGTATGTCTTAGTGTCCTTAATTATGTTCAAATTTGTATTCATGGTTTTTTTTTTAAGTCCTCTGTGTGATAAATTGGATGGAGTGGTGAACGCCAGGGGTATCTCCTTTGAGTGTGTGCACAAATGGATTGATATGTGTACTTAGTTTTCTTTTCTTTTCTTTTCTTTTTTTTATGTTGAAGTTGTTTTTTCGTGTTGAAGTATTTTGTACGTTTTGAAATGGTTATAGCCCCTGATATGGCTCAATGCAGTCAGCTGGGCTTTAAACAAAAATAGCACAAACAGTTTATGCTCCAATCATTCTGGTAGTGTTGGTGGTTGATAGGTCTTCTTTCCTTTCCTTTCCACTTTCAAGACTTTGCCAGTACATACAGTTTTGCACAGACTCAAAGATTTCTGCTGAGTAAGTGGTGGTAGGTCTGGATGGAGCTTATGGAATTGTCTGAACGCAATGAATCCTTTTTGAACAAATTTCAGATGGGATGAGGGTGGTTGATCCATATCCTTAACTTGCAAGCAGTTTGCTTATTAATGATGTTGATAATAATGATAATGAGAGATAATTCTTGCATAGCACTCTTCTCCAGATTCATTTGGACTCACTGGGTGTTACATGATTTACAAGACACAAAATGTAATACATACAGAAGCGTAATTTATCACCCATGTACACCAACATCAGCATTCATATATGAACACACTTGCATGCATGAATATCTACCAACAATGTCTTGACCATAACACACATATATATCTATGGCACAAACGTACATACATGGATGAGTACATGATACCAAATGATCAGTAGTTAGACATGGAAGTGTATATACTTTGAATATAATTATTCTTATGAAAAAGACGCATCATCATGTTATGTAACTTTTCTAGATTATAGACAGTGTGTGCAATTTACTTTTGTGAATGATCAGAAAAGATCACACATGTATCTTTTAAAAAAAACTTTTTTTTTTTGTATGAATGGGCCATGCTGATTTAAGACACAGTATTCAGTTTTGCTCTCACTATAAATCTAGGTCCTGTCTGCGTACAGAATTTATTCAGAAATAGCATTGTCTGCAAAGGTCCAGTAAAACGTGTAGATATTGTGTAGTTTATCACCATGCTTGATCAGTAAAGATCACCACACTGAAAATATTTCTTAATTAAATTTTTATTCCTTTGCCAATGTATGTGCACAAGATTGAATGATATTTTTATGGTGTATGCATGTGTATCTGTGTGCGTGCATACATGTGTGTGCGTGTATGCATGTGTGCGCACACCCCTGCTTGCCTGCCTATAAGCATGTGTGCCTGCACATTGTGTGTGTGTGTGTGTGTGTGTGTGTTTGTGTGTGTGTGTGTGTGTGTGATATCAGGATTACAGCTTTACAGCTTGGAGTGAATGTAGAAGCAGACGACAGCTCCCCTCAGGTGAAAATGGCCTCAAGTAGAGGCACCCAATATATCTTCCTCTTTCTCTGGGCAGCCTTTTAGTCCATCATCGTCTCTGAGATGACGTTGGTGATCAATAGGGCTCTGATGAATATGAACTGAAAAATCATTCATAACTTCCATTCCACAGACTGTTTCAGCGTGCACGTTGACCATTCATACATACATATGTACACATCATTTAAGTAACACAGAACTTGTATGTGGCATTTCTAACATTAAGTATGTTCACAGATGAATTATTGGTTTTTGAATCAATTTGCACAAATGAAAGAACAGTTGATTTGTCTGCAGTTTTGTTATTGAACTTAGAATCAGCATGTACAAAATGTTTTTGAAATATGTGTCTGTAGCATTTGCCAAAACAAAAATGAGATGAGTTCAGAAGTAAGAATTGTTGATAGTCTGCCATATTGAATAAGAATGTTGAAAGACAGATTTCTTAACTAGTTTCTGTTTTTTGTTTTATTTCCATTCGCTATTTGCATGTCCAAGCCATATCTGGTGATGAATACTTTTTTTCATTTATTTCAAGATTTTCTCAGCTCTTTATGGGTGGATCTTTTTCAGACTTTGGTCAAACTAGAGACTGTTGTGCAATTGTGAAAGCATAGGCTTGGAAGGTAAAGCTTCAAGGGACAGGCATATGGACGAAGAAAAAAAAACAAAAGTGCCTAAAATCAGCACTTTTCAAGGCAGACATGAACAGCACTTTTTTAGGAAGTTCTGAAGATATTTGAAATTTTTTTCTTTGTGTGACAATCTACCCTTGTTCTCAATGTATGTAAAGTTTTGTTTCAACACAGATGTTCTTCAAGGTTACAGTAACTGTAGAAGGTTAAAAAGAAAAAGAAAAAAAAGAAAGGATTTTCTGTAATAATATTTCTATGAAAAGGGAGACTGTTTGAATGGCTTGACCTTCTTTTGAATTTTTTAAAAGAAAATAAAGTTATTGATATGCCTTGAACATGTTTTCATTTTAGTTTCCTCTTACTCCATCTCCCTGCCATGCCAGCATCCTTTCTTCCTTCTCCTCACCTTTATAAAGCCCCCCCCCCCTCTCCACCAATGATAAATGGGTTAGAAATGTGTTTTGCTTTTTTGTCATTATCAGGATAAAATGTGATGTGTGACTGCTTTACTTTCATCTTGAAATAGTATTTTGAAAGTGATGCTATTCTTAAAAGATATTTCCAGGTCCAGTCGGTAACTACTAAGAGCATGTGTATTTTTCAGCTTTTTAGTACTAACAGCATGTGTATGCTTAGAGTGATCTAGATGGTGTAACAGTGTGTCCATCTGTTTGAGAGGCCAGGGTTTGTGAATGCTTCCAGATGTATGCTTCTGGGGCAGTTTGTGGGTTGCATTGTATCAGGTTATGACTGTAATTATCATGCTTTTTATCACAATTGTTTCTGCATCTGGTCCATAAATGACTTGTTATCATCATGTTATGATTGATCAATATCGGTCTCTGGCAGAGACGGAATATTGTAGGAGGAAGCCAAACCTCCTGTTTGCTGTGTATTGTATGTAGGAAAGTGTTTATTTTTATATTCAGATAATAAACATATATCTATATATATGTAAATATATACACATATATAGCAGTACTTCACTGTCTCATATTATGCAGAAGATGAACCACTTACCCTGTCATAGTGTTCCCTGCGGATGATGCTAAAAGTATAAGCAGTATTTGCGAGCTGATTGTTTACTTTGCATGGTTTGAATGGCGCGTCTGACACTTTTGTTATAGATGTAGGAATGTGTGTGGGTGATGGTGAACGTCTGTAGTCTGTGTAGATTGTTGTGCATCATTCCCTATTGTATCTTGCAAGGTTTCGCACCTCTTTTCAGCACATGATGTTCTGTATAGTTCTGCCATTTTCTGCAGGCTAAAGTGTTATATAGCAACAAAGCATTGCTAGTGTTTGTAAAGAAGCCTCTGTGTTATATATACATGAAAAAGCCTGTGTGGTATTGTTAAGTGATTTGCACACACACACAATGCACACACACACGTGCACACACACGCACACACACGGACACACCATACACACACACACACACACACACACACACACACACACACACACACACACACACACACACACACACACACACACACACACACACACACACACACACACAGGTTTAGAAATACGATATGTGGTTTAAGTGGGAGTTTCTTTTCATATGATGATAATAACAATAATTACAATATTTATATAGCACAAAATCTTGGTAGAAATCAAATCTAAACGCTGAACATATACACATACGCACGCATGCACACACACGCACACACACACATACACATGGCATATGAGAAAGCATAGCACTAGACACACTCTGTCCGATCAGAGACATATCTGGGAAATGGCAACTGCATGATTTTGCTGGCAATCAGGATCCATCTTGATTGACTTCATCGGTCCATCTGCTCATACACAGTATGTCTCTTAGCTACCCAGATCTATTGTTTGCTCTGTCCCAAGTCCTCTGCAGCGCTGTTTGTGATTGGTGTAGGCACTGCAGCAAGACAGCGTGTCAGCATGCCGAGAAGTGAGTTGCCTGTCTCACCCTTCATGCCTGGGTCTGAAGACGGGGATCACTGTCAGGTGGATGATAGGATGATCTGTTTCATAAAAGTGACATAAAATAAGTGATAGGCTATAGCCTTGGATGTGGATGTGTTTCATTGTCTATGTGCACTGTTAAATAAGCTTACACACCGTTGCTGTCTGTTTGGCTTGTTTGTTTGTTTGTTTCTTTCTTTCTTTCCTTGTGGATGACTGGATGTCACTGTTGCATTCTTGCATAGGGACAAAGTTTGACCAGCTTTCGAATCTCAGGTGAACCCCTTTTGTCTGTAGCAATCATGGACTAGTGATAGAATAGTCGCCTGCCACTTTGGGGACCTGTGGTTATTTCCTGGTGGATGCACTTTGTTATGGCTCATGATGCTGATAACAGAGGGGTTATAGGTTCTGCCCTCAGGCAAGCCACAACTTTTTTTGTCATCAGCCTGGCTGGCAGTGTTGATAAAGCTGTCAAGTCAAGATCTCCTGTCTTGAGTTCAGCCCCAGCCTGCAACATAAAAACTGGCCTGTTTGCTGGTCATCTTAACGCTCCAGTCATTCTGGTGGTGTCACTTTAGAGTTTCTTAAGTCCTGTGTCCCATTCCATCCTTATCCTTGCTCAGAGTTTTGCGCAGGCTTAAAAACTCTGCCAGTAAACCCTTTGACTCCTGCACCCTGTCCGCATGCACCCTGCACTGTCAACCATGCTAGCAAAGCAAAAACTTAACCTTTTGACTCGCTCACTCTATCCACCAGCTTCCTGCAGGATGCTGGTGGATAGGGTGAGGGAGTCTAAGGGTTAAGTTTTTGCGGTTGGTGGATAGGGTGTGGGAGTCAAAGGGTTAATTACTGGCAGGTTTGGTTGGAGCGCATATGGAATTTTGGGAGTTTTATGAATCTTGCTTGAACAAACTTCAAAGTCTGGAGCATTTATAATGAAGATCATAGACTGTCTGTTTTCACAGAAAGCTAACTTCAGGCTTCTGTCATTTCACTGTCCGGAGTTTGTGCTGTTTGTGAGTGGTTTTCATTTCATAAAATCACGTCTTGTTAGATACAGCCTAGAGTTGGAATAAATTTGTTCAGCTCTTCAAAACTAATCAAGGTCAAGATATGTGGAAGGAAGATGGATATCTCACAGAATCTGTCATGTTTTGAACTCTGGGTTGCCAAAATCTCTCTTGTATTTAGAGTCTTGGAATAACACAACACTGAAAGTGCAACTATGTCAGTTTTTAGTGTGTCATTGAGGCCCAGTTTGCAGCTTGAGAAAGCAAGAGATTAAGGACAGTTTGATAGGATGTGTTTCAGGTGCATATGGCTGGCGTTAGCTCAATCCTGTTGCTTGATTTTCAAAACCGGTGTGACTGTTACAAGATGGATAACTATGTTGATGATGATGGTGGTGATGATGATGATGATGATGATGGACTCTTCTGTTGATCTGGCAGATGAGTAGGCACGCTGGTCTTTGGTTTCGCATCTGTTATAGATCTTCATGTGGGATAAAAGACCAATTGTGAAGACACTGTTCTTCTGCAATCATTGCATGAAAAGGAGTTTTGCACCTAGTGTAGCTTCTGCCGAGCCTTCTGCTATCAAGTGGTGTTAGGAGCTTGGGGGGGGGGGGGGGGTGATTGTCCAAGGGTGGAGGGGCATTGGTGCTCCAGGTCTCATCGGCACCCACATTGTTGACTGTTTCTGTTGACTGTTGACATGGGAAGGAGTTTTGCACCTGAGTTCAGCTTCTGCTGAGCCTTCTTCTGTTGAATTGCAACTGTTCTGCGTTATTCAAATGTGATTGTGGCCGGTGTGCACTGCCATCACAAGTATGTTCTATTGTGGGCCAGTTGCCAGTTGGCAGGAAGGGTGGATGACTCTAGTGTTGTGTTATAATTAATTAATAAACCACAGCTGAATGTTCTTGAAGTTTTTTGTATATCCGTACTTGTAGGGGCCTACTTATTATCCCATAACTACGGGAACTTTACTGATCATTTGCAGTTACCCGACTACCTCACAGGTGCACACTGAGATATTTTGACTCCGTTTCCAGCAGATGGTGGTCGTTGTGTCAGAAGCCTGTCATGTTGAAGATAAAGAGAATATTGTTTTGCACACCATAGAGAGCAAGACAATAGACTGGAATTCACACATTAGGTTGAACAGAACACTTTACCGTAGTCTGGTTATTCTAGCTAGACTCATCAGTTGTTGACAACATCCCCTAGTGTTGATAGCTATTCCATAGGTGATACAATCGGCATAGCAGGTTGTGAGGTCATAGGCAGATGAGGGGTCATGTCGCCATTGTGTCTGGGCAACATCTGTGATTGTTGCCAACACATGAAATTAAAAGCCAGCGAGACTTGGTTAAATTATGACTAACATGACGATAACAGCCATGTGATGTTAACTTATAACGCGTTGCAGCAGAACCAGACAGTGATTTTCACACAAGTTCAAGGTAGGCCTGCTTCATGCTACTTACGACTGCAACCATGATCGAAGCACAAAATTAGGCAGATGCTTAAGTGTCTTTCTGATTTAGTAGTTTTCCTTCCAGGTTCAATCATTGTTTAAAAATACTGCTGTTTTCACATGAACATTGCTTTAGCAAAGGAAGAAGCAGCAGAAGTAGAAAGTTTCAGGGACATGTAGCCTTTAAATGGCTTGAGAAGACAGTAGTACCTCTTTCATTTGTTTTTATTTTAGTCTGAAGAAATAGGATATAGGCCTTGAAAAAATATTGGTATGAAATGGTGCTCTGAGGATAGCAGTCAGATCACTTCTGAATTTATGTTACAAATATTTGGCACAGACTGGTTGGAGCCAGTGCTGAATATGAATGCTAGCTTTAATAACAGAAAAAGACACGGGCATGCTTTGGGAACATGGGTCAATATGAATGCTAGCTTTAATAACAGAAAAAGACACGGGCATGCTTTGGGAACATGGGTCTTGTTAAGCAGATTTTTGCATGTGCGCACAGTGCGTGCGAGCACACTCACACATACACACCGCACAATACACATACACACTGCAGAATACACAAAACACACACACACACACTCTCTCTCTCTCTTGCTGTCTAAAGCATTGGCATTTGCTTTGATTCAAAAGAACAGTGTTGGTTTTGTGTTTCTCGTATTTAACTAAAAAATGTGAGTGTGATATGAAGTGTGCACCTATCAGTGTGATAATTGACTGTTTGGGTATTTGAAGATCAACATAATATGCAGTGACTCGTTCTCTCTCTCTCTGTGACTATGCAGTGGTTGTTGCCATTGGCTTTGGAAGTTTATGAACCATTAAGTTGTGATCCGTTTGACATTATCAGGTTCAGTAATAATGACAATAATGATGCCTGTCTAGCATGGCATTTTGTTTCCAGAACCAAATTCAACATCGTGCAGTGCTTTTTGCTTGACACCTGTTTAGCCTGACAACGCACAATCGGTTCTGCCCAGGAACTGTGGATCAGCCAACAAGGCCCTGTCATATGTTTGAACTATGGAAACACGTTGAGGTCAGAAGAGTTCTAGACATAGAAAAGTGCTTTTGATTGATGTTTTCACACAGTATTTCATTAAATACTGTAACTCTGTTTGAGTCATACTCTGTACTTGTAATCTAATCCCTCCTTTTCAACCTGTCTTTGTGATCAGTTTTATATTGATCTGTTGGTTGAGAAAGAGTGTAGAATTTCATGATGCCAAGGCATCTTCATTGCTTACTGGCTTTCAGAATTTATTGATTATGTGTCATTTGTTTGTCAGTTTGTTTCAGGTTGATGAAAAGATACGACGTGTACATTTAGCAGTTGTCATCAGCATTCGATCCTGTCATCAGACATTCATTGGTGGAATGTCCATTTTCGAGACAGATTATTCATTTATTCTTTTCTTTGATGGTGCTGGTAGCACAGTGGATAGCATTCTGGACTTCAAATCCAGAGGTCATGGGTTCATGTTCTGCCAGGAATGATTTTTAGCACCTCCAGGGGTCGTGGATTTGACCTCAGGCAGGCCACTCTGTATGGCTGGCTGGTTCATTATAAAGACTGCCATGGACTGTTCACTGTCCATGTTAGTGCTCCAATCATTCTGGTGGTGTCATTGTTTTATAGGTCCCATTCCCCCCACTCCATTTCAAAACCTTGACAATGATTAAGGTTTTGCTTAGGTTCAAGGAGTCTGCCAGGTAATCGCTGGTAGATTTGGGTTGAGTGCATATGGGACTGTCCAAGTGTGATGAATTCTCGAACAAACTCCATACTTAGATAGCAACCATGGTCACGTTTGATCATTAATGTTGCATACATGGAGTGGAGAATATGGCCTAATGGATAAAGCTCTTGCCTAGGATGATAAATATAAGCAACAACAACAACAACAACAACAAAACTGGATTTCATTTCCATTCAGACAGGGATTGTTGTCCTCCACTCCATCAGTCTTTGAGTAGTGTGTGGATGCTAGTTCTTTTGGATGATAGAGGGGAAAACAGAAAATCCCAGTGCAGTCCAAGTGATGTCTCCAATCTGCCAACAGGATTTTGCACTAAATGATCACAGGCCAAATTATCAATTTACCTGTGAGACATGAACCAGCCTCACAACAGAAAAAACACCTGATGAAACACATTTTTCAATCTTTGATGTTGATTGGAACTGTGTCTGTGTGTGTGTCCATCTGTCTGACTACAACTGAAATCTATGAGCAAGATTTTCTCAGCTTTGTTTGGATGGATCGTCACCAAATTGAGGTCAAAGGTGTGAACTGTTCAGGTTGTTGGAAGTGAGTAAATTTAGAATCATGGTGCCAAGGCGAAGGTCATGTGGACCAAAAGCGTGTGTAAAGTCAGCACTTTTTGAGAAAGGTGTGTGAGCAGCATTTTTTTTAGAAAGATCTGACAATATGTAAAATCTGTTTTCACTGTTGTGACATTCTACCGTTGCCCTAGCTACTGTCAAGTTTTATTTCAACTGAAGATTCTTCAAGGTCAGAATGACGCTGAGAAATACAAAATCCAGATTTTCTGCAATAGTTTTTGTTTGAAAAGGGAGATCAGTTGTCAGAATAGCTTGACCATCTGGTGGGTGTTTTCTTGCCTTCAGAAAAAAAAAATGTTTTCAATGGACTTCGGTTATATTTAGGTTCCTGATGAGTTTCCAAACAGGATCAAAACAGCCAATGACAACCGTAAGTCTACATAATCTGCAAGGTAACTTTTTCTTATTTAATTCTTTGTGTGGCAGTATCAGGAATCTTGTTAGCATGACAGGGGAAGGGGTTTGATTTCTGCATGACTGTTTCTAACTCATTTTGAGTTCTGAGATGGCCTGTGTGTCACTCAGGCAATATGCGTCATGAATGAATTTAGTTGTTGAGTATTTCCCCTTTTTTCCAACCCAATTTTTGTGTTGTCTTTTGCTTTGTAATATATGAACATTGGTATACAACAGAGACTTTGAATTATGAAGAGTGTATATATACAATATATATCGATGCTGTGTGTATGCGATTTCTTTCTGCCATCTGTGATCTTGTGATGCTGCGTCCGCCTCCTGGATTTGTGGTAATGGATGAAAGCTGTGAAGGGTTGTACGTCTGTGTGATGTGAGGTAATAAACACATACTTACAACTGGCATGCAAGACTTGATTTGTTCTTTGCATTGCATGAGGTGTGTTGTATTTCTCAGTTTCAGTTTCAGTTTTTTGAGAATGACGTCTCTGTGCTCGGAATAAATTCTGTATGCACTGATGTCACAGATACCCTGTGATGGATAAGATCCAAAGTGATCATGGCACAAGCCCTGTACCTGCACATAAGCCCAACACACTGGCAAGGTCTTGGTAAAACATGACCCCCTTGAGGGTTGAACACTAAAGTCCTGCGTTATGAAGTATGACGCCCTAACAAAAACAAACGAGCTAATGGGGCCACTTGACTATGGCTTGTCTGAGGGTGGAACCGACAACCCTTGCATTGGTAGCATGGCATGCTAACCAAAGTGAGCTGACAGGGCCAAAAACTGTGGCTTGCAGGAGGGTTGAACACAAGCCCACTGCACTATGAGCATGACGCTCTAACAAATGAGCTAACGGGCCACTGGATTTGTCAGGAGAAAGTTATGTGAATGAAATGAATTCTGTGCATATGTGTGTGTTCGTGCGTGCGTGTGTGTGAGTCACAATCAGAATTAACTGATTCCATATGGTGCTCTAACCAGCTGAGCTTGCAGGCATGCTAAAAATCATCCCTGGGGGAATAAGAAGTCTAGCACGCCATTGCCACACTACAGGGACTGTCAAAGGAAGAAATGAAAGTAAATCAGAAAACAAAGATTGACTGATTGATGGATAGATTGATTGAATGATTCATTGATGGACTGCTTGAATGCTTGCTTGTTTGATTGATTGATTGATCTGTATTTTCCAACAATAAAGAAATAGTGTTATGTCAGTTGTCTATGTCTTCCATTGCTAAAATCTACTTGGGACAGTTTATAAGAAACTCAATGGAAGCAAAAATAGATAACTAAAATGATGTTTGTGTATGTGTTTGGATATGGATGGTGTGTGTGAATGTGTGATCATACAATATTGCTAATGTTAAACAAATGCAGAAGTTGTCTGCCTTCCCTCTCTTGAGGCTGAGAACATGTACCTTTATTTACTCTTCTTGAAAATGAATCCCTGGCAGTCCTGTTTTTTTTTTCCTTGGGGTTTTGTTGTTGTTGTTGTTGTTGTTGCTTTTTTGTTATTATGATGAAATTACACAAAACTGCTTCCCTGGATTTTAACTTTAAAAAAAAAATTTTTTTACGCATTATACTTATCTTCCAGATTCTTTCTTTTACCTTCACAGAGTACTGGTTGGTCATTTAGATGAGGACTGTACATTTTGTGAACTGCAGCTACCTTAGTTTGGGTGGTCTCATTCTGTATGCGTGTTCACGTGCCTCTCCCGCTGCTATCCCAGGCAGCAGATCTGACGAGATCAACATGGAACGAAAAGATCGTCACCTACAAGACCTTGCCATGTGGAGGAGATAAAAACTGGCAGGACACTCTAGGAGTTTCCATTCTATCTTTTGTTTTTATAGTAATGTCTGCCTCGCTAAACTATTTCGTTTGCCTTATTGCAGACCAGCAACTATTTTTGTTTGTTTTTTGTTGTTGTTGCTTTTTGTTTGTCCTTATCATTGCAAGGCACTGGTAAACCCTGCTTTCTCGCTCTTGGGCTGAGGACATATACCTGCATTTACTCTGTTTAAAAAGGCAACATCTGCAGTCATTTTATTTTTATAAGCCATTTGAGATAGAATTAACTGTAACGTCAGTGAGAACAAATGAAAGACAAAACAAACAAACAAAGTAATAACTTTTGTGATCTGTCACGATAACAAACAAAAAGAAAAGAAAATTTCAAAGGTAAAGTCGTTTTATAATAACTTTTTTAATACAAAAATTAAATTAATGAAAACAAAAGAAATATTTGCTTCTATCATAAGCATTTCTCGTTGTAAATCTTTGTGCTTATGAGAAACTAAAGCAGATCTAGAACAGCATAATGTTAAGTTTTAGTGGTTGCATTAGACAGTTTTAGTGGTTGCATTAGACAAAGGCACAAAATAGAGCGTACCAGTTGTAAGAAACTTTCAGTTAAATTTTGATAGGTCTACCGTCAAAAAGAAAACGGACTAGGTCTAGATCTACATTTATCTGTTGCAAATGAGCATCAGCCTAAATTTGTCGAAGTGGGATCATCTTCCATCTCATAAGGGAAAACAAAAAAGTACAAATACTTAAATGTAAACTTGTCATAATCAGTTCAAGATCGTACACCGCTTTAAACGATGCAGTCAGAACAATGTCGCTTTGTGTTTCGTTGTTTTGCTTCGAAATGAAGACGAGTAAGCCGCCATGTTTTTGTTTGTTTGTTTTTCATACACGTAATAATCTCTCATTACGTCACATATGGCTGGGCTACGATCTAGGGTGAAGAAATTGAAGATTTGTTCGAGCAGTAAATAAATTCATTATAAATTTGAGGAAGTGCTTTTTGATGTATATATATGTATGAACAAAAGTTGCATGGAATCACAATACCAAACCTTTTCCTTCAATATGTGTAAATTAATTTCTTATTGTTCAGATTTTGTTGAAGTGGAAGATGCCCAAAACCACACTAGTTGCATTGTGTTGAATTCTCTTTGCTACTGAGGACAAACCGTTACACATAAATGGATAAATATTGAAGACGAAAATTAGATTTAATTTTAGAAAAATTTTGTTCTAAAGCTTATGTAGAAAGTCGATTCTTTGAATTTGTTTCATAATAATTACATAATTACAATATTTATATAGCGCAAAATCTTGATAAAATCAAAGCTAAGCGCTGAAGCAGACACACACGCACGCACGCACGCACACACACGCACGCACGCACGCGCACACACACACACACACACACCGCATGGCTATAAATGAGGAGAAAGAATAAAAGCAATAAAAGCAAGAATAAAAGCAATGGAAAATTATAGAGAGCATAGCATATACAATTATATATTATAACCATGTGATTCCCCTCCGAGCGGAGACAGGCTGCAGAGGGGGGGGGGGGGGGGGTTGAGTGAGGTTAGGATTTTATGCGGAGGAGAAAAGGTGAGTTTTGAGAGCGGACTTGAAGGAGACAAAAGTAGGTTGCTGACGGACTGAGAGAGGAAGTTTGTTCCAGGAGAGTGGACCAGAAACAGAGAAGGCTCGTGGACCATAGGTATTGAGCTTAGTGCGTGGAAAGCGAAAAGTCAGAGGATCGGAGGCAGAGCGGAGGGTACGTGAGGGAACATAGATCTCAAGTAGGCTTGACAGGTAATCGGGGGCTGCGTTATTGAGGCTTTTGTAGCACATGGTGTCTAGTACTGTATGCGCTTTGATACAGGGAGCCAGTGAAGTTGTGCCAGGAGAGGAGATATGTGGTCAGCTTTTTTCTTTTGAGTACAAGGCGTACAGCATTGTTTTGAATGCGCTGTAGGATGTGAATAGTGGAGGCAGGAAGACCAGACAGGAGTGAATTGCAATAGTCAGATGGATAATGGTCAACAATACCACTCATTGTAACCTTGAAAAAGTTTCATATGATATAAAATTTGATGTGCATCAAGTGCAGTTGTAAACTGCCCAAACTGCAAAAACAGATTTCGAATATTGTCAGAAGTTCAGTCCTGATCGCTGCACATCTTCCTCAAAAAGTGCTGATTAAAAAAAATTCTTTTAATTTGTATCTATTTATTTACTTATTTATTTTTTTACGTGACCCTCATCTTGGTGTCTAACCTTTCAGACTTGTCTTTCGCAGCTCCTCAGCAGTCCACACTGTTGACCCACATTTGGTAAAGATCCATTCAGAAAGAGCTGAGAAACTCGTGTCCACACAGTTTTGTCACCCCTCCCCCTCCCACCCACAACCACATTTTCCTAGCACATGTACACCTCTCACTCTGGTGGGAAATGGCCGGGGGGGGGGGGAGGGGAGGTGGGAGGAGCAAATACTTTGACAAAACACAAGGCAACAAGGGAAAGATCCCAGCGACTTTACGAGAGACAGTTGTATCATGTCTGTATGAAGAACTACCTCACATCCTTTGCTCACATGGAGATCATACACACACGCGCGCGCGCACACACACACACGCGCACAGTGACACGCACATGATATTGTAGTGATTAGTGACACACACGCGCACGCACACACACATACACACACAATTGTTAGTTCCAGCGCAGGTAGCAAAAATCACATTACAGTTGGGGTACAAGTTTATTCTTTTTGATAAGAGTAGGCTACAACACCAGCCGCATACATTTTATGCCAACAACGGTCTTTCAGCTGAAATTGTCGCTGCCAAAGTCTTCTGCTACATAGGCCTACCGTCGTATAAAAACAACTTGAGAATTGGAACTTTTTCAAATCGTACAGTTTGAAGATGAATGACATCAGAGCGACTTGTCACTCAAGATGGCGGCTCCCATGGTGAACGGCAAAATGCACTTCTTGAGAGAGCAAATGTCTGCTGCTGTGGGCAAAAGCAGCGTCGTGGTGAAGATGATCGCATGTTCCGTCGTTGTAGGATATCTTTTGTCATATATTAGCTCAGCAATGCCGTTCATAACAGTGACACCGGGTTATGTTCTGCCTCCAAACGCTCGTGTTTACAGTTTCTTCATGTACTGTTTTGTGGAGCTTCACTTCTGGCACGTCATAGTGGATGGTGCTGTTGTTGTCCTGTGCGGAAAGCTGCTGGAACCGATGTGGGGGCACCAGACATGCTGCTTTTCTTCGTGGTCGTCAACCTGGGTGTAGGTCTGTTGACGGCAATTACCTACATTGGTGCTTACTTGGTTTCGCTGAACGAAGATTACTTGTTTGATGTTCACATTTACGGCTTGGCTGGCTACATTGCTGGCTTTTGTGTGGCTGTCAAGCAGGTCATGCCAGACCATTGCGTATTGACCATGCCATTTGGCAAGCTGCGCAATACTCACATTCCCCTCTCATTGTTGTCAATCACGATACTTCTGCGATTGGTGGGAGCATTGCCGGGCCCCTATCCCATCATGTTTGGCTGGGCATTGTCATCAGTTGGGTTTACTTGCGCTTTTATCAGAAGCACACCAACGGTAACCGAGGTGACATGGGAGACAACTTCACATTTTCTAGGTATGCTGTTTCTGTTATGAACATTAACAATTTTATCACTTACGACAGTACGTTGTGCTAAGGATATACAAGGCATTATTGATCTTATATTGATTAACATGAAAAATTACATCATAATGTAGAAAGGACATAATGCAAATTAAGAGAGTAACTGACCTTCATGACAGGAGCCATACATTATTAGTACTTAGATCATAGTGATAATCTCACAAAATCCTGACTTCAGCCACTTGCTTGTTTGTTTTGTGTGTGTGTGTGTGTAAGCGTGTATGTGTGTGTGTATGTGTGTGTGTGTGTGTGTGTGTGTGATATTGTATTTTGTTTTTCATTTTTGTTTTTGTTAATAATTTATTGTAAATTTTAGAAAGTTTACTTTTGTTTTTCTCTGTGTGTGGCAGCTTCTTCCCTAGCCAGCTGCAACCAGTGGTGGGTGTATTGTCCAACACAGTGTTTGGTGTGCTGTTAAGGTTCAAGATCTGCAAGAAACCAGAGCGCCGCTATGATGTCAGTTCCCCCACCACCATCACTGTCACTTTGCCTGGTGTGGAGCCACATGATGCTGAACGTAGAAAGTGAGTGGAAAATTTGTAGCTTTGTTTTATGATCAGCTGTTTTAGGTCTGCCTTCAAAAATTTTGTAGATAATTGTGTACAGTTATCGAGTCTAGATATATTGTATTTTTGCGACCATGTGTGCTCATGAAACACTCACATGCATGCACACATGCATACATGCATGCACACACACACACACACACACACACGCATGCACGCTCGCACACGCACGCATACTCACAGATATCACAGATGGATGCAAGAAGAGGCTGCACAGTGAACATTCCAGATTCACTTTTCACTGTACATATTGCTGTCCATGTTGATAGAGAAGAAACAGAATCTCACTCTCTGAGGCAGTCAGTGGCTTTGTTTTCAGTTGTTTTCTTTCTTTCTTTTTTTTTTTTTTTCTTTTACCGTATCTGGAAGTTCAGGAGATATCTATACATTGCCACTTGCCAGTACACCTTTTTTTTCAGAGTATGTTCTCTGTTTTTTTCTGTTGTTCCTGTCTGTACATTAATTCATGAAAATGAATTTTTTGTACATAATTTTGCAGAGACAACTCTATTACTGTGGATTTCATGTGTCCATGTGCAGATGGAGTCACGATAAACAGTGTGCTACCTTCATTGATAGTGCGTGAAGCTAGAACTCTTCACTGTATTTGTGCCTACATAGGTGTATGTTTGTGTGCGTGAGAGTGTGTATCCATGTAAAAACACACTTTTGCAGTCACATAGGCTACATGCATGTACACACTCATACATGCATGCATATATATATTATGTAAACATACGATATTTTTGAATTTTATCATTTTGTAGCATACTGCCTCATCTCATAGTTAGACAGGTGATCATATTGGTTACATTCTCTCTCCATCTTTGAAGTGACATCAGATTTTAAAACAAAGAAGAAAAGTTGAACATTGATATCATTTTGCTTTGTTTTCAGACAACTGGCCCTCAAAGCGCTCAATGATCGCTTGAACAAAGCCGAGGCAGCTCCAGCCTGGCCATCCATGGATGACGATGCCCCTGCGTCTGCCTCTGAACCGCCCTCGATGTCCCCTGCTCCTGCCCCAACTCCTCCTGCTCCAAGCATGCCGGCAAAGCTGCCTCTGCCTGAGTTCAAAGATCCCAGTAAAAAGGAAGGTGCTGCAGGACCATAGCAAGCTTTGTTTGAGGATATATCGGCCGTATATTCGGGTGTTTGTGGGTGTCTTTGGATGTCAGGTCCTTTGTTGATAATTGTGGATACACATTGTGTTTTGTTTGCAGACGTTTGGCTGTTTGTGGATGTAGCTCTGGATGTTTGACTGTGTGTGGATGTGTCTGTTTGTGAATGTTTGGCTATTTGTTGATCAACTTGATGTGTCTGTTTATAAATTTATGTGTGTGTTTGCATGTGTATGGCTGTTTGTGGATGTGTGTGCAATGTTGGGTTGTTTGTAGAAGTATTTGTCTGTTTCTGGCTGTTTATGAGGTAGTCTCAGAATGTCTGTGAATTTTTGGATGTCACTGTCGGTCATTTGTTGATCTTACCAAGCTGTTTCTGGTTACCAAGCTGTTTGTGGATATAAGTAGTTTGGGTTTTCTTTGGCTTCCACAGCCTGTGATTGTACAATTTATGTGTCAGCATCTGTTGTGGTTTCTTTCAAGACTGTTTTAATTTAAAATAATGCTCTATCCTTGTGGTACGTATGTATAGTGTGTGTGGTGTGTGTATTGTGTGTGTGTATGTGCATGCACACGTACAGGTGTGTGTGGCTCACTGCCCGAGTCAGTATAGTGACACGAGTGGCAAGAAATTCATCTTAAACATTTCAAAGCTCTTTTAGGCAAAATGTAGAAAAAAATCAACACAATTTAGAGTATTAAAAGAGGAAATCATCAATTTGTCAAAACGACTGTTTTTGAAGAGGTGGGGTGTAATGTCTTTTGCTTTGGTCTCGCATGTGACGTCTCACCAATTTTAAAAGTTAGCATAGGTCACTACTTCAGAGAAATGTTTGCATGTGCTAAGAATAAAGACTACTTAAAGAATTTTACCTAAAAAAAGTGTTTTTTATTAACATAAGAAGAAAGTGTTCAGGTGCATGTTTATTGTGTCCTGTTGCATGTTTTTTTTTTGTTTTGTTTGTTTTTTAAATGATGAAGATCAAATTAGGAATCTTATGTATTGTATTGTACAGTACTGCTTCTGAGCACATGTACAAACTCAGCTTTTGACTACATGTCAATTTTATGCTCTTTTTATAAAAAAAAGAAAATACCAGGTCAATTTGGACACCATGCATGAGAGGCAGATTTCAGTGAAGCAATAATCTCAACAGTACAATAGGAAACACTAAGTGAACTTGAAAGTTATTGATGGTAGTAATGTACATATTCATGTATTGATATTGCACTTAGTTTTCATTAAGCAAAAGACTTCCTTTCTTTGTAAAGAATAAAATTTCAGTGGTAGCATTTTGCATCACAACAGTGGTGTGTCATTGCACTTGTCACCCATGCAGACATTTTGAAGAAAATCTTGCAACTGAAAAATAGTTTACTCACATATAGTGTATCATAAGCAAGTGCACTTTATTGTGGTATTCTCGTAAACTAAGTGTTCAGAAAGATAGAAAAATGGAAGAAAATTGAAATGATCCAGACCTCAACAATCATGGTAACCGCATCTACCTTGATCTATTTTTTTTTACCATAAACATTACTCTGTAGACAACATTTGATACATCAAATCAAGTGCTTAAGTCATTATATAATGTGTAAAATGTAATTTGCAGGTACTAAAATGAAATAGATTGGAGTAATTGGCAAAATATCTCACCTCCCTTTGATTGAGGTATGGGCGCCAAAATGGCGTTCAAGGTCATGTTCATGACACTGGAAAAAAGTATGACATCGCACACATTTTCAGGACTTGCTTCCAAAACTATGGCAAGAGGCTCAAAACTATGTACTTGTGTTGGCTAGACTGTGATGTTGGTGTACTCATTCACCAAAGATTATGTTGAAAAATTATATTGATTCTATGTCATGTAGGCAGCACGGATTAATGACACCACAGCCTCATTGCCAAATAATTCAAGGATAATAAGGCAAGCTATTATTATTAAATTAGACAGGAAATTTGCCCAGGAGCTGGTAAAAATGTGTTATCTTCGAAATCCAGACAAAAAATAGTCCTTACAGTCTTTCTTTTGCATCAAAATTGGTTTCTTTTTCAAAAAAGAAGTGCAACAGTGTGTGCTGTGAATCCGATCTACACTTTTCAAATGTGTTTACTGATCAACTATGGCATTTTAAAACTCAGTATTGTAAACATACTCCTGAAAACTCATTGACTTTGCATAGTTCTGAAAACACTGACTTTACATCATTATATGTATCATACGTGTAACCTGAAACATTGTGAGAATTATAATTTATTGTGTAATATGACCACTCCACATGTCACAAAGTCAGGGTGGAAATAGGTCAACATTTCTGCATGTAGAACCCTCAAAGACTAAAATAGATGGAATGCATAATTATATAAAAAGTAACAATTTCTACCATTTCTTGTTATAATTTACAACAGTGGTTCAAGATTAAACTGTTGACAGCAGAGAATTATGATAATTTCTTGTCAGAAAAAAATCCATTCTTGGTAACCAGTTTTTGGAAGATTAAACCGTATACATCATTACATGTGTGTGTGAATGTATGAGGGAATGCGAAAGTGTAAATGAATGTATGTGCATATAATAATGTATGACTTCCTTCTGTTTTTTCGGACTAGTATAATGCATTGCGGTTTGAGCACACATTTTGTACATATGACCATGAGCTGCAATATATATATATATATATATATATAATATATATATATATATATGTAATCAACTGTTGTTAGTGGTTGATTAGACAGCATGTATTTTTGTTGCGGGATATAGGGTTAGATGTGGCTTGAATTTCATAAGGCCTGGATAGTCTGGAAACTGAGCTTTTCCTTAGATCGTATGGATTCAAACCTGAATTACCGAATTTGGTGTATGTGGCCTCTGGTTTATCCAGTTCTGGTCCAGTCAGAGTTGAGGAAAGTAAACTAGTCAGTATGGTGAATAGTTAGCGCAATGGACTGTTGACAGGGAGGTTGTGGGTTTGACCCCGATCAGTCCAAAAAGTGACTGTGAGATTTTTCAGCCCTGAGCTGGTCCTACCCTGATTTGAATGTGCTATGGGCAGTTTTTGGGAAGAGTGGGACCACACATTCAAGTCTCATCCTTTTAATGGACGTATCAATGACTGAAATTTTTTGTTATCAAAATTGCACGTGCCTGTATCTCGCAGGGTGACAGTCTTAATCCAAAAATGGAAATGTGCAACATTGTCATTATCAGCCTTTTTTCTCATCATCATTCTGAAAAGGTATTTCACATTCTTTGACTCTGATTTCATGGTGACCCAGTTTAATGAGTCAGAAAGTGTTGTTGGGAGTGCATGGTCATTAGGGATCTTTTCCATCACATGGCATCAGTGACGTCAGTGCATATGGAATTCATTTTGAGTATGGAAACATTACCTTGGGAGACTGAAAATGAAATGAACAGCATGGGGTAGTGACGCAGAGGCGGAGCAAAAGATTGGGCAGAAAAAAATGAGGAAGGTTATGCAGTGAAGGTCTGTGCTAACTCATTCCCATACAGTCTTAAAATTAGGAGAGCTCCTTTGCATTTGTATTTATATGTTTACTTCTCCCCAGTTATGATCATTTTTTACTATAGAAGTACCTCATTTTTATTTTCTTCTTGCTTCATTCCAAGGACAGCAACACAAAATAACTGTAATAGTGTGATGACACGACATGTATTTTAAAACTAGTTATTATGTGCTTTTGTCAGTACTGTACATACTCACTTGCTGTATACTAGTTGAATGAAGGTTTTACATTGCAGTGTGCTTTTTTTTCAACCTTTTGACTTCCTCAGCCTGTCCACCAGCTCCCTGCGTTATAAGCCATGAAAGAAAAAGAAAAACTCGACCCGTTCATTCCCTCACCATGAACACTAGCTTCTGGCAACAGAACTCTTTCATTCCCTCACACTGCGAAAAGCTGGTGGCTCAGGTAAGGGAGTGAAAGGGTTGAGTTTCTACAGGTTTGGGGAGGCTGGTGGCTTGGGTGAGAGAGTGAAAGGGTTCATTTTTTGCAGCTGGTGGATAACTTGAGGGTGTCAAAGGATTAAAAGTGTTAATGACATGAAAGCTTGATTTACACTTTTGGGAATGCCTCCTTGCCATAAAGCTGTGAATAAAAAAGCTGAATACGTTATTTTTCCTGTGTTCCTTGTTTTGTTCACTGCTGTTTTTCCTCTATTGTCAACCAGTTGTCTGATTACAGTTTTCATTGTATTGTTTTATCAAATGATAAATTGTTTCGAAAAAGGGCATTTCCTCATCATCACAGCTAGCCATTTTCTTTTATTTCCTTTGTTTGTTTGTTCATGTATTTGTTCTTTTTGTGTGTTTGTTTATTTGTTTACTTTGTTTGTTTGTTTCTTTATTTATTTATTTCATTGTAGCCTGTAAACCTCCTTTGGGTGAAAATAACACACTACTATTGTCCAGAGACACTGAAAATAAAGTTGATTTTTTTTATGAATGATACAGATTTCGTGGAAGAACAAGTGGAAAGAAGATTGACGCTCTTGTCATCTGTTGTCTGTTTAATAGATTAAATGGACAACTTTTTTTCCTTTTTATTTATTCCTTTATTTTCAGCTAAACCTTGAAATTGATGGCCTGAGAACCACTCCTCTCCTGTCTTCCTCCTCCCAGTTTGCATGTATTTTGTGCCCCAGAGTTTTGGCTGTTGTTGGGTGATTGCTTTGGTGAATGATGATAGTGCATCTCGGTTTGATTCTTGAATCAAGATTTGGCTTCTTATAAATGTGGTCCCTTTCTCTTACTTTACTTTTACTTTTTTTGGCCACTTGTATCCTCAGGTGTGGTGGGAAAATGCAATTTTCTGTGTAGGCCTACTGCCAGGCTGGAGGCTTTGGTGAGGGTCACATTTCTGGCATGAAGGGTCTCTGCCAGTCTGTCACTCCTGCTTTGCCTGTTTTATCCTCTGGCTCTGCAGCCTGAGTATTTGTTGTTGTAGGTATGTTGAGTGGGCTGGTCTGTAGGCATTCGCATGACGTGCCTGAACCACTTGATCTGCTGTTTCTCAGAGTATTGTAGGACCAGTGTCACTCCCATCAGTTTTTCTTATTGCTTCATTTCTGATCCATGCTGAGAGTTTTCTTGTTTCAGCCATATAGGCGTTACTTAATTTTATGACCATTGTTTTTGAGAAATTATAATAGGCACAATCTTATTATAATTTACACATATCACGTCAAAATGAACGAATGTTATCCATCAAGGAATTTCACTTACTTTTTGTTAGGCCTGATCGGTTCAGCGAACCCTCGTCAGAATATTTGTTTAGGCGTGATATGTGTAAATTATAATAAGATTGTGCCTATTATAATTTCTCAAAAACAATGGTCATAAAATCATTTCTGATCTTATTCACTCTTGTCTTGTTGGTAGCTCTCCTTAAGCATATCAAGTTTTCATCTCACAAGTGACTTTCTTTTTAGTGCTCTTTTTTTGTCTGGGATCAAGTCGGGCATTGGTACGTAAATGTAGGGAGGAAGATGATATTAGTAAGCTTTGCTTTTGTGCTCATGTGTATGCTGGGGTGTCTCAGAAGAGGAGCTAGTTGATAGCTGACTGCATGCTTTCTAGCAGTCTCTCTCCTCTCTCTCTCTCTCTCTCTCTCTCTCTCTCTCTTTCTCTTTCTCTCTCTCTCTCTCTCTCTCTCTGATCTTTCATTCTGTGTGAAAATGCTGCCCAAGTAGGCCTACTTAAATTCTGTTGTTAGCTTCAGCTGATTACTGTTGATATTCATGTCCAGCTCTGGTATTCTGTTTACTGTCATGGCTTTTTTCTTATTGATGCTGATACATGCTCATAGTTCTTGCAGGTGGCATTGAGTTGGTTAATATGCTCTTGAAGCTGGGAGTTTTCATTGCTTAGCACAGCCTGATAATCAGCAAATAATACCTCATTCAAAAAAGAGCAGGGGGATAGCACCCAGCCCTGTCTTATCCTGGATGTTACTGGGAACCAATTGGTTATTTCGCTTGGGTGTGCATAGCGCTCTTGCTGTTGCCATACATGGATCTCGTATTATCTAGAAAGTTGACCTTTGATGCCATGTCTCTCCAAGACTTCCCCTTACTTGTCTCAGTCCACTCAGTTGAAGGCATTTTCCGGGTCGACAGATATGAGATGGAGTGCTCTCTTGTACTCTATATCCCATCCACATAACTGACAGAGTGCAAAGATTGCATCTGTACAGCCTCTCCCTTTTTCTAATTCCAAACTTGGAATTGCTAAGAAAAGATTCTGCCCTCACTTTGATAAGCTGTTTGGGTATCTTTGCTTATATTTTTTCCTACATGACTGGAACAGTATTCCTCTATTTGTAGCATACTCTGATATGCCTCCTTTAACATTCCAAATTGGCGAAACAGTACCATTCTGCCAATCATCAAATACTCTCCTCACTTCTTACGCCTTCTGAAAGATGACGGCCACTTGATCTATAACTCTCTACAGGTGAGTATGGTTTCTGTTGTTAATCCACTTGTGCCTGCTGACCTTTCATTTGGGCTTGTTTTAACTGTCTTTCTCACCTCGCTGTCCAGGATGTTGAGTTCATGGTGGTCTGAGAGCTGAGGGCAAAGTTAGACTCGGAGTTCAAATTCCTGTGAGGTTTAATAGTTCTTTTAAACCATTTCTCTGATCTCTCAACTACATCATCATAAAATGGTTGCCCATTTACATCATTGATCACTGTATTGGGAGCAAAAGGTTCATCATGGACTTTTACGGCTTTTACACTCTTACAGAATTGTCTTGGAGATCGCTGGTTGAGGTCACTCAGTTAATCTCATATCTCTTCCGTGAAGCCTCCTTTCCTCACATGATCATTTTCTTGCTTTTTCTTCTGGTGAGCCTCTAGTTGATACAGTCTTTTTCTTCTCTTGTGTTTACCCATCTTCGTAAAGTTTTTCTTTTCTTTGATGGCTTCTTTGATGTTATTCCACCATGCTGTCGCCTGTTTTTGATTCCTGTTTTCCTGCTACCACACGTCTCCTGCATTGTATCTAGGACAGGACAGCCTTTTTAAAGGTATTCCAGGCATCCTCAGCTTTCATTTTTGTGGTATCTTCTTGCTCCAATCCTTTATTTGAAGAACATAGAAAACATAACAGGAACTGGGCAAAACTTCACACATCCGATGCACCACTCCTAGTTTGCAGAATTATTCATCTTCAGCCCTCAAATCTACACGCAGCAACTTCACAAATCTACAGCGACTTTTATATCTCTGACAGCAGGTTTACTCTTCAATTTTTTTGATCACTTTCTCTCGACCACTTTATTTATAACATCATGGAAAGTTCCACAATATTCTCGGCTTGTCCTTAGATTTTCAGCCAATCATAGCCACATTCTCGGACCTTCCCTTTCTAGAATATTATGTAGGCCCTAGTTCTAGCCAATCATTGTACAGATTAAATTTAAGGCTGGCGAAATCACTCGCCCGGTCGCCCGAGGCGAGTAAAATAACCTGCCGGGCGAGTCAAAATAAAAAATTACCAGTCCGTTGGGAGAGTGATAATTCTGACCCCCAAAGTTATAATTTATTTCGATTTTTCAAACTTTCCGATCTGCCGATTGATTTCGTCTGCAATGATCGAGTCTGTCAACGTTCGCGCAAAATCAAGGGTATCTAGGGAAAGACAAACTCTTGCTTCCCGTATGCCTGTCGGTGAATGGAGTCTGTGCGATACAATCGAGTGTTTACAGAACAGCGACCTTTCACCCAATCTGTTAGTTTTGGTCGAACGGTTAGAAGCTTCTAATTAAATACAGAAACCAGAGAAAATAACGTATGTCGAGATCAAGGGATGGGGAGGGGAAGAGATGTGTGTGCTATTGGCAAGGAAATTTGAGAGACAAGAACAAATTTGATGCATCACTTGATAAGATGATACGTCAAAGAAACTAGTTTAGAAGGCATAGACGCTACTCGACGATGTTTCTTGTATTGTCTTCACTTGTCTCTGAGGACATAAATTTCAGTTAGGATGGATTAACTCTTTTCAAAGTGTTTTCACCTTACACTGCTGAAGTCAAGAAAATGCACACACACACACACACACACACACACACACACACACACACACACACACACAATATATATATATATATATATATATATATATATATATACATACACACATGCACGCGCGCACACACACCTTTGACGAGATATATTTATATAACAACAACCAATTAAAAAAAAACTTGAAAAACAAACAAGCAAAAATGTAAATAACAAAACAAAACAACAAAACAACAAAACAAAACGAAATACACACAAAAGCCAACAGATACGTAGAGCAGGTGTGGCTAATGATCCAATGGAAACAAAATGATTTTCTTCAAAAAAAAAAGGGTTTTAAAAACTGCAAACTAACCATCTTTCTGTAAAAAACTGCCAATTGTTCTGCTACACTATAAACATACTTACCAAGTCTCACCAATGCCAAAAATTCTTACTATTTGTGTTACGCGTGTGTTACACTATATATAAATTTTCAACCTCAGATTGCTCTGTGAGAAATACCTGCAACACCAGCAAGGCCTTTACCACGTCTTCGAGGACTTCAAGAAGGCTTTCGACAGAGTTTGGCACGCAGCCTTGTGGGCAACCATGAGGCTGTACAACATCAATGCCAACCTGATCAGAACCATAGAATGCCTCTACGAAAAGGCGACCAGTGCAGTCTACCATGACAACAACATAGGAGAATGGTTCCGAACCACAGTTGGAGGACGCAAAGGATGCCTGCTCTCCCCCATTCTCTTTAACATCTTCTTAGAGAGAATAATGGCTGACGCACTTGAAGACCACGAGGGAACAGTCAGCATCGGAGGTAGAACAATCACAAACTTGTGTTTTGCTGACGACATTGACGGACTAGCTGGGCAAGAGCAAGAGCTAGTCAGCTTGATAAAACATCTTGATGAGGCCTCTACAGTATATGGTATGCAGATCAGTGCAGAGAAAACCCAGTTGATGACTAATAATACCAATGGCATCAGCACTGACATTACCATAGACAACAAGAAACTTGAGACCGTCCATAGATTTAAATATCTGGGAGCTATAGTATCAGATGAAGGATCAAAGCCCGAAGTACTTTCCAGGATTGCCCAGACCACAGCTGCAATGACCAAGCTAAAAGTCATCTGGAACGACAAGAATATCGCTATCAGCTCGTACAAATATCATATAACCAATAAGGAAGTGAAAACCCGAATCGAAAACGCCATCGGGCCGTATGAAGACCTGACTTCAGTGAAAGGACGCAAACTGAGGTGGTACGGGCACGTCACACGATCATGTGGATTGGCCAAGACCGTCTTGCAGGGAACAGTTCAGGGAGGGAGACGAAGAGGCAGACAGAGAAAAAGATGGGAAGACAATATCAGAGAGTGGACTGGCCTTGAATGGAACATCATTTTGCGGAAAGCTGAGGACCGTGAGGAGTGGAGGAAGTTGGTTGCAAAATCTTCAGTGGTGCCCCAACGGTCAACCAGACTACGGGACTGATGATGATGATGATATATATATATATATATATATATATATATATATATATATATATATATATATATATATATATATGTGTGTGTGTGTGTGTGTGTGTGTGTGTGTGTGTGTGTGTGTTGTGTGTGTGTGTGTGTGGTGTGTGTTTATTGGTTTCATACTCTCTGGTTTCATACTCTATCTCTTTCTCTCCCTCACACACACTCACACTTTAAAAGTAAGTGATTAAAATTATGAAACGAGAAAGTATTGCAGGATAACGATAAGTAATTTGCAAAACATAACAAACGATCAGTTGGACTAAAATAAACTTTGGCTACTTAAGCAAAAAGATAATTATTATGAATATATATTAAACTAAAAAATCAAACAAAAAACCTCTTTCAAACTTACACAGAGAATCCATGTAAACTTTGAGATCAGTCATCTGGTTTTCACATCTTCGTGTTATCACTAGATCTCCCACTGTTCACCTCCCCGTACCCTGATGAAAGTATCCAGAAGAAAGTTTGACCACCTTTGTTGTAACAATGGCTTGTTCTGACAAATATTTTTGGTCATCATCACAAAGAGAATTTTACTATTTACTATGTCGGAATAATGAAAATATCTGCGGGCTAATAGATCTTAAAATCCACTATCCCGGCTAGCTAGTGGAAAATTTTAATCTTCTCCATGCCTGATTTAATTTGTTTACGATTTCCGGAACATTCTAGATCTAGAAAGATCTAAGGTAGGCCTATTCTACGTTGTTCTTGTCATTTCTAGATTGTTCCGATGGATTCTACATATTTCCATACAATGAAATCAAACTTAAACGTATATTTTCAGTGTTAGCATAAACTAAAACAAATATTCTTGATTCATTATCGAATGAATCACAAACCAATCTTCAAGAACGAACAGCGGAGTGCAGGAAAGGCTTGTGGACATAGCCAACAAGTTCCACCTGACCCAAATCCACGACCAACCAACCCGCATGGAGAGTCGTCTCGACTTAGTTTTTACCACAAATCCATCATTGGTAAAGGCGTCCAGTAACATCCCCGGACTGTCAGATCACTCAGCTGTAATAACAGACATCTGCCTAGAGCCTTTTCGAACAAGACAGAAGCCTAGGAAACGCTTTCACTTTAATAAAACGAATTGGAAGGCCCTAAAGCACGAAGCGGAGGAAATATCTACCAACATCTTATCGGCAGATAACACCAGTGATATAGAAAGCCTGTGGAGCACCTTCAAGAAAGAACTGATCACGGCCATAGAAGCCCATGTTCCCTCTTCAACCACAGGAACTCGACACCGACTTCCCTGGCTTAACCGACGTCTACAAAAAATGGTGAAGAAAAAGAAGCGACTATACAGACAAGCCAGAAGAACAAAGAACTGGACAAACTACCGCTTCATTCAGAAAGAATGCCGAAAGCAGTTCAGGCAGGCTGAGTGGACCTTTCTCAGAAACAGCATTGAGGAAGGACTGTCACAAAACAATTCAAAGCCTTTCTGGAGCTATATAAAATCAAAGAAGAGGGACAACATCGGCATAGCTCCACTGAAATCCAGAGGCACACTCTACAGCGATGCCAGATCCAAGGCGGACACCCTCCTAAAACAGTTCTCATCAGTCTTCACTCAAGACACTTCCCAGTCCCCACTACCCAAGCTACACCAGCATAGGCTAATTGCTGACCTGACAATAAGGAAAGAGGGAGTGGAGAAGTTACTTCGAAATATCCGAACCTCAAAGGCCCCTGGACCAGACCAGATACCCAACATGGTACTCAAAGAGTGTGCAGCCGAACTAGCACCAGGTCTATCCAAAATTTTCCAGACGTCCGTGGACACAGGAACTCTCCCAGCCGACTGGAGGAAAGCTAACATCACCCCAGTCTTCAAAAAGGGAGACAAGCACCAACCAGAAAACTATCGACCGGTCTCCCTAACATCTGTACCATGCAAACTGCTTGAGCATATTATCTGCAAGCACCTCCTCGACCATCTGGAGAAAGAAAAGATATTGACAAACCTCAACCATGGCTTCAGGACTGGTTTCTCATGCGAAACCCAGCTCATCACAACCCTTCACGACCTCTGCAGAAATTTCGACCAGGGGAAACAGACCGACATGGCTATACTTGACTTTCAAAAGCCTTCGATACAGTCCCCCATTCCAAACTTCTGTACAAACTGAGAAGTTACGGCATTTCTGGGCCCCTGCATAGTTGGTTGGACCATTTCCTAACCAGAAGGCTCATGAAGGTAGTGGTGGATGGTGAAGAGTCAAAGGAAGTGACTGTGGACTCGGGAGTACCTCAAGGTACCGTGCTAGGACCCTTACTGTTCCTCTGTCACTTGAACGACCTTCCAGACTGTGTCAAGTCGCAGGTTCGTTTGTTCGCTGATGACTGCCTCCTGTACCGACCAATCACTTGCCAACAGGACCATCACACCCTGCAGTCTGATCTTAAGGAGCTGGAGAAGTGGGCTCATCTATGGGGCATGAGGTTTAATGCAAAAAAATGCTACATCCTCAGCATCAGACCCAGGTCATCACACTTCTACATGCTAAACAACGAGATCCTGCAGCAAGTTCCCTGCAATCCATACCTCGGAGTCACCCTCACTGACGAACTCAAATGGACGGCACACATTGACACCATCGTCAAGAAAGCAAGCTCGACCCTGGGGTTCTTACGAAGGAATCTACGCTGCTGCCCAGCTCAAAGTAGGCGCACAGCATACATCTCCCTGGTGAGATCAACCCTTGAGTACAGTTCGTCAGTGTGGGACCCGTTCCTCCAGAGGGATGTTGATAGGCTGGAGAGCATCCAGAGGCGTGCGGCTCGCTTCATCACCCAGAATTACAAAGACCGCACCCCTGGATGCATCACAACCATTCTGAAGCAGCAGAATTTACCACCACTGCAGACCAGGAGGAAGGAGCAACGCCTTACCCTGTTCTTCAAGATCGTCAGGGGGAAATCCCAGCCATACCAGCAGAGCAGTTTCTCAGACCTGTGGCCAAATCAAAAAGGAAAATCATACCACGCTTAGAGAAGGACCACGAAACAACTAATATAGTATCAACCATGGCCAGAAACAACAACAGGTGCTTCGTGGTTGAACGCTCAAACACCACCACCTTTTGGAATTCTTTCTTCCCTCGAACGACAACAGAGTGGAATGGTCTGCCAGACGATATCATCACCTTATCGTCGGCACACCAGTTCAGGATGGCTGTGTCTGGCCTCAGATGCAGCCCAAAACCAGTCTGCTGAACGAGGAGGGGGCCCCAGGACCATACTAGATGGTGCTGGGGATCGGCTAGGCCAGCTGATTATACCAACTTTAAAGCTAGGAACTCCGGGTGTCTCCCCCCCCCCCCTCGCTATACAGAAATGAATTCTTCTACGTTAAATTAGGATCCTGATGCTACCCATTTTACTCCACGTTGGCGCTTATCCCAGATTGGATCTGCAGAGTGCTAACGACAAGATAAAGATCAGCTGAACACAGAAATGAGTAGATGAATCCTGACGCCAGACGCTAAGCGGGGTCAAGACAACCAGATGGAATGATGAATTGAGAATGATGATGATGATGATGATGATGATGACTTCTCTTAACGGCATTCACACTTTCACATTGAGTTTCTGTTTTTTCTCTCTCCATTTTTTCTTTCTTTTTTAAACGTAACAAGTACAAAGATGATTAGTATGATCATGAAGAGTACAAAGATGAAGGATTAATATGAAGAGTACAGAGCTGATGAAGGATTAATACAAAGCTTACAAAGATGAAGGATTGATATGAAGAGTCATGAAGAGTACAAAGATGAAGGATTAGTATGAAGAATACAAAGATGAAGGATTAGTATGAAGAGTAAAAAGATGATAAAGGATTAGTGTGAAGGTGATGTTGGATTAGTATGGAGAATACACAGATGATGAAATAGTATGAAAAGTAGTCTAAATGCAGAAATGAACTGAAGTAAATTGGTTATGAAAATGCAGATGAAACTGACTGGACATGAGCATCTTTGTCCATGCACATTATTTATTTACTTCTCTGTTTGTTTATTTCTCTGTTTTAATTTTTTATTTGATTGCCTTGTCTTCAATCCCGTACAGTGACATTATTCTTAGGCTGTTACATTTCAGGGGGTGGGGGACCTATCAAAACACTAAACTGACAGCAACAAAATGGTTAAAGCATTACGATGGGCAAGGAATAGATCAATATCTGTAGTCACAGTTCCAGCAAAGATACACAAGTCTTCAAGACTGTAAAATCTTGTCTAAACTGTTTAATTAACATAAAACAGAAATTTTCCAAAAATAAAGCTGAAAAGAATGAAAGTGAAGTGCTGTGTACACACACACACACACACACACACACACACACACACACACACACACACACACACACACACACACACACACACACACACACACACACACACACACACACACACATCTATGTACATCTATACATCTCTGTCCAGCCAGCCATATATATGTACACACACACACACATATACACCTATCTACATCTGTGTATCTATCCTCCATCCATCTACCCATCCATCCATCCACCCATCCATCCTATTTATCTATCTACCTACCTATCTACCTATCTATCTATCTGTATCTATATCTATATATATATATATATATATATATATATATATATATATATATATATATATATATATATATATAACGAGTATCTATCTATCTATCTATCTATCTATCTGTATATGTGTGTGTGTGATTGATACACAAGTTTTCAAGTCACTAAAATCTTGTTCAAATATAATTGATATAAAACTTATACAAATGTTTGTTTTTTTTAAAAAGCTGGAAAGAGATTGCGATGTATATCTATGGATAAAGTGGTATGATCACATCCTAAGAAGTATGCATCAGGTAGGCTACTTTGTGGCATACAAAATTCTGTTTGAACGTTTGTCATGAAATAAAACATTAAATTGCTCAAAAGTAGATGAGAAAAACACTCTTTCCATTTACTCTCTGTCTCCCCCTCTCTCTCTCTCTCTCGTCTGTCTCTCTCGTCTGTCTGTCTCTGTCTGTCTCTGTTTCTCCCTCCCCCCTCTCTCTCTCTCTCTCTCTTACTTTCTGTGTTCATCTAAGAAAAAAGTCATCATTGTCTGTGGCATTCTTGTTTGGATGATTTCTTCACCACACACACACACACCGCGCGCGCGCGCCCACACACACACACAAACACACACACACTCGCAGAGTATTTCAACATTTAGTCTGTTCTTTTTAGGTCTGAAAATGAAATCCACTGAAGATATTATTGTACCTGTTTCAGTTTGAAAAAGGTCGAAAATCAATACTAATAAGTTGACAACATTGCAACGAGCAGTCCAGTTGATGTTACATAATTATAGTGTGTGAATGTGTGAGTGAGTGATAGAGAGACAGACAGACAGACAGACAGACAGGTGTGTGTGTGTGTGTGTGTGTGTGTGTGTGTGTGTGTGTGTGTGTGTGTGTTGTGTGTGTGTAGTGTGTGTGTGTGGTGTGTGTGTGTGTGTGTGTGTGGCGCCAAACTTGTATGTCTTCTGATTCTCCGACCCCCTCCTCCATATCTTTTGGAAGGGGAAATTGTTTTGTACTCCCTCCCTCCCTCCCTCTCTCTCCTCCTTCTCTCTCTCTCTCTCTCTCACACACACACACACACACACACACACACACAACAAATATATATAATACTATATACAATACATATATATATATATATATATATATATATATATATATAATTATATAAAACTGAATATCTATCAACATTTGCACTCTTACGTTCGAAGAGAAGTAACTATAAGTACATTTTTCATGTTTGTCTCCCTTACACCGAACACTTTTGTATGCTCATCACTTGTAACTAGAGTACAAAACAAGAACATACGCGATTTTTGTTTGTTTGTGTTAATTTCCCTTTTAAAGAAAAAAGGGATTATTTCATATCGACTGACTGTGTGTCTTGTGTCTCTGTGTGTCTGTGAACCAAATGTAATTATATTTGACTTGTATAGTGAAATGATAATGTCATGTTTGGATTATAGGTTCATGGTCGAATCATCGTGATGACTTCTGGTAAGATGTTAAAGTTTCCCTGATCTGGGGTTATTTTCAGGGTCACTTGTCTTTTGACATAATTCTATATGACGGGAAAAGGAGAATATCAATATGCTACTGCTACTACTACTACCACTAGGCCTACTGCTGCTGCTGCTGCTACTACTACTACTACTAATGATATTTATAAGGCGCCAAATCCTGACCTGATACGAGTATCAAACCACAGCGCGCACTCTCATTCACCAAAGTATTCACCAATAATGATCAAATCTCCAGGTCACAAAGCACGCACAAACTGGGAGTGAGAAGACAGGAGGAGAGTGGAGCGTATAACCCTTCGCCCAAGCCGTAATTCTCCTTCTGTCACGCACGCGCACACACACACACACACACACACACACACACACACACACACACACACACAACACACACACACACAACACACACACACACACCATACAACTACACACACACACGCCCGCCCCGCACTCACGCACGCACGCACGCACACACGCACACACACACCAACCAAACACATCCGATATTTTTGCGTCCCAGGGATCGAATAGAGTTGGATCTTCAAATGAATATTTAGTGACTTTCCGCTTCATATGTTGTTCTGCATTTTATGTATAATAATTAGTTCTATCGAAAGCATTGCACTGTACTTCTTTTGCAAATTTTTCCTTGGCTTTTCGTTCCTCTCCTAGACTAATACACAACACACACGCGGGCATCTCTTCCTTTCTTTTTGTATGTTTCTGTGTTAGTAATTTGCAATATACACTGTTGTTATACTTTTGTAATGCACTTGATCGATTGACATATCTGTGAACATTGATATTTTATTTGAAGTTATTTTGTATAACTTTTGTGACGTGGCATATAGTCACTGTACTTTCATCATTACGTAAGTTGTGGTGTCTTCCCACTTACCCCCTTCACTTGTTTATTCTCAATCATTCCTTCACTTCCTCTTTTTCCATTGATTCTGTGTCTGTAGTTTACTTTTTTGAATAGAACATCATTACAATTACTAGGTGTATTGCTATCATAACTCTTTTTATTGTTGCTACTGGTAATGTTGACATGCATTTATTTACATACGTGCACCTCTGTCTCTCATGTTTCTGTAAAGAGCATGAGCTATTGGCATACATATGAAAGTCAGTATAGTCACAACTCATTTTTATAACTTGTTTCACATTTTACGTGTTCTGTTTTATTTTTATGCTCATATTGTGTGTGTAGAGAACCACGGACTTGCTGTAAGAGAAGTCCCGTCGGACGTGATGCTATACTATCGTCAAATGATAAAATATTGTAAAGTCTGAAGTCTGAGGTCAAGGGAGTTTGTTCCATACTGTTGGACCTTGGTAAACAAATCTTTGTTGACAAAACGAATTCATTGTGAAAGACGGAACACAAAACATTCTGGATTCAGAAGAGGAGCGAAGTTTTCTGTGTGGGGTATAGTTGTTGAGAATGTCAGAAAAATACCAAGGCCTTTTTCAGAGACAGGTGCAAAGCATGACGAGAGTTTGTTAGTGATTCAAATAGAACAAAAGTTTCTTCAGTCTTAGAGATAGCCACTTCTCTCCAAGACTCCGTTTGGGTTCCTGTCCTCGTTGCTATTCGAGGCAGTGAAAAGGCTGACTGTCTT
Organism: Monoplex corrugatus; assembly: GCA_030674185.1. Lineage (NCBI taxonomy): Eukaryota > Metazoa > Mollusca > Gastropoda > Littorinimorpha > Ranellidae > Monoplex > Monoplex corrugatus. Next base: position 21,512,556 of record JAPXFY010000018.1, on the reverse strand, counting down.
GTTGAGAATACCATAACAGAAAAATGTATAAATCCTTAATCCCTCACACAAATCTGGAACCCACAGCACAGACTTGGGTGAAAAATCTCTTGCAAGAGGAGTCCTAGTTGGAACAACCAGATACACAACAAACTTTTCCAAATTCCAAATTTGCCTTGACCTTAAACAGTTTCCCCCATATCTTGTTGGGAACCGTAGGAAATAGACAGTGTTATGCAGGTTACACACGGGTCACGCATAATACACTCACTCGTGCCTTTTAAAAAAACAAAAAGCACCATAGTGTATAATGTGTGACGTACCACTCAGCATCAGTCACCTTACTGAATGCTCGGGCCAGGCTTGTACTGAACATGAGCATTATAAGGCAGACTCCTGCAGAACCGCTTCAGAGATGTTTCTCCATAATGCAATTTTCAGCTCTTTAGACGAAATCAATAGATTTCACCTTGTAAGATGATACGTATGGGTAAGATTTGTTTTAGACTTCAAAGACTTTTGGAGTGAGATATATGTATTTAGACTTCAAAGACTTTTGGAGTGTGATATTTTTTAACTGTGTTATCTTTTAATTAAACTTGGACTTGTATTCAACGTGGTGTCAGCCGTAATATGGCAGTACTGAGTGGATGACTGGTCTATAAGCAATATGAACTGAACAGCCTACCCAGCTTATGACGGGGTAGCTGACCTTCAACATTGGGTAAAGCAAGGCGGCGAGTTTAGGCGGATTTAGCCCTTGGCCACACTACGAGCGGCGCTTTGGGCGGGGCTGCGGTGTAGCGGTAGGCGAGCTTTGAGCTGTGAGTGGTGGGTGGCCACACCAAAAAACGGTGACAGCCTGTGGTTATCTAGCGTACTGCTGGCTACAAGCTCGGTGAACCCTGAGATGGCCACACTACAAGATGCTATGGGCTGGTTGCGTGCTAGCGTGCTGCTAGCTGTCATTCGCACGGTTGTTTTCAGAATGTCGGCGAGGAGGTATCTTTGCTTCGTGATCTATCAGAACTATCGCCATTTCTACGACGAGCAATTCTTTTTGAGGAAAGACATTACTGGGTCAATCCCATTAATGAACAAAGAAGTGTGTATGGTGAATATCATCATTTGGTACCAGACCTCAAACAAGACGGAGAAAGATTTCAGGATGTTTCCAAACACTTTCTCCATCGTGAATTTACAAAACAAAAAAACTGCCTTCAGACGACGAATATCAGCAGAGGAATGTTTTGTATGAACGCTGCTTAAGCACGCTGTATATGATCATCTATTGCATGCTATTCTCAGCTCCTTTTTACTGGACATAATCAGCTCTATAATAATGATGATTATAATAGTAATGATAATAATAATAATATAATAATATAAGTAATGAGGATGAGAATAATAATAATGAGAATATAAAAATATCTATTATTATTATTATTATTATCATTTATTATTTTTCATCACAATTACAGTAATGGGGTAATGTACTTGATACACAAACACACACACACACACATACATATATATATATATATATTAGTTGTGTTGTGTGTGTGTGTGTGTGTGTGTGTGTGTGTGTGTGTGTGTGGTGTGTGCGCCAGCCATATACTTTGAAAGGTTATGTATCAAATAGTATGTGTTTATAACATGCGTGTAGTATCATGTTTGGCAACATTAGTGTTTATTTTCTTTTTTATCTACGTATCTGTATCTATCCAAATTGTATATACATATGCTCGTGTGTGTGTACTAACTTACACATGATCAGTAAAAAAGAGAACTGTTTACAGAATTTAAAATTCAAAGAGATATGAATCAATTGTAAAACGTGCAAGACGCTGTATTAAGCCAAAACATTCTCATGTTCACACCCGTGCTGCAGTCGCGCTCACCCAGTCACCACCATCCCCTCCCTGCAAATACTACTACAGCAGCTGCTGAATCTGTTTTGCTGATCGCGGGCAGTTCCATAAACATCCGGTCGAGGCCTGAAAAACCACTGACAGAAACACCGCTCGAGCTGTGAGCTTGTAAATCATGATGAACAAGATCCAGTAGGATCGAGAAAGTCTTTGGAAGCATTCTAAAAACAGGAGTGAAATCTTTCTCCGTCCTGTTTGAGGTCTGGTACCAAATGACAATATTCACCATACACACTTCTTTGTTCTTTAATGGGATGGACCCAGTACTGCCTTTTATCAAAAATGATTGCTTGTCGTAGAAATGGCGATGGTTCTGATAGCTCAGGAAGCAGAACATACCTGCTCGACGACATTCTGAAACCAACCGTGTGAACGACAGCTAGCAGCACGCTAGCACACAACTAGACCCTAGCAGCTTGTAGTGTGGCCATCTCAGCGGTCACCGAGCTTGTAGCCAGCAGTACGCTAGATAACCACAAGCTGTCACCGCTTTTGGTATGGCCACCCACCGCTCACAGCTCAAAGCTCGCCTACCGCTACCCCGCAGACCAGCTCAAAGCGCTGCTCGTAATGTGGCCGAGGGCTTGGCGAGACACTATAAAAAAGTAACATGATGATGATGGGTGGCTCATCATTTCCTAGTCAAGATAATTATAGTAACGTGGTGGAGGAAAAAGAAACCGGTCAAGATCGAAACAAAAAACAACCGTACTATTCACGTTTAGAGCTTCAAAAACTAGGCGAAGGAGACCTCATTTATGTCACTGAGAAGACTGATAAAATATACTCTCTAGACCTTCCTCTAGTGTATACCTTCGATAAAATATACTCTCTAGACCTTCCTCTAGAGTATACCTTCACTGTCTTTGAGCAGTACCTAAAAAAAAAGCACGACCTTAGGATGAGTATAGCCTATAACACCAAGACCCATACCGGTAACATTATTGTCAGTCATAAGAGGGTTAATGCTCTCTGACTGATAACGAAATAAAGACCAGGACATTCTAATGCCGTTTGCTAGATCTGCACTATCTTCCTTGGTAACTGTCTGTTTACTACAAGGCGTGGTGGGAATATGCCCCTTCGCGAGTTATTTATAAAGCATGTACGTTGACTGTTGCCCCCCCCCCCCCTCTCTCTCTCTCTCTCTCTTCTCTCTCTCTCTCTCTGCATGTGAGAGAGCAAGAGGGAGGTTTCAAAAATTCCTCTAGACTTCAGTAATGTTATTACTGAAACGTGAATATGCATTGGCTTTCTGTGACCTACGTTGTTCTTGTCGTAACAGTGGGCTTAAATTTTGGAAATTCTTATTCAAAAATAGTGTGCCTACGACCATCTTGCTTTTTTGTTTTGGTTTGTTTCTTTTCAATTTTGAAAAAAAATAGGAGATTGAAACAAGAGCAGCAACAGAATAATGATGATAATGATTTAAAAACTGCATAGTGTACCCTTTTATGAGGAAGGGGGATTTGGAGCACCTGGTCACAACGGGAAAGCTGGAGGGAAAGAGATCACCAGGTAGACCCAGGGAGAGAATGCTGGACGGACTTGCAGAGTGGCTGGGGATGAGGAGGGTGGGGGAGATGCTAGGGGCAACGAGAGATAGAGATGGTTGGCAGTCCATGGTCGCCAACGCTATGCGGCAGGACACCTGATGATGATGATAGTGTACCACACAGCAAACAGCAGCAGTGAGAATAGAAAATGATATGAGCTCTTTCCAAAATATCGAAAGAGGGGTGTTAGGCAGGGATGTGTTCTGTCACCAGACTTGTTTTTACTTTACAGCGAAACGATCATGAGAATCCCAGAAGAATGCCCTGAATAACGGTTGGAGCAAAAATGATAATCTTCGTTATGCAGATGACACCATTCTAATTGCAGAAAATGAAAAAGGCCTATAAAATCTTCTGAATAAAATAGAAAAAGAAAGCAGAAATAAAGGGCTGGAGCTAAACAGCAAGAAGACAGAAGTCATGATAATTAGGGGAAAAAAACACCTCCCCTCATGCAAAACAACAGTAAATGGCACCACAGTGAGACAAGTTCACAAGTTTGAATATCTAGTAACAGTCATGTCACCAGACGGCAGATGCACATCAGAAACAGTCAGCAGAATCGGCCAAGCTAAAACAGCCTTCAAGAAAATGAAAAGTGTTCTTACCGACAAATGCCTACCAATTGACATCAGGGAGAGAGTTCTTGAGTGTTATACAGAACGGATATTGTTGTACGAATGTGAAGCGTGGACAGTCAACCCGCAAAGTCAGAACAAGATCGAGGCAGATGGAATGTGGTTTCTAAGAAAGAATGTTCCATGGACAGCAAAGAAAACAAACGAGATAGCGTTTAAGGAGGCAGACACAAAGAAGACTAGGAAAAGACACGCAACATTTATAGGATATTTTATGAGGCAGAGAAAAATTAGAGCACCTAATCTTAACAGGAAAGCTGGAGGGGAAAAGAGCACCAGGTAGATCCAGGGAGAAAATATTGGATGGACCTGCGGAGTGGATGAAGACAGATATGGTGGGAGATGTACTTGCAGCAACAAAGGATAGATTCGTATGGAGGGCCATGATCGCCAACGCCATGCGGCAGGACACATGATGATAGTGTACCACAAAATTATCACTATCACTACCAAGCACACACACACACACACACACACACACACACACACACACACACACACACACACACACACACACACACACACACACACACACACACACACACACACACACACACACACACACACACACACACACACACACACAATAACTCACATTAACACAAATTACACCTGAAAAGTATGAGTCTTCAGAGCAGATTGAAATGATAGACGCTAAATGTCTAGTGTAGACAGGGAGTTCATTTCATATTGTTGCACCTTGGTAAACAAATCTTTGTTGACGGGAAGATTCTAATGTGAACGTTGGAACACAAAACAGTTTGGAATCAGAAGGGGAGCAAAATTTTCTGTATGATGTATAGATGTTGAGAGTGCCAAAAAAATACCGAGGGCCTGTTCCAGAGACAGATGAACATCATGAAAAGAGGTTGTGATTCAAATTTGAACAAAACCCAGTGCAGCTAGGCCCTACTTTAGAAGATGAGAGATAAACTCCTATTCGGATGATTTGAAAATGAGCTGAGCAGCATTATTTTGGATTTTCTGATGTCTGTGGAGAAGACACTTGGGAAGACCAGCCAAGAGTGCATTGCCATAGTATGCATTGTGATAGTCTAGTCTCGAGATAGAACAAATGAACGAACAAGTATTATAGTGGCATTCTCACCTGATACTGTTGTCAGGATGTAAATTGTGGACAGTCAACACGCAATGTCTTGATTTTTCAATTTCTCTAGATCAAAACTCAGGGGCCGGCTTGACTTTGTTTTGTTTGTATGCTTTGAGTCTAATTTTCGATGCGACTAGGTGGTGATCACTATCACAATCAACTCGTGGTTTTGTTTTGGAGCTTAGATTAGTAATTCTCCATGTCGTGTCTACCATGATGCGATCTATCTGATTTCTGATTTTTATTTTCTTATTGTCATTGTCTGTTTTTTTCAAGTTTCCAGGTATATCGTCTACGATAATGCTGTTTAAAGAGGGGTATTAGTGATGGCCAGTACGTTGGCCTGGCAAACAGATGCCAACATATTGCCTTTTTCATTTCAGTCTCGCACAATCTTGTGATGTTCATACCTATTCTTCCAAGCTCCGGCAAGAGGACATGAAGCTTTCCCAGCTCTAGCAATGTTTGAATATTCCATGTACCAAAGTTGATGAGCCCTTTCTTATTCTTTTTGTCTATTTGTATTGAAGAGTCTCTACAAGTTTGCTTCCGACAGCTGCCATCAGACACATACGTATCGTGTTCATGACTGCCTTTCACACCCTTGGATCCTCTGTCCCGAGTAGCCAATGTGTTCTGTTCTTCCCTGGTGATCTCAGAAGACAAAGAACTATGTTGTTTTTCTTCTTCCTGTGTCATTCATTGCAGATTTCGGCAAAAAATACTGAAACGCAGTGCACATACTGTGCAGGTGTTCTGGCCAGTGTGTCCTTGGAAATCCTCTGTCCATGACCGTGAAGTAGAAGCCGATTGTTGTACAGTACTCTGCCTTTGCCTGCTAATTCATCCATCCCCTGCTTCCAGGACTTGAGTGGTTGGAGTTATGGCGCTCCTGCTCGCCTGAAAGTATTCATCGTAGGGTTGTGAGATGCCTTTATAGAAGTATATTCATCGTAGGGTTGTGAGACCACTTTACAGAAGTATATACCCCGACCTCCCCTAGAATACTGTCGCCATATGGGCCATGACTACTTATTGGGTATTCGCAGCTGGCCCCCACATCTGAGGGTCATTCCCCTATCCGCCAACTGGGGACGCGTTG
>JAPXFY010000018.1:21501239-21503739 GCA_030674185.1 Monoplex corrugatus | reverse complement strand
TGTTCGGAAATTACCGTTTGAATGGAATGTTGTCCACAAGTGAATCATTTCGATCTGGCTAACGCTTCTTTTTTTATGGACCTTACGAGAACCATCCTACTATGATGTTATTAGTTTCTACTATTCAAGAGGTTTCAATAAAGATACAGTGATCCTACTCTCAGAAGTGTAGGATTTGAGGTTCAGGAATATGAGATAGCAATTAACATGTTCAGAAATTTCGAGATGACTGAGCACCCGATTAATAATAACAATAATAATGTTTATGTTTATTACACTTGTATTTTCAACAATATTACTGGTAATCAAACACTACTTGCAATGATATTACATGAGTAAGTTGACATTTGTCTTTTAGACGCCATCGTAGCTTCAGAGACCACTTTTGCAATGGCGCTTGGGATAAAGAGTTTGAAATATTGTAGTTAACGCCAAAGAACCTTCGTATGCAATTGTGCTGTTTTAGTTACCTGATAGGGTATCTTCCAACAGTTTCATCACAATGGCTGTTACATACAAGGCATATTCAAACGATACAATGTATGGTCGTCTTGAAGGAGAGGCCCCATAAGAATATTATTGTTTGAGGAAATATTGTTTGAGAAACCACATGACGTTCGAGAGACGTTGAGCGATACCGAAAACCAAATGCGTGCACAAGGCACGAACCATTTGTTATCAGGCCAGCCCCGTGTTGACGAAAATAATGTCAACCACTTGGAGGAGGAAAGGGACATAAACGATGTGTTCATGGATATAGAACTCAATAACTTCTCGCGCATTCCAACGCCTCCCGTGGAAGAAAGTGGTTGGATAAACAACTTCCAGCACAATTTTTTCGACCCTCTTTCTATTCGTTTAGGCGGCACTATTTATAGAATTTTCATTTGTGTGCTGGAAGATCCATCTCCAAACATCGATGGCCTTATTTCTATATAGGTAACGCTCTCAGTTAAAAAAAAAAAAAAAAAAAAAACCCAAGCCACGTATGGAAGTGAGTCATTCTGATCACCATTTCAATAAATGTCAGCCATCCATACCCAAGCCCACCATGCGTGTGGGCGGTTGGGTGTGTACACGCATGCGTGTGTGCATGCACGTGTGTGCACATGCGCGTTCTTGTACACGCGTGCACATGTGCGTGCCTGTGCACTGTTTTGTGGTTTTTGGTTTATTTGATTTTGGGAGGTATATAAATGAAATAATTTAAACTCAATACAACCCCCTGTAGCTGCCCCCTAAGATTCCTTTTTTGTTTTTTTGTTTTATATCATTTGGTTTAACATAATGAACAAATGAATGCACTAAATTAGCGTTAATTTCACTTGATTTCTTTTATTGTTTTGCCCATTCATGGTGCTGCTTCATCTTCAACGCGTTATCAGCTGCACTGGCACTGCGCCACTCTGTATTTGAATATGTTTTCACTGTTGTGACAGTCTACCACTGTCATTGGTGAACTACGGCGTCAAGTTTGTGTTTCAACTGAAGCTTTTTCAAGGTCACGGTGACCTTGACAAGTTCAAAAATCTGCATGTTCGGTAAGAAATGTTTGTACAAAGAAGGATGTAGTAAGAATGGCTTGACTGGCTTGTTTCTTGTCGTGTTGATGTATAGGAGACAAGGAGGTGAGAGATTTCTGTTCTGTGTGTGTGTGTGTGTGTGTGTGTTCGCTAGTTATTTCTTTTAACGTCTATTCACATACGTGCTTTTAGACGAGAGAAAATAAAAGATAAAGAGGTGTCTATGGGGTGACTGAATCTATGAAATCATGAAGGCGTTGTATCAATTAAGGTAACATCAAACAATTTAACGAACAAGAGAAAAACAGAACATTAGATCGATCAGGCTTCATCGGTTTGCTCAGGGGTGTGTGGTGTGTGTGTGTGTGTGTGTGTGTGTGTGTGTGTGTGTATGGTGTGTGTGTACGAGCATGTAAGGTCCTGTGCTGGCGTATGACAAGTCATCTGTTATGATCTGGCGAGGTAGAAGGGGGAGCAGACGATTGTTTTATCGAATTAAAAGCGTTGTAACAAGAAAAACAAACAAAACAAAAAGGTAGGTGGGAGTTACAGGTTTAATACAACCGTGTGTGTGTGTGTGTGTGTGTGTGGGGTGTGTGTGTGTGTGTGTGTGTGTCATGTGTGTATGTGTGCGCGTGTGTGTGTGTGTGTGTGTTCGTATTAGTTTGAAACAAAACGAAAGGAATGATTTGTTGAAGTAAACCTTGTGTGCACATCATTGGGAACAAGGCGTGGAGGGCTACAGACAGTTCAACGTGATAAGCCATAAGTAGAGAGGATTCATGCCGTGGTCTACATTTTCCTTATTTTACCCTTTCCTTAATTCCGTGAAATGTCATTTGGGTGCCGCACTGAAGAAATACCCACTTCCAGCTCTGTCGGTTGTGTGCGAATGCTTGGGTCTCTGCAAATGGTTTGACTGTCCATTCCGCAACTTTGTCAGTCCGTTTCTATCTTCCCCTCCATCTCCCTCCCTC
>JAPXFY010000018.1:21333739-21496239 GCA_030674185.1 Monoplex corrugatus | reverse complement strand
TCAACCAGGTGTTGTGTGTGTTTTGATTATCGCCCTCGTATGGGTCTGCACAGTTGGCTGGGCTTTAAATATTACCGATAAGTAATTTGCTGCTGACGCTCAAGGCAACAATTTGGTTTGTGTCTGTCCAGCTTGGATGGTATTTCTTCTTGTTCTTCTTCTTCTTGAACTACGTAAAGAGTCATTTGGGGCACAGCACTCAAGAACTGTTCACCAGATCCCTCCGGCTCTGTCATCTCCCTCATGGTTTCTCTGTCCGTTCCACAATGCTATTTGTCCATTTCTCTCTCTCTCCCTCTCTGTCTCTTTCTCTCTGTTTGTCTGTCTGTCTCTGTCTTTCTGTCTGTCTGCCTGTCTGTCTGTCTGTGTCTGTCTGTTTCTCTTTGCCTCTCTGTCTCTCTGTCTGTCTGTTTGTCTCTCTCTCTCTCCTCCCTCTCTATCTCTGTCTTCCCCTTCCTCTCTCTCGTTCTCTCTCCTCTCTCTGTCTGTCTCTTTCTCTGTCTCTCAGTCTGTCTGTCTCTCCGTCTATCTGTTTCTCTCTCTCCCCCCTCTCTCTCCCCATCTCTCTCTCTCTCTCTCTGTCTCTGTCTCTCCCCCCCTCTCTCTCTCCTCCGTTGTCCATCCCTCAACAGTGTCCTGGAGGATTGATTCAACAAGGACATTGGACCTCAGTGTTACGTGGCTACGCCAACGTAGTTTTCTTTCCTACGCTGAAATCAGGAGATCTTCATAGAGTCCAACGTGCTTCTTGAGGGTTTACAGCACTTGTTCATTGGTGATATGATTAGTGTACCTGATGTTTAGTATCTAGTGATCAAATCTCATTTCCATGGCTTGTGTGATAATTCGGGAACTGAAAGTTTCTGTACTAGCGTAGCTCTCCGGGTCATTTCAGTTTCAGTTTCTCAAGATGATGTCTCCGCACTTTGAACGAATTCCATATGCACTAGCGTCACAGGTGCCATGTGTATGGTGATCATGGCACAAGCCTCAAGCCTGCACGTAAACCCATGAGCTGGCCAGGTTCTGAGGCCCTACCTAGTCTATATTTTATGCTGGAATTTTATCAGCCTACCACTGGAATAATCTTGGTTACATGTAAATGACATGTGTGTTTGTGTATCTTACTTTAAAACAAAACAAAACAAAACAAAACAAAAAAAACCCCAAAAAACCCACATATATATATGAAGTAAATAAATAAATGATTAAAGGGCTGAATCACAACACAACTGGCTTTAGCCTATATCTGGGTCACTGACAGGCGTAAACCTCACCATACTTGTATCAAGGAATGGACTATGATTGCCCAAGATAGTGTTCATATCAAAACAAGAGAGAAATCTTGGCTGACACATTTTGTTCACAGACAACCAGTCACTATGGTGTAGTGATTCGAACAAAAGACTACCACCATCTGAAAGATTGTGAGTTAAAATCCCCATCAGTCCTTTCAAAATGGTTATGGGATTTTTCGGCCCAAACTGGCTCCTATCCAGAGCTGAGCGTGCCATGGGCTTGTTGGGAAGACTAGACTTACATAGTCAAATCTCATCCACTTCATGGATATGTCTTTGAGGGTGTTGCTCAAATCTCCTGACTGAACGATTCATCAGAGAAAAAACAAACAAAAACAAAACAAAAAACAAAACAAAACAAAACAAACAAACAAACAAAAAACAAAACAAACAAAAAAAGCAGTGGACACACAGATGGATGATGATGATATGGCAACATATAGAAAGCTTTAAAGGGAGAGTTAGAACACATACAGTTCTGCATGTAATATACATCAGCAACACGTACGCACTCACCCTTACACAACTCATGCATATATCTTCTATCATTTTAGTGTGTAAAGACGTTAACTAAATGAAAGAACTCTCTCTTACACACACACACACAGACACACACACACACACACACACACACACACACACACACACACACACACACACACACACACATACATACACACACACACGCATTGACTGATCGATATAATACAATTATTTCCCTTCGCAAAAGTGTCGTCTGCTGTGACTCGTTTTGTTGTAGCAACGGCCTCTTTTGCATTCCGATATTTTTGCGCCACAGTGTGTGCATTTCAGTACGGTATAATTATCAAACAATTAACGACAGATGAAAAAATGTCATACAGAAATGATCAAATTAAAAACTTTCAAAAGTAACCTAGAACTATGAACAGGGTTATTTGAATAGTATAGCGATACTACTTTGCGATGTGGATTTACTTTTCGACAACTTCCTGTGGCGGTGACGAGGTTGTTGGTCCCGTTGAGGGAAAGCGGGCTGGAAAATCATGAAAACTTTATGCCCTACTGGATAATTGACGTGATTCTCTTTTCGCCGCAACAAGAGTGGTAAGTGGACAGCAAATTGTCTTGTTTTCCCCGCACAGCGTCGAACAAGGCGCTGGGTGTCTTCCTTCATGTTTAATTGATAGCGCATTGCTGCTGAGATGACGAGCGAACATGGTTGTGCATTTTGGATCAAGCTGTCTTGGCGACGCGACGGCACGTACCAGTGACAGGTGATTTGCTTGATCGTGACGGTGATCTTGCCGCTGTTTGTTTCTGATGAACATCAGGGCTTTGGAAATAACTGGCGAAAGCCCGGAGGAAAATCGATTGTGACAAAGCAGAACACCGCGAAGGGGAGGTGGGGTTGGGGATGGGGATCCGGGATGGTGTGTTTGGGGGATGGGTGTGTTTGGAGTCTGCCTAGGGAGGATGATGGATGAGTGAGAAACAAGACTGAAGATTGATGGCGAACGATGAAGTGGAAGGATCATAAACATAGGGTCAATATGCCATTTCATGCTTTCATTGAAATTACAGCGAAATAATGAAATCCTTAGATCAAGTAGGCCTGATATTTGGCAATGGCCTAATTAAAAAAAACAAAAAAAACAACAAAAAACATGATAAAAATACTATTATGTATCATTGTATTTGATTCCATATTCTGCTGCAGCATTATTGAAGAAACTGTTGCATTCCATGATCAACAAGCAATTTTTCAGGGATGATACATATTTGTATTAATTAAATAATATGTTTATTTACTGTCACAATGGATTTACCATGTAAAACATCAGCTGCTTTTCCTGGAAAAAGCATCATGTGGGCTGTGCAAAGCCGTCAATGTTTTTCTTTTCTGTGTGTGTGTATTTCTTTTTTTACATATGAAAGTGGCATTTGCTACAGAACTTTTCCAGGGACAGCACTTCTGTTGCTTTAGGATTTTTAACATGTGCAGAGTGCTTCTGCACACAGGACCTTCCCCAAAATACTAGTGCCAAGACCACCATAAAAAATCTAGTGGAGGGGGGGAGGGGAAATCTGTGCAATCCATGATTCAAATTCTTGCATCCACAGCATGTTCTTAACCACTAGCCACACACTCCACTGTATACAGTGGAGATCACCTACAATGAAATTAAAGGGAGACGGATGTGTGATCATTATAGCTAGCAGTAGTTCGTAGTGGCTATAAGCAGGAAAATGCTGTGACCTTACACAGTGCAGATTGTATGCTTTGCTGGTGGAGTTCAGATGTTATTGACAACTTTCCTCATTTTAATAGGTCATCATTATGATGTGTTTCAGTCAGTTTTATGGGTCAGTCATTGAAGAATCCAAAAAGAAACACACAGACACACACACACACAGACACAGACACACACACACACACAGACACACACACACACACACACACACACACACACACACACACACACACACACACACACACACACACACATGGCATACATGCTCATGGCATACACACATCTCTGCTGGCATTATGTCAAAGTGCTGACAATTTTCAGTGGCGCTTGTTTGTCTTAGTTTTCAGTGCTTGATTGTTGTAGGGCAGAACTATACAAAAGCAGTTTTCAGTGCTTGATTGTTGTAGGGCAGAACTATACAAAACAAGCTTGGCCTTTTGAAACAACACCTTGTTTGTACAAAGAGGAATTTGTTATGAGCAATAGTAGGTTTTGTTCATTACACTACAGACAGTATTCTACAAGATGGAAAGAGAAGGAAATGGGCAGGGAAAATGAAAAAAGTATCTTACTGTGGGAAATTTGTTGTAGGCTAGTTTGTAATAGGTGGACTCCAGTCACCACTGGGTGTGTATATGTCTATATTGTGTATATATACAATGTATACTAAACTCTGTGTGTGTGTGTGTGTGTGTGTGTGGTATCATTAACAGGTTTGCTTTTTTATATCTTTTTTAAAGTTTATCCCATTAAAATGGAAAGTACCCTTGATTATCTGACTTAACTACATATGGTTATGAAAACAAATATGTTTTTGGTCTTTCATTTTGTTGAGCATTCAGCTAAGCTTCAAATGTGTTAATATCATTAATTCGTTGTGTGTGTGTGTGTGTGTGTGTGTGTGTGTGTGTGTGTGTGTGTGTGTGTGTGTGTGTGTGTGTGTGTGTGTGTGTTTTCTTTTTGGATTCTTCAGTGACTGAACCATAAAACTGACTGAAACATGTCATAATGACAATGTATGAAAATGAGGAACATTGTGTGTGTGTGCGCGCAGTATCATTATTCATTCATTAGTGTGGATGTGTGTGTGTGTGTGCAGTATCCTTATTCATTCATTTGTGAGTGCATGCATGTGCGTGCGTGCGTGCATGTGTGTGTGCATGTGTGTGTGTGTGTGTGTGTGTGTGTGTGTGTGTGTGTGTGTGTGTGTGTGGTGTGTGTAAATCTATTCTCATCCCTTACTTTCCATTTTCTCTCTCTGTCAGGGACCTTTGTTGATTAGTATGTTATTCAGGATTTTTTCTGTAACAATAAAAACAAAATAAAATATAGCACCTTGTAGTTGCATTATCATTAGCACATGATTTTTATGCATACACATTTCTAAAATAAATATAAATGCTTCACAGATAACTAAATGATCACATCAGTCTTTTAATATAGAACTCGTCTGTCTCTCCAGCATTCAATCAATCAGTTAATTTATTTTCGTATTACATCCTCTGTCCATCTATCTGTAATCAGTAGAATAATCATTTGAACAGTCCAACATCAGTTTCTCTCCAGTGAGAAACATGATTGTTTTGACATTTGAATTCAGATTATTTTCAACTGCCATTTTTACCTATGATATAATTTCATAGATTTAACTAGATTCCATATTTGCCAGAATTAAATAACACATTTGACATTATTTCATACTGATCATCATTCAAATTGTCATATGTTTGCTGTCAACTGTCTACCAGCTCCTGTTGTGTTAATAAACATGGAAGAAGAGAAGGCACAAGTGGAGGAAACTGCAGCTGACACGCAGCAAACCGCTGCCACCCAAGCCTCCGAATCAGACAACGAGCGCAAGATCAAAATTGACGAATCAAACTCAGAGAAACAGTTAGACAAGCCCGCGGACTTAGAGAATGAGGAAACAGAAGGGGAGGGCCAGAGTTCCCGCAAGTCGCCTGAAGCACTGGGAAGTTCTCGTCCTCACAGTTCAACCAGCAGCGCTCGGGCCAAGAGCAGTGCCAGCGGAGAGATCATTTTTGAAGCCAAGAAAAAGAAGAAAAGGGGCGGCTCTGCAGCACCTGAAGATGCTTACACTGTGACGTTCACTGTTAGTATTGCCATGGCCATTCCTACAGGTGAGTGATTTCTGTATTTATTGATTTGATAAGCTGATGTGTGGTGAGTTCACTAATTCACTGCCTTTGGATCGGAGTGCACTTGCTCAATGTTTCTGTGTGTGAGTGTGTGTGTATGTGTATGTGTATGTGTGTGTGTGTGTGTGTGTGTGTGTGTGTGTGTGTGTGTGTGTGTGTGTGTGTATGTGTGTATACACTTATGTGTGTGTGTGTGTATAGACACATGCATTTGTGTGTAAGTACAACTTTTATGTTAAAACCCTTTGACTCCCACACCCTATCCACCAACTGCAAAAACTTAACCCATTGACTTACCCTGTCCACCAGCTTCCTGCAGAAGTTGGTGGATAGGGTAAGGGAATTAAAGGGTTAAGTTTCTGCTTTGTTAGCATGTTTGGCAATGCAGGATGCTGGTGGACAGGGTGCAGGAGTCAAAGAGTTAACCTGACAATAGATGATTTATGATGATGATGTTATGTGTATGTGAGTCTTTGTGTGTGTGTGAGTGTGTGCATTTATCTTTGAGTGTGGGTGCATGCGTATCATGCGTTTGATGTGCAGCCTGGTAAAGGTAAAGCTGTATTTCTATCTCGTTTGTTGCGATCTTGTAAAGAATTTGACAGCCAGATTTAAAAAACTTGTTATAAAATTAAATAACTATGATGTAATTGATTCAAACAAGTTAATCTCATTTTCTGATATTATGATAGATTAACCTATTATCATGATAGTGATGATGATAATTAAAAATATTATGATGATTATTGCTACCAGTTATAGTACCGTATTTTGAAAGATCATTGTCTATGATTTTTATATTTTCTTTGAAGTTTCACTTAAATAATTGTACATTCATATACACACAGACACAGATATACTCACACAGACACACACACCATACACATACATACTCACACTAACATGTGCACACATATACTCATATCCACACACACTAGCATGCGCATGTGTGCACACATACGCAGTCACACTCGCATGCAGTCACACCACACACACACACACACACACACACACACACACCACACACACACACACACACACACACACACACACACACACACACACACACACACACACACGCGCACGCGCGTGTGCACACATACATGCACATATACACAACGCATGCACACACAAACACACACACACATAGACGCACACATACACACACATACGAGTATACATACACATATACACAACACACAAACATACAAACACACACACTCACACACATATGCATTATCCCATATAGCACTTTTCCTCCATCCCACCCCCACCCATTTTCTTTTTTTTCTTTTTCTTTCTTTTTGCTTTTTTTTCTGGTGAAAATCAAATAAGCAAATATGTATTAAATTGATGAACATGCATCACAGACACACACACAGAACACACACCCACACAGACACACACACATGCATGCACGCACGCACACGCACGCACACACACACACACACACCACACACACACACCACACACACACACACACACACACACACACACACACACACACACACACACACACACACACACACACACACACACAACACACACACACACACACACACGCATGCGTGTGCGCGCTCACATGCATGCACATACGCACACACACAACACGCACATTCACACATATAAACTTTGTTCCTGATCCTCAGGGAGAAAGTTGAAAAAATAGTGAACTAGCACCCAAGAACTCAGGACATTGACAGCCATCATTTATCATCCAGTTGATTCTTGCCCAGTGGACAACTCCTTCAAGATCATGGGGTTGATGGCAGTGGGAGGGGTGAAGGGATGGTCTGTCAGAAGGGGGTAGGGGGGAATGGGAAGACCTACCACCACCCACCCTAAGGATCAGGCATGCCAGAGCCTTGAGGGTATTGTATTTCTCAGACACATTCGTCTCACTCTTTGGCACCGCTCTGAACATGTTTGTGCTGGTCAGGAATAGGATGGAAGTGGAATGTGGAATTTGCTCAAGACGGATTCATCACTCTCAGACAGTTCCATATTTGCTCCACCCACATCTGCCAGCTGTAATCTGGCAGGCTCGTTGATCTTTGATCTTGGGCCAAGCCCATGCATCGGCAGGTCTTGAAATGGACAGACTTGAGAGTTGGATTGTGTGTCTCTCCTAAGCCATTAAGCTGAATTAACCCTTTCACTCCATCACCCTGTTCACCAGCTGCACAAAAAAAAAACACACACAAAAAAACTTTCATGTCTTGCCTGTCCACTAGCTTCTTTCACTCGCTCACCTAGTCAGGCAGTTTCTTCTCCCATACCCTTTTCACTTGCTTCTTGCAAAAATTTAACCCTCTCCCTGTCCACTGGCTCCCAGTCAGGTGAGTGAGTGAGTGAAAGGGTTTTTGCTGGAAGCTGGTGGATAGGCTAAGGAAGTGAAAAGGTCAAATGTTTACCTTTATCATGGCTGATAACGGAGAAAGCTGGTGGTCAGGGTGAGGTTTTGAATGGGTTTAGCTGATGGTGGCTCCACCAAAGGGATTAGCACATTCAGGAACTAAGTGCGGCATTTTCTTCTCTTGCTGATTTCAACTCAGGGTTTTTGTGTTTTTTGTTTTTGGTTGTTTATCTTGAAATGATCAAATATTGAATATTTGGCTCTATCAGCTTAGCTAACGAGCCTACAGAATAGATGGGATTTCTGTGTCATGACTGGCTCCTATTCAGAGTTGAACATGCTATGGGCCCATTGGGAAGTCTGGGACCACACAGTCAAATCTCATTCTACCTTATGGGTGCGTCACTGAGAGAGTTGCTCAGATTTCCTGACCAACACTGCAGATGTTTGTATTTCTTGGGTATGGTGGACACTAGGTTACATTATGACAATAAAGGTAGAACACAGCCCTATTGTACAATCTCAGTCCTGAATGGAATTCCACAGTATTATCCCCATTATCATGAAAGCATCAATTATTGTTGTCTTGAGAATTGTCCTAAATTCTGTGGCCCTTTATACCCTGACCTAGTGGTGATCTCAGTTTCAGTTTCCTCTACTTCGTCCATGCCTGAAGAGAATTCAGGTTGGGGTCAGTGGTGTCAGTGGTTCATGTGGGCTGTCACTGGAGGGCTGTGGTGGTGATCTTACCGGGGAGGGGTGGGGGTGTCTCTCACTTGGTTTGACACCCTTGACTACTATCACAACTAAGTGGCTTAGTAGACAATGACCTTAGTAACTGGATCAGAACGGCCACTGTTGAACCCAGCAGCAGTGCGGGGTCTATTCTAGTGGGTGGTTCCGTGGCGGCTTGACATCCCTGGCTGCCACGGACTTCCTGACACTTGGACTTTGACTGCATGAATGTGGGGCTAGTCGTGTGTTTCGGAGCCAGAATAAGCGGTGCAGAAGTTGGGGCAGAAATAAAAATAGACATTCTGACAACTCGTTCTCTCCCCGCCCTCTAACAACTACTTTCTACTTTCATCCCCTTCCCTACCCCTGTCTGGTCTCTGACTGCCAACACATTTGCTAACAAAAAAGTTGATTTGTGTCTCCAACCCTCTGCATGTTTCTTTCAGTCACTGTCTTTTTTCTCTCTTTTGTTTATGAGTGTTAAAAAGTCAGAAAAAAGAGAGACAAGGAAACAAAAGAAAAATGGACAAGAGTTAGAAACATCCAATGTAAATCATAATGATGTATGTATGTGATGCGTGCACACACTCACACACAGACACGCACACACACGCATACACACATGTACCAAGAGACCTGTACACATAGATTTAATATAGTGTCAAAATGAAAAGGGGAAAAAATCCCTTTAAAAGAAATGATGATGGATTATTTAAAATAAAGCGGGGATGAGATGGGGGTGAATCAAAGGAGGAGGAGAATTTTTTAAAAGATAGAAGGGGGGGGGGGGGGAAGAAGATGGAAGAACATAAATTTATTTAAAATAAAGCGGGGGTGAGGTGTGGGTAAATGAAAGGAGGAGGAAAATTTCAAAAAAGAAAATGGAAGAGGAGTGGGGGGGGGGGGGGGGAAGATGGAAGAACATAAATCTCCAAACGAACAGAACAAATAAATAGAAGAAGATCTGGAAGGCAAGGGAAAAGGGAGAAAGCCCCAAATCCACCATGCTTGTTAAGGAACACGCTTGTTTGACATTCATCACGGCTGATAATTTTTTTTTTTAAAAACTTCAGCAGAAGTTTGAACGGAGGATCCTCTAATCAGCAAATTTGTTTGAGTTTCACTGGAATGTGGCCAATGGGTAAAAGAGTTAAGCCTTGCCATGTAAGTGAGAAAGATCGAGGTTCAGACTTTAACCAGAAGTATGGGCAAAGAATTCTCTTATCAGAAATGTTTTGTTTTTATTTTTCTGTCCCAACTTTTGCATCACCTCAGTCTCATTGATCCCATGCTGCTCGTTTTGGCTGCACAACACATTGCCAGTCCGCAGTTCATTCAGTCAAATTGCTACAGCTAGGAAGCCCACAGGAGCTAGAGATGTCAAGCTACCGTGGGGCCACCCACTAGAAGAGACCCTGCACTGCTGCTGGGTCACTTTGGTGAGTTCAGCAGTGCTTGTTCTGATCCAGCTTAGGAAGGACATTGACTACTAAGCCCCATACTAATGACTAATCACTTAGTCGCAAGGTCAGACTGAGTGTGAGGCCCCTTAGTGAAGAGACCACCACCATGACTTTTAAACCTTTTGACATCGAAAACCTAAACCTGAATTCACCTTGGGAACACAAGCAGAAGAGGAAAGTGAAACTGAGATGACCTTCCAGATCAGGGCATGAATCATGATGAAAGGCCACAGAATTTGAGACAGTTTTCACAAATGATGAGCAAATTTGTTTCAGTTTTACTTTTAGTGGAGTGGTGGCCAAGTGGTAAAGGTGTTGAAATACCTGCTGTAGAAGTGAGGAAGTCCTGATCTTGTCAGATGAAAATTTCTTTCATTTCCCTTTCCTACGCTTGACCTTGAGTTGATGGTCTGGGTGATAATCTCTCGGATGAGTGATAAATTGAGGTTATAGGTGTCACACCCACTCGGTGCATGTTTAAAAAGAAAACATAGCAAGAAAGGAGTTACATGATTTCTGGGACGATCCAGTCCCTCTCTTCCTTCACCCCCTCCTTTCTTCCACAACTACAAGTACATCCACATTTTCTGACTCACAGTTATGATAAAACATGAACATTGTATCTTGCTGAGTGTCTAGTATGAACCTTTCTGCTGGTCTGAAAGGGAAGACAAGTTTTGTGCCTTTCCCGAATCTCGGTCTGCCATTGTTCTTATTACTTCTATTCCTTTGATTGCTTCAGCCCATCCACTATATAGGGCAAGATCGACTGAGGGAGCCAAAGGGTTGAAAGCAAACATTTATTTACATTTTGTCATTGCCTCTGTCTGTCTGTCTCTGTGTCTCTGTTTCTGTCTTTCTGTCTCTCTGTCTGTCAATCTGTCTCTCTCTCTCAGTGCTCAGTAGTTTCTGTCTTTTGCAATTGGCCTTTTTCTTTGTGTCCCTTACATGTATACGTACATGCATGCACATGTGCATGCCTTCCTCCCACACGCATGCAATCACATTTATTTCAAATTGACTACTGAGAAAACGTAAGATTAGTTCTACAATTATATTGTATATGTGTGTATTATAAAATAATTGTTATTATCTATATGTATTAAACGATTTATATTATCTGTTATCAGTGTACGTATGTGTACACTTTATGTGTATGTGCATGATGCACACGAACACGCGCGTCACACACACACACACACACACACACACACACACACACACACACACACACACACACACACACACACACACACACACACACACACACACACACACACACACACACAGACCCTATTCAATAAAATCAAACAAAATGTATTGCCACTTCCCGCGTCCTGGATCTGTATGCCAACTTAAATATTTCCTATACTTCATATTTCCTGTTTTCTCACTTTCCAGGTTTTTCCTTACACCCACATCCCTACCCACACCTTACACCCACACCCACCCACGCACACACACACACACGCACACACACACACAAACAAACATGCATACACTCAAGTGCATGCACATGCATGTATACACACACTACCCCCCTCCACTTGAAACACTCGTCTCTGCACTGCCCAAACCAAACTCAATTGAACCAGTTCCATTGTCGAGCATATTGTCAATAAAAGGAGTAAACCCTTTGGGGGCTGTAGGGAAGATGGCTGTTTTGCATACTGATCCGTTTTGCGCCATGTTTGCCAGTGTTTGAAGAAAAAGGGTCGTCACAGTCCCAAGGTATATTCTTTTTTTTCCCCTCGCTCTCTAACCGCTCAAACCTTTTCCTTTCCGGCGGCTTCCCGCCAAGGCTCTAGACTCCAAACTGCGTCTTGCACGCCAAGTCCTAGCTGTGGCAATTAACCTCGCCTCCAGGGGCAGTGGCTGCCTCTCCTTCATCACTGACAAATTGCTTGCTGCTCAATTTTCCACTCAGAAAAACCAATTGTCTGCCGCCCAAGACAAAGCGGCCGCCTGTGATTACCCTCTCTTTGCCAAGTAGTTTAGTTTGGGATGAGTCTGTTAGCTGTGTGGCCTCCTTTTCTCTCTGTCTCTCTCCTCACCCCCGCCCCCCTTCCCACTTTTTTCCCTTGAAAATTAGAAGGTTGCTTCAGACTAACCTGTGTCTTGTGGTGGGTGTGTCTGTGTGAGAAAATTCAACGATTTTTTTTTTGCCTGATTGTAGATGGAAATAATTATTTCGTTATTAGTATTTTTGCCAGTTCGTAGATAGATTTTTGTCATATGATTTATTAATATCTTTTTGAATAAGATATGGCAGCTGGGATTTCTTTTCTGTTGATGATCGGTGGATTTTTCAGCACTGAATTCGAGTCCTTGGTTCATTTTAATACAATGGCTAGCTATGAATGGATAATTTTGAATGGTGTTTGCTCAGTATGATTGGTCGTAGCGAACAAAAGTGGAAATGTGTCCGTTTTTAAGAGGGTTTTCAATCACACCTAGGAACGTGGTTTGTTAATGGAAGGCAACAGGAAACCACCATCGTACTTTCCCAAGTTGAATCGTGGCCGGACAAAACAAGGAAAATAACGATAACGACGTAAATAGGGGCTCCTATGGATCACCTTCGTCTGGTAGGGACCGTCATGCTGTGCAGGTGACACCAGACTGTCAGCAAGCTACTGCGTTAAATATGAAAAAAAGATACCAAAATCGCTACATGGAATGTTAGAACATTGTTGCAAAAAGGTAAATTAGACAATGTCAGAATGGAAATGGAAAGGCTTAATATTAGTATTTTAGGACTAGGGGAAGTGAGATGGAAGGGGGCAGGCATGATAACATCAGGAGAGCGTACAATGATATATTCTGGTGGAAACTCACATATAAGAGGAGTAGCATCATAATTGACAGGGACAAATCAAAAGCAGTTAGGGGATACTGGGCTGTGTCCGACAGAGTTTTGCTGGTTAAATTGGATGGTAGGCCATTTGATATCAACATCATTCAGGTGTATGCACCAACATCCGCAAGTACTCAGGACGGAATTAACAACTTCTACGAAATATTAGAGAAGGCCAAGACCCAATGTAATCACAAGAAGTTACAGTAATAATGGGAGATTTTAATGCAAAAGTGGGACAGGATTGGGTGGAAGATATAATTGGACCTCATGGCCTTGGTACACAAAATGAAACGGGAGGGAAACTTGTAGAATGGGCACAGATGAATGAGTTCATAGTAGGAAACACCTGGTTTAAGCAGCCTAATAGAAGAAAATAGACGTGGATGAGTCCAGGAGATAATACCATAAATCAGATTAACTACATCCTGATCAACAAAAGATTTAGAAATTCTTTACTGACAGCAAAAGCACTACCAGGCGCAGACTGCAACAGTGACCACAATCCTGTAGTGGGAAGATTTGGGCTGAAATTAAGAAAAGGAAGCAGACCAAAAGCAAAATCAAACTAAATCTTGGACTCTTAAAGACAGATGGAGTGATACATAAAAAATTTAATGTACATGTTCAAAAAAATTCAGTGCTCTGGAAGACGTTGGTGACAGTGAGGAACAATGGACAAAGTTGAGAAATTCGACAAATGAAGCTTGTGAAGAAATCCCTAAAGTAGATAGAAAAGCAAAAAAGAACTGGATGACAAAAGAAATTTTGGGCTTGATGGAGGAACGGAGGAAGGCAAAGAGAAACGAGGAGATATACAGGAAGATAAACAAAGAAACCAGGAAAAGGTGCAATGAAGCTAAGGAAAGTTGACTGAAAACAAAGTGCAAAGAAATAGAAAACCGACACAAAACGGATCCTCAGGGTATGTACAGAAGAATAGAAGAGATTGTCCACAGGAAAAATACATGCACATCAACTGGCTGCTTAAAATCGAATGATCATGGAAAAAGATAAATATTGGACGGATGGGGAGAGTACATTAAAGACCTTTTTGAAGATGACAGAAACGAAGAACACATTATAAGAAAGAACGTTGAAGGACCACCCATAATGAAAGATGAAGTTAGAGCAGCACTGAAAAAGATGAAACCACGGAAAGCCCCAGGACTCAGGGTATGTACAGAAGAATAGAAGAGATTGTCCACAGGAAAAAATCATGCACATCAACTGGTTGCTTAAAATCGAAAGATGGTACTATCGCAAGAAGAAAGTGTTTGGGTCTGCCATCTATCAGGGAAAGAATTTAGTCTCTTTTTATCATAGGAGAATTTAGGGTCACTCTGTCTCCAACATCACATACAACCAGAAAGGAGAGTGACGAGAAGAAATGCACTAACCACACTAGACAAGGATTCTCAAAGGTAGTCCACACATGGAATGATAAATACAGCACATTTATTTAATTGATCAACTTCAACGTAAGACATAATTCACCGTTCTTACTGGCCTAAGTCCCAATGGCCCTAAATCCTAAAATGCACAACGAATCTTCACCAGCTTACATGTTGCTAGCAACCTGAACATTTCCAACTCTATTCTTTCTGTTTCCTGGAAAGTAAAACATGCCTCTAACTTCTAGCCCTAATCTTAACACCTAACAAGAGTATAACACCTAACAAGAGTACGAAATGAAACGTGGGTCACATACCTGTGATGTACCTTGGAAGCTGGTTCTCCCGTTAGACTACCACAACAACAAGACTACTTGCTTTTATAGAAGGGGGAATCAGGTCAGGACGCTTTCTTTCCCTGACCATCAATATGTCAGTTGTCATAGCTGTCCGCGTCCCTAAAGCCTGACTTCAAAAATAGAATGACTCGACTCTTTGATTTTAGAAAGGGAATTCAGGTAAGGACGCTTTCCCTTCCTGACCATCAATGTGTCAGCTGTCATTAGCTGTCCACATCCATAAAGCCTGACTTGGAAAATGGAGTGACTGGACTTGTAATCGTGGCATGGTGGCTATAACTAATATTACCCTCGGTCATTTAGTATGCCGTATCAGAAGTCAAATTTGGACGGTGACTTATACTGCCACGCGTCACTTCTTAGAACCTGTCCAACTTCCCCAAAGTGGAGAATAATGGACAACTGGCAGTTGGCGTTTATTTCCTTTGCCACTGGCTTCTGGTCAGTGTTGTGGTCACTTCACAGGTCTATGGTACTGATCCATCAATTCTGTCTCACTGCATCTGTCGCCCTAAGGAATTCCTGTGATAGTACGCTGATCATGGAAAAAGACAAAATATTAGATAAATGGGGAGAGTACATTAAAGACCTTTTGAAGATGACAGAAACGAAGAACACATTATAAGAAAGAACGTTGAAGGACCACCCATAGTGAAAGATGAAGTTAGAGCAGCACTGAAAAAGTGAAACCACGAAAAGCCCCAGGACCAGACAACATTACTACAGAGATGATTAAAGCCGTGCAGGAATTTGGTATAGAGAAAATAACAGTCCTCCTAAATGAAATTTATGACACTGGAAAAATCCCCAGAGATATGTCAAAATCAATTTTCATAGCACTTCCAAAGAAGACAGGGGCTATAGAATGCGAACTCCATCGCACAATCAGTTTGATGAGTCATGTAACAAAAATCTATTAAGAATAATCATGATGAGGACAAGGAATAGAATCAAAAGAGAAATAGCAGAAGAACAGTGTGGATTTGTGGAAGGGAAATGAACTATCAATGTCATATACATCCTAAGAACTATCATAGAGAGGTCAATCGAGATGAATAAGGATTTATTTTTATGCTTTGTTGATTAAACCAAGGCTTTCGATCGGGTAAGATATGAAGAATTGATCAACCAACTAGAAAGACTCAATATTAATGGAAAAGATCTACGAATAATCAGAAATATGTATTGGGAACAAACAGCTGCAATGAGAATAGAAAACGATATAAGCTCTTTTCAAAATATCAAAAGAGGAGTCAGACAAGGTTGTGTTTTGCCACCAGATCTGTTTTCATTTTACAGCGAAACCAACATGAGAAATCTAGAAGAATACCCTGGATTAAAAGTTGGAGGAAAAAATGGTAAACAACATTCGATACGCAGATGATACCGTGCTAATTGCAGAAAATGAAAGGGACCTACAAAACCTTGTGAATATACTAGAAATAGAAAGCAAAGGTAAGGGGTTGGAACTAAATAGCAAGAAGACTGAAGTCATGGTGATCAGTGAAAAAAACAAAAAAACTCCATGAAATCCTCTTATGCAAAATAACAGCAAACAGCATAACCTTGAGACAGGTTGATAAGTTTAAATATCTGGGAACGATCATCTCACTAGACGGCAGATGCACATCAGAAATAGCCAGCAGAATCGGCCAAGCCAAAACAGCGTTCAAGAAGATGAAAAGCATTCTTACCAACAAATGCCTTTCAATTAACATCGGGAAGAGAGTTCTTGAATGTTATGTATATAAAACCGATAATATTATACGTTTGTGAGCGTGGACAGTCAACAAAGCCAGAACAAGATTGAGGCAGCCGAGATGTGGTTTCTAAGAAGAATGTTGAGAATTCCGTGGACAGCAAAGAAAACAAACGAGACAGTCTTGATGGAGGCAGACACAAGAAGATCATTGATAAGGAAGATTAGGAAAAGACAGGCAACATTTATAGGCCATTTTACGAGGAAAAGAGAATTGGAGCACCTGGTCACAACAGGAAAGCTGGAGGGAATGAGAGCACCAGGTAGACCCAGGGAAAAAATATTGGACGGACTTGCAGAGTGGCTGAAGACAGAGAGGGTGGAAGATATGCTTGCAGCAACAAGGGATCGCCAACGCCATGTGGCAAGGCACTTGATGATAATGAATGGAAGCAGTGATCAGCATTTAACTCTTAATGGGCCCGGCGCAAATTTTGGGTTAGGTAGGAAAATGGGTAAATGGGCAAGGATTTTGATACTCTTTATGAATGATCTTTAACCAAACTGGCCGATGTGCTCAACTCAGCAGAACTCCAGAAAGGGAGATCGTTGCTATGGCCTGACTATCCCGATCTTGTCTCCAGGAGTTTCTGGTATCTTTGCCTCTTGTGAATATTCATGTTGTAGTCTATAATTTTTGCTTGGCAGTTGATTGCCATTTTCTGCTGGGCTTGGGTGCTGATTGTGTGTGCTTAACGCCTGTCTTTAACTTGAGGTCTTGAGTGAGTCTGGTAGGTAGTTTTGCTTTGTATAGATGCGATAGAATGTTTTTGTTGTTGTTGTTGTTGTTGTCTTTTTAACCTTCTGTGTTTATTTTGATTTTCTTTCTCGTTTTTTTCATTTTTCTTTTTCTTTTCTTTTTTTTTTGGGGGGGGGGGGGTGGGGGGGTGCTTCTGATCTTTTTTCAGAAGTGTATTGTTTAGCTTCAAGTGTGTACCAATCTGTTTTGTTGCACAGACCATTGAAAATGACTTTTTTCCCTAGATCATTGTTTCTTGGATGTGTGTATACACGTTGTTTGGCCCACACATTGCAGATGTTATATCACTGCACAGTCTGCATACTGCGTCTTTGGTAGATGTGGGTGTTGGGTATTTTCATGTTTCCATATGCCACGAAACACTGACATAACTTATTGGATCTTTTATGTGGGTGTTTGATGTTCCGTGTGCATATACACACGAAGAAGTTTCAAGCAGTAGCTGGTCTGCACATGCAGAGATCAGAAAAATCTCCAGCTTTTACCATTCGGCAGTACCCAGGTTGGATCAAACTCAGACCTGATCGGAAGTCTGATGTCTTGACCAAATAGTCATGTATCACCCCAGCGGAATGACGATCAGAAAACTTAAGTAGCACAACATTCCAGGGAACAAAGAGAATGTTTGCTATAATTATTAAGAACAAGGTAGTCGGTCAGGCACATAATACTTTTGTAGAGTATTTCTTTGTATCACTCTGCGCTCACAAACAATATATCCCTACTTATAGAATACTTTGTATCTCTCTGCGCTCACAAACAATATATCCCTACTTATAGACTTCTGCTGCTGTTGATTGTTTACATACTGAGCAATATTTAGTGGCTGTGTGTGATGATGATTTCCTTTTCTTATAGTCTCTCTCTTTGTCTTTCTCTCTATTGATTTTTAACAGTGGATTTCTTTAATCAACAGTTGAGTGTAGGTGGTGGCCGTTTGTTGATGATAATGTTTGTTTCTTTTTTCTTTCTTTTCTTTTTTCATCTTCCTTTCATTTCAAGTGGAAGTGTGTGGATGTGTCTTTGTGTGCGTGTGTCTCTGTGATGATAACGAACAAGATATTCTTGGCTCTTTACGGGTTGATCTTTACCAAATTTCAGTCAAAGCCGTGGACTGTTGCAGAGTCGCAAAAGCTTCAGTATGGAAAGTATACCAGCATCAAGGTCAAAGTTATACGGCCAGAAAAGCGCATAGATCAGCAACTTTTGAGCACAATATTATGACTAGCACTTTCTGACAACAAGGTTTTAAATCTGTTTCCACTGTTGTGACTGTCTTTGTCCTTGATGAACACGAAATTCGTATTCAACTGAAGCTTTTCAGTGTCACAGTGACCTTGGGTAGTACAAAATCTGGTTTTTCGGTGATAATTTTTGTATACAAAGGAAGATTGTTAGAATGGCTTGGCCATATTTTTTCTTTTAGTCGTAAAACTAAGAAAGGTGTCATTCTTTTTTCTTAGTTCATACTTTAAAAGCAGGTAGAGCTCTCTTTCAGTCTGAGTGCATGAATTGGATCATTACTTTGGGGGGGGGGGGGGTAGAGGGAGGAAGGGGAAAGGAAGGCAAAGCCGCAGAAGGGAGAGGAGACAAGCATTGTGTGCTGACCTCAAGAAAAGTTAGGTATTTTCAAGCTCCCCTCCATTACAGAGACTTTGGGAGAGACTTAACCCTTTACAGTTTACTTTACATTATGATTATGTGCGGATTATTTTTCATTTTTCCAATATTTGTGTTCAGCTGAAATGATTATGGAATTGGTAGACGTGTACAAAAAAAAAAAAAAGAATTTTTCCATAATCCTGAATTTGGAATGTGGAGTTTATTCAAGAGGGATTCATCAGACTCAGACAGTTCCATATGCGCTCCACCCAGCAGTTATCAGGCAGACTTCCTGATCCCATGCAAAACGCTTTTAAGTGCTAGCAAGGCCTTAAAGTGGGGAGGGGGAGAGGGGCCTATGAAACATTAAGCTGACATCATCTGAGCAATAGATTGATAAAAGCATTGATAAAAACATTAATATTGGCAGCTAACAGGCCAGGCTCTAATGGTGCGGGCTGGGATTGAACTCAAGATATCCTCATCTTGAGATTGTTAGGGAGTTGAGGTGGAAGAAACCTCTACTTTTCTCAGGGTCAGCATTTTGAGGATGGTGCCCATCTTCTCTTCCTCGTTGCTTTACCACCTCTAACTTTGAAGAAGTGCAAGTTCCTGTACACAGTTCAGTAGACTGAAAGCAGCAGACACACAAAAAGTTCCCCAGACATGATTTGCACCTGTTCAAACTCATGCACGAAGAATAGAAAGCAAGTGCTCTACCTATGTGACAACCAGACCTGCAGTGGTATGTAGTGTTTGATAAAGATGAGATCTGGGTTGTGCAGAGGTGCAGCTATCACCTTCCAAAACAACAACATGGATTTGATCCTCGCTTGTGGATGAGTGCCTGACCCTGTTGAGGGTGGGGAGGAGGAGTAGGACCTGACCTAAGAAAAACTGATGTGAACAGTGTGGTGCTCAGCACCTCTTTTACCGATGACCATAGTTACTAGGCTAATGTAATTGTCATTATCATTTTTTTTTTATATTATCGTTAGTATTAGTAATATAAATATTTTAAGTTTGATGAACTCTGCTAAAGATGTGTTGTATTATATGAATATAATGGAGTCTGGTACCAGTTTGCATTCTCAGCAATGATAATTGCAATGATGATGATGATACATTGTAAATTGTACTTACGTGGCACAATTCTCCAAATTCATTTGGACTCACTGTGCATTACAATTTACACATAATCAGACTCTTTAACGGAGCTTAGAGAATTCAAGCTATTACACAGTTTGATGACATTCCATTGTGTCTGCGTCTTTTGTGGATGTACATGATGGGTGTTTTCATGTTTCCAGTAGCCAGCCACTGACATGACTTAGAGGATCTTTAATGCGTTTGTTTGATATTCTGCATGTGTATACATGTACACATGAAGGGGGAATAGGGAAATTGGAAAAATCTCCATTCTTTACCCAGTAGGAAGGGGTGTCTAGGTGGACTGAACCCAGTAAAAGCCTGGCATTTGCCCACTTGACTACCAGGCACAATTTTTATTGTCATTTATAAAAAGAAAATGACTGCTTGAGACAACCTGGCCAAGTGAGTAAATGCAGGTCCTGTATGTTGTTAATTATTGTTGCTGTCGTTAATTCTTGTGTTTTTTTTGTGTGTTTTTTTTTTTTTGGGGGGGGGGGGGGGGTTTCCAGTGTAATTTGTATGAGCAAATACATTTCAGTTATCTTATAGGCAGGAATGATTTTATGTTAAAGACTGTAATTTGCTGTATTTTTCTTTTCTGAATTCAGTTGTCCAACAGATTAGATATCTGTAGAGTTTAGTTTTCTGTTTCGATGAATAGATTTCTATCACGCCTCCATTCATATGTGAACTTTCTGTTCTGATGAATTCTACTTCAGAGGATTATGAGTTCGAGTTTCTTCCTCCCTTATCACCAGGTGATGTATGGCATGTTTTCATGCTCTCAGTAAGCATGAAATATTGAAACAACAGCATGAATTGGAATGAGAATGTCCTTGCATTATCATTACTATAATACTGTTGGTAGAATTCTTCTTTTAAATTTTGTTTGGTTATTTGCTTGTTTGTTTGAAAGCATGTATGTTGTTGGAAATGTTGTTTTCAGCAATCCTGAGCTGATTTCTATGGTCACCTGAGCTATAAACGGCATGAACTGTTCTGGTTTGATTTGACTGCATGTTTGTGCTTATTTTTTGATATTTTTTGGGTGTCAAAGTGACTTAAACTGTTTAAACATGAAATGTGTTGAAATTTGTTGTTGTTGTTTGTTTATTGTTTTTAAGTGTTCCAAGCTTTCTTTTGGGGCGCATGTTCACATGTATTTTACCTAGACTGTGCGTATGATAATTGATATGTTGCTTCAGTGTCTGCATACTTCATCTTCATTTGGTGTGCATGCTGGGTGTTTTCATGTTTCCATAAGCCACCGGACATGGATATGACATGTAGGATCTTTAATGTGGGTATTGATGTTCTGCATGCTTATATACATGAAAGGGGTGTAGACACTGGCCAGTCAGCACACATGTTGACCTGGGAGATGGGAAAAATCTGCACCTTTTTAGTTTTAGCCACCAGGCATGAGATACCCAGACAGGATTGAGCCCACAGCTTCTGATTGGAAGTCTTGAGTTGTATGATGTGGAGAAGGTTCTAGGTAAATAATCTTGTTCTGATTGCATGAAATGTGACAAGAATAACTGGTTCCCAGATATTCTGAGATTTTAGTTTTGTTCTCTGTGGTTTTACTCATTTTGATCAAAGAAGAACATTGTGACATGAAGGAATTGTTTGTTTGTTTGTTTGTGTGTGTTGTGTGTGTGTGTGTGTGTTGTGTGTGTGTGTGTGTGTGTGTTGTGTGAGAGAGAGAGAGAGAGAGTGTGTGTGTGTGTGTGTGTGTGTGTGTGTGTGTGTGTGTGTGTGTGTGCGCGCGCGCTTGTGTATACATGCATGTGTATGCTCAATGCTTGCATACATTCACATTGTGTGTATGAGCATGTTTGCATGCATGCTTGTGTATATTTACATGTTAATGTGTACGGCAGGCAGTATTCAATTGCATGAAAGTCAGATTTACTGTTTCATTTGTGTATCACCATTGTAGTATCTATGTGTAAGTGTATGAATGCCTGCCATATCTATCCTGCAGCTGCATGCATATGTTTACAAACATTTGTGTGTGTGACTGAGTTCAGATGTGTCCATAGTTATTAGTATCTTTTCCTTTTTTATATAATCCTCCCACCCACCTCTCCACACCCTTATTTCTGTTTTTTTTTTTTTTTTTAATTTCCAGATCAACCAAAGTGCTGTCTCTCTCTTCTTCTCTCTCTCTCTTCTCTCTCTGTGTCTCTCTCTCTCTTTCTCTCTGAGAAAATATTAATAGGACTTGTTCAGCTCTTTATGGATGATCTTTACCAGTTTGGTCAGAGTTGGGGACAGTTGAGGACTAACGAAAACATAACTTTGGAAGGTAAGGCATCCATGTCAAGGTCACATGGACAGAAAAAAAAGCAGTAGAATGAGGGCTGGTAAGTATACAGTACAGCCCTTGTAAGTGTACAGGACAGCCCTAGTAAGTGTATAGTACAGCCCTAATACATGTACAGTACAGCCTTAGTAAGTGTACAGTACAGCCCTAGTAAGTGTACAGTACAGCCCTAGTAAGTGTATAGTACAGCCCTAGTAAATGTACAATACAGCCCTGTCACTTAGTCTTAAAGTAAAGTAATGAACAGCATGTTTTCAGAAACGTTTGGCAATATTTAAAATGCTTTTACTGCTGTTTTGGTCTAAGCTGTGGACTGCTGAGGAGTCTCAAAAGCATAAAATTGAAAGGTAAAACTCTGAAGTCAAGGTCACTTGAAGCCCCTTCAAAAAAAAAAAAAAGTTAAAAATAGGCGCTGTTTGATAAGGGTGTGTAAACAGCATTTTCTCAGGAACTTTTGACAGTATAATGCTATGTAAAATCTGTTTTCATTACTGCAATAATCTGCTATTTTTCTTTGAAGTTTTATTTTGACTGAAGCTTCTTGAAAGTCACAGTGACCTTGAGAATTACAACAGAAAGTTTCGTATAAAAAGGATTTTTGCAAGAATGGCCTTATCATTTTGTTTCTTTCCCTTTTTCCCCTTTTTTTGTTGTTGTGCATGTGTTTGTTTCATAATGTAATTTTGCTGGTTTTATATTAATAAAAGCTGGTTGATGATGAAATGGATTTTATATCTTCATTTCTAGAATTAGAAGTTGGAGCTATGTAACCATCCATTTTTATTGAATTACATGTTGATGGCTTTTCCTGTTGTGACAGCTATTGTACTGGCTGTTTGTTTTGAGGGAGAACTGTGTGTGTGTGTGTGTGTGTGTGTGTGTGTGTGTGTGTGTGTGTGCAAATCACTAATGTTAGTATTCAGATATAAATTTGTTTGTTTTGCTGTTTTATCCCACCTGCGTAAGCTGTGTTTTAGGCAGACACTAAAAGTAAGAGACCAATGAGGATTCAATGTGATCTGTGTTCTCTCCATAATCGTTCACTCAGTGATTATTATGGAGTCAGTTCATACCTAGCCCTGGACATTTTTTATCTTAATCATGATAATATTTCTTTATAACCTGTGTTTTTTTCACCAAAGCACAGACATTTAAAAAAAATTTTTTTTTTTTTTTACTTGAGGTAAGTATGGGGGTGTTGTTTCAAAGATTCAGAAGAGAGGTCTGCCAAAATTAAGAGTGAGCTTTTGTTGTTATGTTATCTGTCAAATGTACATCTGTGGTATTAAATAGATATTAACACAAAACCAGGTTGTTATGTGATGCATACATACTCCTGTTGAACAATTGTATTTGTTATGTCATGTGATGTGTACATACACATGTTGAATGATTGTTATCTCTCTCTTTCTCTCTCTCTCTTTTTCTCTCTCTGTCACACACGCACACTTACATGTACATACACATGCATGCACAATTACAGGCATGCATGGGCACGCACACATGCACGCAATCACACACACACACACACACACACACACACACACACACACACACACACACACACACACACACACAACACACACAACACACACACACACACACACACACACACACACACACACACACACACACACACACACACACACACACACACTCACACACTCACACACAACAATGCTCCGACTTCTCATCTATACCCACTAAGCATTGAAAACTTAAATTAGCTGAATAATACATCAGTATTGTTCTGATATGTAGTGGAGGATGAGGATCAGCCTGATCTAAAAGACCTGCTACGAAAAAAGAAACGCGTTTTCGAGGCTCCACGGGCACAGAACTACTACCACGTGGAGTACTACCTCATCCCAGAGGATGATGAACTGATGAAGACAGACGTTGTCACGTATGGAATGGCTGCCAAGCTGTACATGGAGCGCCATGATGCCCGCGTCATCAAAACTTGGCAGGATGGCGAAATCACTTGGATTGCTTGGGCTCACAGGTAGGAATGCCATAATTGGGAGTTGTTTTTTTTTAAAGGATCATCGCACTAAGGGAGGTTACCTTTGTGCTCACCTTTTTTTTCTTTTTTCATCCCATTTTCTGCACCACCTTAATGGCCACAGAAGCTGGCACAGTTTTTACCAGTGCAATGATGATGATGTTGATGAGGATGATAACCATGATGCTCTGGAGTTCCATCTAGGATTGAGCCAGCATGACAGGGCTGTACTCTTTGCTTACTATCATAATATATCCTGGTATCAACCAGGCCTGAGAGATACAGACACCTGCTGTGCTAGTCAGAAGATTTGAGCAACACCCTCAATGATGCATCCGTGAAGTGGATGAGACTTTGTGATCCCAGTCTTCCAATGAGACCATAGCATGCCCAACTCTGGGTAGGAACTGGTTAGAGCCGAAAGATCCCGCAATGATTCTTGAAGGGACTCATGGGGATTCGAACCCACAACCTTCCAGTTGGTAGTCCATTGCGCTAACCACTTCACCATGGCAACTGGTGTAATTAGGAGTTTATTCAAAGGGATTCGTTTCATTTAGACAGTTCCATATATCCTCCACCTGAATCTGCTAGCAGTTTGGTAGACTTCTTGAGCCTGCTGTCCGTTAAGGCAGTCATCATCATCATCATCATCATTATGTGCCTTGCTGCATGGTGCTGGTGATCATGGCCCTCTATATGAATCTATCATTTGTCGCTGCTAGCATTTCTCCCACCCTCTGTCTTCATCCACTGTGCAAGTCTATCCAATATTTTCTCCCTGGGTCTACCTGGTGCTGTTTTTCCCTCCAGCTTTCCTGTTTTGATTAGGTGCTCTAATTTCTCTCGCCTCATAAAATGTCCTATAAATGTTGCTTGTATTTTCCTAATCTTCTTCATTAATGTTTTTTTGTATGTGTTTGTGTCTGTCTCCTTCAAGACTTTTTTGTTTGTTTTCTTTGCTGTTCATGGGACTCTAACATTCTTCTTAGAAACCGCATTTTAGCTGCCTCAGTCTTGTTCTGACTTTGCATGTTGACTATGCACGCTTCACAGACTTTGCATGTTGACTGAGCATGCTTCACATCACAACACTGAAGAACTCTCTTCCTGATGCTAAGGCAGTCCTGTGGTGAAAAGGAGACAGATCAGGTAAAATTTGTCCCATGACCCACAAAACTATAAAGGAGAGAGTTGGTGGAGACTTCAACTATTCTTGAGGCTAGCATTATGAGGGCAGAGCCCATCTCTTCTCCCTTGCTACTTTATTCTCCCCAGCTCTGAACAGGATATCAATTTTCATCTGAGTGGACTGGAGCTGCACACACAAACTTCTCTTACGCCAGACTCAAACGTGTGCTGTCGGATTAGAAGCCAGAACTTTTAATTTGGTGCTGCTCGGGTCTTGGGAAGATGGGACGTAGATCACACATAATAAACCAGACACCACCAACTGATTGGAACATTCAGTAGGCAGTGTCTTGTGGGCTGAAATCAAATTTAACAACTTGTATCTAATTTTTTTCAGCCTTGCCAGCCATTGTGCCTAGACTTCAATTTCTGTTACCTGCACACTGACTGGCTTTGTTGGTAAAGTTGTGGATTTCAGATCTGATACCTGAAGTTCAGTTCCAGCTTGCAACATAAAACTGGCCTGTTGACTGCCGACTTCATGCTGCAATCATTCATGTAGTGTCTGCTTAATGTTTCAAAGTTCGCATTTGCTTTTCCCCATTTCA
The DNA here is from genome assembly GCA_030674185.1 of Monoplex corrugatus. Taxonomy (NCBI): domain Eukaryota; kingdom Metazoa; phylum Mollusca; class Gastropoda; order Littorinimorpha; family Ranellidae; genus Monoplex; species Monoplex corrugatus. The sequence goes on along the minus strand of JAPXFY010000018.1, from coordinate 21,470,035 downwards.
AGACTTGCGAGTGCTTAGAGTTTTTGTGCAGGCTTAATGAGTCTGCCAAATGATTACTGGCAGATTTCTTGACCAAAACTGCTGGTGTCTACATTCTTCAGGCCTGGTTGATGCCAGGATATATTATGAAAGGAAGTGTAGTCTCAGTTTAGAATGGAATTCCATAGCATCATAATTATCATTCTCATTGTCATCATCAGCAGGGCATAGTTTCTAATTATCCCAGATTCTGTGGCTGCTAATGTGGAGTAGATAATGGGACAGCTAAAAAAAAAAAAATCATCCTGAATCTGAGATGTAGCCCTGTATATCAGTGGAAGCCCTGACAGTCACCATGTGTGATTGTTGTCGTCTGTTGTTTACAGTCGTACTGTCTCATCCTTCTGAATCTGACTCACTCACCCCTGTGGAGATGCCAGGGACTCTTTCAGTATAAATGATATCCCCAAATTCTGGAAACTGTGCAAGAGATTTCCTTTTTTCTGTCGCTGTCTTTGTTTCTGTTTTGTTCTTTTGCTTTCTGTCATCTCACTGTATCATTTCTGTCTTGTTGGTCCTTTCATCTGTGTTTGTTCTGTAAAGCTTTACACACCTGTTAAGATAGATAGCCTTTTTGGCTCCAAAGAAATGTGAATAGAGAAGGAAATTTAGATGATTTAGGCCTGTTTTTTTCTCTCTCCATAGTGTGCTTAGTAACATTAATACATTTGTATTCAAATTTTTTTAACTGGGCAAAATGGTCTGGGCCAGCAACATATCTTTAGATTACGTTCGCAAATTGGTGTGTACTCAATTTTCTTTTCCGTTTTTTTTTTTTTTTTTTTTTTCAGTTTTTAAAAAGTTTTTATAGTGTCAATGAACTGTGTGTTTTGAGATGGTTATAACCCTGATGTAGTGGTTGTACGTAGTCGGCTGGTACACAGTCGGCTAGGCTTTAAACACTGACAGTAATAATTATGGTCTACAGCCACACCATGACGGTGACAAAGGAAGTGTTGCTCAAGATGTACAGCCACACCTTGGAGCTGCGGGTATGGGACACCAAAGACAAGTGTTCTACCCGTGCTCGTTTTGACAGACCCAAAGCTTTCCGTCTGCCTCAGCCCAAACCAGGTTTGTGGGTTGGATATCTTACTTCTGAGAGAGAGAGAGAGAGAGAGAGAGAGAGAGGAGAGAGAGAGAGAGAGACGGACGGACAGACAGACAGACAGACAGACAGATACAAAAGACAGAGACAGACACAGAGACAGACACAGAGAGATAGAGAAAGAGAGAGAGAGAGACAGACAGACAGAGACAGACAGAGAATGAGTAAGAGAGACAGAGACAGACAGACAGAGGCAGAGAGAGAATGCATGTGTGTGTGTGTGTGTATGCATGTGCGTGTAGCAGAACACTATCCTACAGGAAATATTTGGTTATGATGTAAAATAGGAAAATAAAGATAAAACATCCTTCTTGCATAACGCTCTTTTCCAAAACTCATTCGGACTCACTGCATATCACACATTTACAAGACACTGAGTGTGAGTGTAATACATTACAGAAGCATTGATATCACACACACACACACACACACACACACACACACACACACACACATACACATACACATACACACACACACACACACACACACACACACACACACACACACACACACACACACACACACATACACACACACACACACACACACACATCTACTCACTTCAACTTTATTATCTCCTAAAGAGCAATTATATCATGGTCTTACACAAGAAAACAATGCAAACATGTACCACATCCACTTTGAGATACCATAACATTCAATAAAACTTCAATCCCATATGTAAAATAAAAAGACATTGAAGAAAATGTAATGTATAGATGCCAACTACACACACGCACATGCACACACACACATGCACACACATGCAAACTCTCATGCACACACATACACACACACAAACATACATACACACACACACATACAAACACACACACATACACACACACACACACACACACACACACACACACACACACACACACACACACACACATCACACACACACACACACACACACACACACACACACACACATACATGAATACATACTAACAGAGTCTAACCATACACACACACATAAACCTGTGGTCATACACATATACATACATAAACGATTACACAATGTCACACAGCCAGTTGCTAGACGTAACAGTACATATTGGTGGAACAGTAATTATGATGACAATGGAAGGCCTGGCTGAGTGAGATAAAGTGGTATAAAAATCTGTTATAGAAAGTAATCAGATGTTACTTACACTCCGCCAAAGACTTTTGTATTGCTCCATGTCTTACATACATTGCTGAATACAGTTGACTGTTTTATGCCTACTATTTTGGATGCTGCTTTTGTTTAAGATATTTGTACATTTATTTGTGTGTTTTTGGTTTTTAATTTTTAATTTTTTTTTTTATATGATTATCGTTTTAGTGTTCTGAGCTGTGTTCTCTTGGATGCCAGAGTGCAATGAGCAGGAGTTACATTACTGCATGCAGGAGTTACATTACTGAATGGTTTGATATTCCATCTTTGGTAGGTGTGCATGATGGGTATTTTCATGTTTTCATAAGCCATTGACACTGATGTGATTTAAGGATCTTTAATGTGCGTATCTGATATTCTGGGTGAGTATATTTATGGAGGGGGTTCAGACACTGACAGGTCTGCATGTATGTTGACCTGGGAGACTGGAAAAATCTCCACCCTTCATTTGCCTGGCGTTGATTTGAAGTTTAATGTCCTAACCACTTTGCTGTAGTGTATTTGTGTATGGCTAGATAGAGGCAGTGTCTCACTTGTCAGCATCACGGGGTTCAGTATTGGCCACTGCACTCTGTGACACAGTCGCTGTCCTCCAAATGGCTCTGTCTTGACTTTTGTGGACAGCTTTTTGAATATTTAGACCATTGATGTCGGTTATGTTCTTGATGTATCAAATTGGAGGTCTGCCTTTCTTCCTATTTGCCTCTGTTTTTCCTTTTTCCAGGAAAAACAGGGGCAGTGTATTCATAAGAATTGTATCCGCTAACTTCTTTGTCACAATGATTTTGGCATGTGAAATTTGGGCTTTTCTACCTTTTGAGAAGTGTCACCGCAGTGCAGTGCCACCAGTTTTTTTCTCTTACTTGTTTTCTGTTTGCATGCATTTCTGTTTACCTATGAAAGAGGATTTCAAAACAGAATTTAACCAGGTACAACACTGCTGTGGAATCTTTAACGTGCACTGAGTTCATGCTGCACACAGGACCTTGGTTTACCATCTCAGAAAAACTGTGTAAACTCCCTTTTTCATCATGAAGGTAATCTTAGTGATAAAGGTAGAGGTAGTAGAAACTGGATGAACTTGTCCTCACAGTTGCATGTATGATCCCATCAAATCTGCCAAAATGGAAGAATTTGTCCTCACACTTCAGTGTATGATACCCAAAATCTGCCAGTGATGATCTGACAGGTGCACAAAACTATGCACACTGGTAAGGTCTTAAAATGGAAACTAGGAGAGGGGAGTCTTTGACACTAAGGTAACACCACCAGAATGACTGCGGCATTAAGATGGGCAGCGGACAGGTCAGATTTTGTGCTGCAGACTGAAACTGAACTCAAGGACATCAGATCTTGAGTATATGGTTCTATCAAACGAGCCGGACAGCTGGCTTTAATTGTGTGCATCGATCATGAAACTGGAAAATAAATACAACAGGCATGATAGTCAAGTGGGTAAGGCACCAGACCTCTGGTTGGAAGATATGGGATTCCATTCTGCGTAGATACCTCCTATTTGGCGGGTAAAGTATAGAGATCTTCGATCTCCCAAGTCAACATCTGTGTAGATCTGTAAGCGTCAACCCTCTTTGTGTGTATACTCTTGCAGAACATGAAGTATGCATGTTAAATATCCTGGAAGTCATGGAAACATTAAAACACCCAGCATACATGCTCACTGAAGGTGGGAGCATGCAACGAGATTCCAACTGTGCAGTGTAAACAGAATAACATTGTACATGTATCAGAAAAGTTGAAAAGCTTTAAAGAATGGAAAAAAAGGAAAATGTATAAATCAAGAAATAGGTAAACAGATTAATTAATAAATAAATGAGAAAAAAAAACCCATTGAATGTGTGTGCAGGAGAAAGCCCAGAGGATGTAGGAGGTGTGAAGGCTATGGTGATGAAACAGATGGCAGGATTCTCTAAGATGCAGTCACCCAAAGCGGAGTCCGCACGCCCCCTCCCTAAACGCTGTGCCTTCCCACGAGCTGACACGAAGAAGAGAGGTGAGTTTATCTCGTACATTCACTTTACTTATCATGTATATACCTGGTCTCACATATGCAGAATCCAAGGGGCTTGGATTAGGTTGCAGATGTAAATTTCATTATATTAGAATTTTTTCATGTGAATTATATTTTTAACAATTATGTATGTTTTATCATAATTATTTATGTATTGATCTTATTATTGTCACTGTTTGTTTGCATGTGTTTGTTTATTCATTTATTTAATTTTCTGCTTATTTCCATTCTCCAACACATCTCCAAACCGATTGAAACTGAAGTCATCCTGAGAGCAAGGCATAAAGGGCCACAGAATCTGGAACGATCTTTAACACTGCTGTGGTGATGATAAGAAATGATGTTATGGAGTTTGGTTATAGAATGAGACTGTGTGACAGGACTGTGCTCTGCATCTACTTTCATGTCATCTAGTTTATGGATTTATCGCTGAAGATGTTGCTCAAATTTCTGGACCGACACTGCAGGTGTCTGTAACTCTTTGGCTTGGTTGATGCCAGGATGTATATAGAAAGCAAGCATAGAGTAAGCCCTGTCATGCAGTCCTAATTCCCTGTGAAACTCTGTAGCATTGTCACTGTCACCGTCATTTTCATCATCAGTCTCAGCTTTTGTGATTGTTTGCATCCTAATGTCATAGTGACCTTTGTTTTGGTGGGTTTGGAGGTGTGTTGGAGAGCCAACATGAATGGCGTGGGGGTAGTGACACATGACAATGATGGTACAGAAGATGGGACAGCCCCCCCCCCCCCCCCACACACACACACCAATTTTTTTTTTATTAGATGTAACTTGAACCAGAAAAAAAAACACGAAAAAAGAATCAGAGTGCATATTTAATACAACCAGACAAGACAGGGGCAAATTTTCGGCCAACTGCCTTTGTCAAGCATAGATGTAAGATCACAAACGAAGAAACGCCAAATACAAAAATTAGGAGAAAAAGACTGAAACTTACTTGCTGCTTCATCCAGTGTGAGAGAAGGACTAAGCAGCAGGGAAGTTTCTCTTTCTTTTTTGTAATTTTTGTATTTGGTGTTTGTTTGTTTGTGATCTTACGTCTAAGCTTGACAAAGGCCAGTTGGCCAAAAATTTGCACCTGTCTTGTCTTGTTGTATTAGATACGCATTCTGATTCTTTTTTCGTGTATTTTCTGATTCCTGTTTGCTTGAACGCAGGCAGTCACATTTGTTTTGAAGATGTAACTTGGTTGGGAATGGGGTAGGGCGGAACCATTTGTACTCTGAAAAATTAGATATTTAGTCTATTTTATCTCCTTCTTTTTTCAACCTGGCAGGGAACATATTGTTTTTGTTTTCAAGTTTCTTCTTGTTGCCGTGGAGCTTGGTGGTCAGAAGAGTTGTGGCAGAGTTGTAACTTCTTTTTCTGTAACAGATTCTTGTACACTGTATTTGTTATTTCATTCTTTGCTTGTTTTTGTCACTGCATCTGTCAGTTCTCTTTCTCTTTCAACATCCCAATGGCCAAGAGTGACTTTGGACACAATTGTAAGCATTCTATTTAAACGTCCAGCCTTAGTATGTACTCAGCCATTTATATACACACACACGCACACACACACAACTCACACTCACACTCACACACACACACACACACACACACACACACACACACACACACACACACACACACACACACACACACACACACACACACACACACACACACACACACAGATTTAAAAGAACTTTAAAAGAAAAGAGTAAGCCTGTTTTCCTTTTCTCATCATATCTCTGTATATATTGTATTTCATGTGATAATATTTTTAACTCACTCGCTACGTACAATTATGCCCCTTGCCATTCCCCTGATACGCACCATTTGTATAGATCATGAGAAAAATTCTCATACAGACAAATGAAAACAGACAGCTTTGAAACTTGGCAGGTTATATACTAAAAGATTGATGTACAACATGCTGAAATTTCAACTGTCTAACCCTCATGGTTGCTGAGTAATGGTACAAGTAAAATTAGAGAAATATTCAGGTGAAAAATGTCTTACAAAATACACAGACAGGTCAATATATCAGTTCCTACATTCGCATTTTGAATGAAATTTCATAAAATCCAACTTGCACACACTCCAAGTCCACTGAAGGAAGAGATCGTCTTGAAGAGCTCTGAATTGTCGAGTTGTTGTTCGGCCATTTGCTTTTCCATCGTCTGCTTTGCTGCAGAGCTAGTGGGTCGTGAACTTTGCAATGTCTATACACCAACTGCAGAGCACAGTGACCTAATGGCTCGAAACAGTTAAAGAATGACTGAAAAATCTATTTCTGGCCATTAGTTTCGGTTAATGGAAATACTGAAAGCCCAATGAATTTTCAAAACCCCAAGTCGGATTTCTCTGACGCTTGTACACAAGCAATGTTGAGACATGATTGGAAAATCCCAACGCTCGTAGCGAGAGAGTTAATGCAAGACTGACACTGATCCAATGCATCATGCATGTGTGTACAGCTGCCACAGCCACAGTGGGCACTCCCAGTCAGGTGGACCAGGAATCGTCGATAGGGGGCAAGGCGCTAGTGGCTGTGCCCAGCAAAGCAGGATCCCGAGGCGCCAGCGGGTAGGCTTTCATTGTTTTGTTTATGGAGTTATCTGAATATAACCTTGCTTGTTCACTTATTCATTCATTCGGTCCATTGTTTGTTCATTCATTTGTTTATTTATTTGTTTATTCATTATTTCATTTCATTTACTCATTTATTTTATTTATCTCATTTATTTTGTTAACTCATTTATTTTATTTAACTCAGTAATTCTATGAACTCATTTATTTATTTTAACTCATTTATTATGTATAACTCATTAACTTTGTTTCGTTAAGTTTATTTTGTTGAACTCATTACTTAACTTTATTTTATTTTATTTGCTTATTTATTTTATTTAACTCATTAACTTTATTAAGTCAGTCATTTGTTCATTGATTAAAATGGTAAGCTTCATTAGATGAGTCAGGTCTCCTCTAACTCCATCCCCACCCCCCCCGGGGATATTTGTATGAAGTGATGGATGGTATCAAATGGCAAAAACTTACATGGATCTAATGCCCTGGACAAGCTGGTATGAAGAGAAATGAATCGTGCTCACAAATTGGTTGGTAAAATTACTACAGCAAATATTTGGTATCTTGGAAGATCTGAGGTTCTGAGGAACTTAAAATTACACCTTTGTGAGCAAACTTTTGATAAAGTTCATAAAGTTCATATTGCTTATAGCCCAGCTGACCGCTAGAGCCATATCAGGGTTAACACCACATCAAAAATGACAACCATGTTAAAAACCATGCTTACCAGTAAACTTTTGATCATTTCGATCATCTAACTTGAAGTAGAATAGTGAGTGAGAGCAAGTGGCTGAAAGTCGGCTATGAAGAGACAAACATGAGCCATCATCAGTGAGACAAATGTTGATGACATCTGTAGGATAACGCTGCACAGGCTTTTGCAGTATGGAATAGAATATTTGGGGTTTTTCCCTGAATCAGAGATCACAGAAATGTAGTTTCAGTTTTCAGTCTCAGTTTCTCAAAGTAGCATCTCTGCATTCAGAACAAATTCCATATGCACTGATGCCACTGCTGTCATGTGATGGAGAAGATACAAAATAATCATGGCGTAAGGTGTAAGCCTGTGCTTAAGCCCTGTGCAGTGGCAAGGTCTTGAAGTCCTACCTAGCAATTGGGTTTTATGTCTTTCTGTTAGCCTGTCACTGGAACAACCAAGGCTACACTGTAATAAAATGTATATCTCTATCTGCAATGTTAAGAAAAAATAAAATCTTCCACCAATGTAGAAGTGAATGAAAACAGATCCAGCCCATCAGTATGAACTGACTGCAGCAACATCAACACAGCCACATTGCAGAAACCAGCCCCTGAACAACTTGACACAGCCCCCATCTGCCTGCACGCATGATTTGTTGTCTTCATCATCCGAACTGCCGTAACGCAGAAAGATAAAGAAATAGAAATGACGAGGAGAGGGAGGAAAAAAGGCAGGCAAAATGTAAATAGTGTAAGAGGAAAGATGGTATATGTACTGAGAAAGTGTGATTGTTAGTTGGTAGGTCAGTGAGTGGAGGATGGGACATGGAATGGTTGGGAGAGAGTGGATTGCTATTGGGAGAGTGTGGAGAAGGCGGATGATGTTGTCCCGAGATAGGTCTGATGTATGGAATGTTGGTGTGATCCATCTGTGCCTGTGGAAGTGACGTGTCCCATCTATTTGTATAATTTTATTTATTTTATTTCTTGTTGATTAAAGTGGGATGTGGTTGCGTATATCTATGAGTTGGTCTATTGGAGGAATGGAGAAGATGGGTTGAAAGATGTTTTGCAGCAGCTTTGGGATTTTGGTGTTCTACTCTGGTGGAATGGCAGTAGTGGGGGTATTGTCATTTCTGTGGGTTAGATGGTAGCTTGCACTAAAACAGATTGCTGGTTTAGAGAATTGTTTCGGCATGTATGTAGTATCAACTGTTTCAGTGATTGATAAAGATGAGTGTTTTTTTGGAAAACATGAAGTCTGTTTTGCGAGGAGACCTGGATTCTTGACAGCACACAGATGATACATATAAAAGGTTCATAAGCACAAGTAGGTAAAAGTTGGACTGTCAATCAGAAGGTCATGAATTTTATCCACTTTGATACTTCTGCCTGGTGGGTTAAGGATAGAAAATTTTCTGATGTCCCATATCAGTATGTGTGCAAATCTGTCAGTGCCCAAACCCTCTTCATACATCTGTGTAGAATATCAGATATGCATGTTAAAGATCCTGTAGGTCATGTCAGTGGCTAGCTTATAGAAACATGAAAACACCAAGCGTGCATGCTCGTCAAAGATGCGGACTGTGCAACAACATAGTGCAGTGTGATTAGCTTGTCAAACAGCTTGAGTTCTTTGTGCTTCACTGAAAAGTCTGCATATGTATAATGTGTAGTGAATCTGAATGAATTTGGAGAACAAGAACAATTTATGAATATGAAAACAATAAGAATTTTAAGCTGAATCCAGTGTTGCATTGTGGTTTGTTATTGACTTTATGGGTTTTCACAGAGAGCTAAAGTTTGTTTCAGTTGCAGATTGACACAAACATAGATAATAGATAGTATAGAGAACACAGAAGTTAGGCCGAATCTTAAGACCTTGACAGTACATAGGGTTTGTGTGCTGGCTTATGGCTTATGCCAGAATTGTTTTCATCTTTTTCCACTATATGGCATTTGTGTCACTGGTACATACGGCAGTTATTCCAAGTGTAGAGCATTGTCTGGACAAAACTGCATCTGAAATTATTCATTTCTTAATCCGCTTGTCTATCCATCCATCCATTCACCTGTTCTTTCACTCATTAGTCTGTTTATATGTCCATCTATTTACTCATTGATTTATCTGTTCTTTCGTTCATTCATTAATGCATTTATCCATCTGTCAGTCCATCCACCCATCCATTTATCTTTTCTTTCATTCATAACCCATCCATCAATCCATCCATTTTGTCCATTCATATGTCCATCCATCTGTCCATTGTTTGGTTTGGTTATCCCATGTTTTACATCATTATTGTGGTGTATACAGATATGTTTTTTTTAGGATTAATAATACAATGAGAACTATTTTTCAGTAATGTTGTTATCCTTTTTTTAAAAATTATTATTACTAACATTTTTTTTAGTAATGTGGAGATGTATTATTTTAAGCATCAGTAACATTGATGTTATCATTTTAAGCACCAAAAGCATTAAACCTTTCTATCACGCAGACAGTGTCCATTTTCCCAAGATTGTTGCTCTTGAAAATCATGCAGACAAGTATATAGAATTTTAAAAAATCATTTTCAATAGAAGAATTGAACTGTTTTGAATATATACTTTTTGGGGGTCATCAAAAACATCCAAATGTTACATCACTTCTGTCACAGGCGGACGTTCAGTCGGCTGGGGAAGTTGGCAGGAGCAGAGCGGCCATCGCCGTCACCAGTAGGTAAGGACTCCAAGGCTTCCAAAGGTTCCGGGAACTCCAGCGACAACCGCCAGAATCTGATGGTCCCCAAACCCCCTCCCTCCGCTGTGACCTCCGCAAAGTCTGGCCACACCCCTTCCCCACTTCCATCCCGCTCCCATCTTCGCTCGGGGGAGTCAGAGGGTGAGTGTGGGGTTGTGTAAGAGGACTGAGGGTCCTCCTGCCTGCCTGCTGTGCTGCGCTCACCTTAGCTCCGTCTGCCATTGCTAGCTGCCTGACACCCCACTGTTTGCTGTGTGCATACTATTTTTACATAACGGTCACTTGTATAACAGTCACTGCTGGCCTTTGTCAGATTCAATGCTGTTTGCTCTGTGCACAAAAGGAATCACTTTACTTACAATATTTGTCAGATTCAATGCTGTTTGCTCTGTGCACAAAAGGAATCACTTTACTTACAATATTGACTACGCTGTTGACCTCACAGATTCCGTACAGCTTGTGCGTATCTTTCTGATAAAAGTCACTCACTCTTTTATAAATACTGTTGTCTTTGTCTGCAGACTGAATGCTTTTTGCTCTGTGCACGATAGAAATGACTTTGACTAGAATCTGCACTACATTGCTGGCTGTGCAGATTCCATACTCTGTGTGTATAGCACAGTATCTGTGTTATTAAAATTGCACAATATCTTTCTTATCTATCTTACCTGTCTTTGTCAGACTCGGTGCCTTTTATCTGTGCACAATAGGAATCATTTTGCCAAGATGCTACATAACGCTACTGGTTTCGCAAAGTTAGCACTGCTTGTTGTGTGCACAATAATCTTTTTGATAAAAATCACCTGTATGCTGCTGATCCTTGTCAGACTTGGTACTTTTTGTACAATAGGAGTCACTTTGATATGATTCTACACTATGCTGCTGGTCTCACAGATTCAGCACTCTTTGATCTGTGCACAATGTCTGATACACTGTAGGTTCTTTGCTAAATAGGTTTCCGCTGTGCCCCTTTGTGTGCTAACTTCTACTTTTGTTTGCTGTCTATATGGTCAGGCCAGGTGATGAATGTGGCCATTTTTTCTAGATCCTGCTGATTGCCATGGAGCATGGTGGTCAGAGGATTTGTAGTCAGCCATGTGTCCTGTCACTTCACTTTCAGTTTCAGCATTACTACAATACATGTATATGTTCAGCTGTCCAGTGCATTTGACTGCAGGGGCAGATTGATGAAGGTCATGAGTCCAAATCTGAGGTTGGTATGGGTGTTCAGCTGGTTGTGGCTGATGCGGATCCTCATCAGGAAGATCACTTGCTGCTCCCTGGATAGAAGGTGGAAGACGTCCTTTTCTGTCTGTGGCGTAAGGCGTGATGTAATGATGCTTCTCTTCTGGTGTAGCTGATGCTGTCTAGTCAGTCTCCATGGGCTCCTGTTTCTGCTAGCGTATTTACCATCTCATTTCCTGGTATACCAAAGTCAGCAGGGATCCACTGGAGGACTACTGTTCTGTTTCCTCTGACTTGTTGGAGGGCCTTGGTCAGGTTGGGAGGCTTGCTCTTCTCCAACGCCAAAGACAGAGGGAATGTGAGAGGAAGGCCACTTGACAGCATTATCTGGCTCAACGCTGTTTGCTGTGAACAATCTTTTTCTTTTAGTAATCAGAGTGGATAGGCTATACTCATGCAGGTTTTTCATCAGGGTGCATGAGTCAGCTCTGACAAACTGAATTCTGTGTATGAGTCAGCTCTTGTTTGCTGTGTGCAAGAAGAAATCTTGGTGCGTAGATTTTTGGGTATACTGCTCGTTCTCGTCAGATAGGTTTTCTTATTTGAGACCTGATCGTTCCACACTCTCTGTCTAAGTGTTATGTGCTCTGTGCTCTGTGCATTTTATTGAAATTACTTTGCGTAAATTTTGTGTATAGTGCTGATTCTTGTAATGGCAGTATTCTGTTTAGGCCAGTTTGTCTTCTAGCAGCTGTTTGTCATGTACACACAGTATCTAGAATTCACTTTGTCAAAACCTTGATTTCTCTCAGGGTCAGTATCATCAGACTGGTGCCCATCTTCTCTCCCTGCAGATAAAGAAATTAAGATTCCCCCCCCCCTCCCCACTGCTGTTTTGGAATCACAGGATCTGGCTAGTTTGCTTTCAGGTAGTTAGGGATTTCTTTTTCCAGTCATACTCTCTCTTTCTCACAAGACTCTTTCTTATTTCTACTCTCCAGGTCATTCACCTGTGTTTCTTCCAAATTTTCTCCTTAGTTCTCCAAAGACTGTGTGTGACTGTCTTTAAGGCAGAATAAAGAATGGTCGTGCATGCAGAAATGTGCTTCTGCTAGGAAAGCAGGTTTGTGTGAATGAGCATGCTTGGGCAGGGAGAGTTTGCTGGGAGCTCTAGCTTGCGTAAAAAGAAGAAGAATTTTCTCTTCCTCACTGCTTTACTTTCCCTGTTCCTGATATGGGACATGTGGCCATCAATGCTAGGTGGCCAGGGGGTGGTGTGTTCAAGTTAGGACAGGAACCTGGACACCCATCTGTTTGGCAACCAAGAGCTCGGTAGTGCTTGAGCCTTGTACATTATGCTAGTGGCTGGAATACTGTATGCACATAATGGCTGTCACATAGACAGAACTGTACCCTGTGTGTGCTGTGTGTCACATAATGCACTTAATGCTTCTTTCCTGCCCCCCCCCCCCCCCCCCACCGCTTATCTCTCTTTTTATTCTCCTTCATATCACTTTTTTTTTAAAGAAGGTTATTTCATAATGACTGGAAAAGGGTGTGTGTGACAAAAATGTGTAAGCAAAATTTTTGCACCTGTTTCTGGATGGATCTTAACCAAATTTGGTCAAAGGGTGGACCCTTTAGGAGTTGATGATGTGTAAGTTTAGAGGTCAAGGTCACACAGACCAAAAGAAAACCTAAAATCAGTTCTTTGTGATGTATGTATGTGAACAGCACTTCCTCAGAAAATTATGTAAATATTTGAATTTTGGTTTCACTGTTGTGACAGTCTACTATTGTCTATGCTTCATGTCAAGTGTAATGTCAAATGAAGCTCTTTCAAGGTCGCAGTGACATTGAGAAGTGCAAAATCAGGATTTTTTGTTATGATTTTTGTATTTTATTAATGGAGATTGTTGGCATGGCTTACTTTTTTTTTTTTTTTTAATAATCTCTGTCCCTCTTCCTTTTCTTCAAATTTGAATACAGTTTACAAAGTCAAGCATGCATCACATCAGCACAACACAAGCTTTCTCACTTGTTTATCTACTCACAAGTGCTATTTTTTTTTTATCTTTATTCAGTTTTTTTTTTAGGGTAAACAAATTTAAATATTCGAGAAACAAACTCGCTGTCAGACTGACAGATGGACAGACAATCATATTAACATACTCTTTGACAGACACCCATCATGCTTTTAGAAATGATTCCCCTCTTACTGACCACTGCTGCTACTCCTTTAAGATGGCTTTCTGCTGAACTGTATGTGTTTACTATACTGATGACCTGAGTACTGTTTGCTGTGGAAGTTTTCATAGCAGTCATTGTCATCTGCCTCATGTACTGCCATATCACAACTCTCTCCCTCATTCCATGTCTGACTTTCGCAGTCTTGGTCTCTCCAGTCCATACTGCTGTTCCGTGTACCACCTCAGCAGAAGTACAAGACTACACATTATGCTAAGTTGTCATGTTGATCATGATAGAAGAGCATAACCCACGGAAGGCATGGAGACATATGTACACTGGTGGGTCAGCAACCGATGCTTTGACTGACAAGGGAGCCGATATCTTCATCAACATTCCAATGGCTCAGATCACATTTTCCAATAAAGCCACAGGACAACTCCTCACCAGCTACTCCTCACTCATGAAAACTGCCTGCCTCCATGGTTCAGACCAAGAAATGACACATGCTATCAAGTGATCTTATTTACATGCCCTGTCTGTTCTCCAGGTCTTGAAGAATGATGAATGCAACTACCTGACTGAGCCTTTCAATAAGTCAGAAGAATCAAAAGAGTGGATCTCCAGTGGATCCCTGCTTACTGTGAAATACCTGAAAATGAGAGGACAGATGAGCTGGTGAAAAAAGGAGCCCAGGAAGACCAACCAGACATCATGAGCTACAGCGAGAAGAGGAACACCATCAGATTACCCCCTTAAGTCATGGACAGAAAGGAACAACTACCACCTTCTGTCCAGAGCACAGCAAGTGGGGTGAAGCTCCACACTGGCCACAACTATCCCAATACACACATATACCCCAGCTTCAAACAGATGCCCTCACTGGCCTGTTCCTGTGGTCAAGAGGACTGGACAGTTGAACACATGTCGGAGAGATGTTACATCTGTCAGGAGTAACAGGAGGTATACTACAGCTCTACTGACCAACAATCTGCATGGCAGCAGGCATGAGCTAGAGGAAATAGTCATATTTGTTGCCATATGTGGTCTAAATGACAACAAATGGAAGAAGAAGTTTATCTCTCTTTCTCACACTCTTTCTCACACTCAGTCCTGGCCCCTGTTTCTCTCTGTGAGTGTCAATTCCCTCTGTCTCTCTGTCTTTTTTTGTTTCTCTCAGTCTCTCTTTGTCTCTCTCCTCTCTCTCTGCACCGTCTTATTTGTTTTTTTCTTTGACTCTCTCTCTTTCTTTCAGTCTCACTGTCCGCTTTTCTCTATCTATCTGCATCATCTATCTGTCTATCAGACTACTGACTGCTTGTGAATGGCAAGATTGGGATTTCCACATTAAAAGCAGCGAAAGGTTTGAATATGTACCACTTTGTTTTGCAGTGTACTTGATCTTAAGACATTTGCAGCTGAAATTAGTGGAACTCTTAAAATTTGTAACCACAAGGTTTACATTTAATTCTTCTGAAATACTTCGGCATCACTATTGGTACAAAAGATACTCTGAAGTTCATAAGATTTGAATGCTGCACAGTACTGTGCGAGATTATTGTTTGAAATTTGTAATTTTATCTCAAAGCATTTAAACTACATGTTTTCATTAATCTTCTTAAAAATTGTTATGACATCATCATTTTCTGTGCTTGTTCTCATTCATTAGAATTGATGGCCAATATATGAATGAAGCATCCATCCACTGATCTGTCTGTCTGTCTTGTTACAATGTGTGTATAATTCTTATGGATGTGCTCATAATTATTAAGCACTAGAAAATAATGATGATAATGTTTTCACATATATGCCAGAGTCAGATATGTGTTGCATTGTTTATGATGTAAGAAATATTTGATGTTTTGTATTTTGACATCTTGACAATAACTTCCATGCAAGTCGTACAGTATACTATTATGTCAGATCCGTTTCTCAGTATATTAATTTAAATTGATATTCATGTTTATAAATGTCATGTTTGAGGTTGATTTGGTTCAAATGTTCATTTTCTCTTTCCCTGGTAGTTCCAAAGACATGTATTATTAAAATGGGAATTATTTATTATTGATATGTGATCATAATTTTTGTTTTGTTTTATTTTTTATACTTGTGTTTTATTTTTACAGCATTAGTTACTTGTATTCTAACAGAGTACTGTTTTTATGTTAGCTTTTGTTGACTTAAGAAATGAACAAAAATTTAGATGGTAATATTGTGGTCAGATACACTTATTCAGAGTAAAATACTGTTACTGATGTATTACTACTCGTTTATCATATAAATAACTGAGAGATTTTTTTATACTTCTGCAAACACCAAGAAAAATAAATATTAGTATTGTGTCATTGTCTGGTACTTTTAATTTTGTATTTATTTAAATACTGAAACCTGTTGATATAGACATTATCAAATCTAAAAACTGTGAAACAAAGCAGCATATAGACATCTAAACAAGGGATCAGCCACTTGAATCCTGCACAGTGGGTTGTTTGGAAACTCGTTGGAAGTGCACAAGGCACAGTGATCTTACGTTGTCTCCAGCCATGATTTATTATAGGCAGAGGGTTGAATTTTTGTTGTATGTCCATGACATTGGATTGGATTGATCTCCTTTGGTCCTCATGGACTTAACAAAGTTGCATCCTCGGAGAGATGTTTCAGGGGCAAGCCTGACCATAGTGATGTAGAGAACTAGCTGATGCCCACACTGTGGGCTCCTCATTTCTGCAATTCCAGTGAAACAGACCTTGTAAAACAGGCGATAAATCCGGGATAGAAACTCATGACATGTCCATGACATACATTAACCCCAGTCATTGGGTGGGTGTTAGGCAAAGGCAAACTTTATCAGGCATATTGCCATGTACTTGTTCAGGGTTATGTGAAGGCTGCCCCATCACTCATGCTGTCAGTGAGTTAGGTGGTAGGGACCAATCTTTGTCAGAGTCAACATTATGATAGTGGTGTCCATCTCCTCTCCCTGACTGGTTTAGATTTCCTAACCGTGAACTGGGCCTGACACTCATCTACAGCTGCATGGACAAATGGCCGCATACACACACACACACACACACACACACCACCAACACACACACCACACACGCACACACCACGACACCACACAGCACACCACCACACACACCCACGCACACACCACACCACACACACACACACACACACCACACACACACACACACTTTTTCTTGATTGAGACTTGAACCCTTGCTATCATATTGGCAGATAGGAGCTGTACATCTATGCCAATCATGCCTCATGCATGATGGTACTCTATGATCATGGGCAGTTGGTTGTCCCTCAATTAAATGTTTTCGAGCAGAATAAGTAACTGCAGGTAAGAGACATGCAGTAGATGTTAATAAATAGATATTACACTGATAGGACAAAGAAATTACAGAAAAACACAGGTTGATGTTATTTTATTATTTAACAAGTCATGTACTGTCATATGTACACTGATTCAGATGTGGGAACAATGACATTGAAAACATCACCTTATACATTCAGGTTCAGCTATCAAGGACATGATCTTGCCTGAAGACAGTGCCACAGTTCGTCGCCGCCAGAGGAAGGCTGAAGCCGCCGCTGCTGCTGCTGCCGAACGTGCTAAGAAGTTTGGCGTGTGTATGGTACCCTTCCGCATGGCACTACTATTCTCTGGTCAGTGCTAATCGCTTCTTCTTGCTCTTCTCATCTTCTCTTTCATCTTCATCTCTGTCTCTTGATTTTTATTGTTTTAGTAGTTCAAGTGGTACACATCACTGAAATCAAGGAACTCTCAAAATGATTATTTCAGCACATAGTTTCTTACAGAAGATATATGCCACAAGAGTTCTTAAATGTAGGCATATTTATCATGTATCTTCAGCATCACACCCATGTCTGTTTTAGGGAAAGCTGTCATTTGTTCTGTATCCTACCCAGATGGCTTGGTTTGTATCATTGACAGCAGCAGCAATATAAGTAGTAGTAATAGTAGTAATCATCATCATCATCATGTGCCCTACCGCATGGCATTGGCGATCATGGCCCTCCATATGCATCTATCCCTTGTCGCTGCAAGTACACCACCCTACAAGTCCATCCAATATTTTCTGCCTGGGTCTACTTGGTGTTCTCTTTCCGTCCTGCTTTCCTGTTGTGACCAGGTGCTCTAATATCCATTTCCTCATAAAATTTCCTATAAATTTTGCTTGTCTTTTCCTCATCTTCTTTATCAATGATCTTCTTGTGTCTGCCTCCATCAAGACAGTAGTAAGAATAGTTAATAATGATATTAGTAGTTATAGTTGTAATGATAATTATTGTAGTTAATAATAGTAGTAGTGTGCTTGGGAAGGATAAACAGTAGTAATAGTAGTCCTTGTATTAGAAACAACAGCATCACTGTCTTCTCCACCACCACCACTATCACCACCATCACCACCACCATCTTCTTCGTCCTGCTTAACATTGTTGTCCTCATCATTGCTACCATGCTGCTGCAACTATTACTTCGTACTACAGCTACTAAACTATCAACATTGTTATCAGTACTATCATTATCACCCTTACTGTTATTACTATTATTTACTTATTTGTTTGTTCATTTTTTCAATTTACTTATTTGTTCTACTACCATCACATAGAATCCCTATGGGGATGCTTAGGGCTCTTTCAGTAAAAAGAGCACACCCACATTCTGGAAATTCTTTGCTAGAAATTTCCTTCTTTCTGTCATTCTCTTTGTTTCTGACTAACTCCTTTTCTTTTTCCTGATGCTCTCAGATGTGTCCCAACACCCTCAGAGTGTTAAGAATTTAGGACTGAAACACTTGCTTGACAGGGGTTCCTCCTCTGAAGACCTGCTGTCCAGCTCTCCCCAGAGAGTTTTTTTTACTACATCTTCTTTTCTGTCAGTCCCTATGTCACTGACTTGCTCCTTCCCTTTCTGTCATCTCTTCCTGTTACCAGCCTTTCTGGTCCATTCATCTTTGTTTCCCATATAGCGTACACTCTTTCTGTCTTTAAGATTGTTAATTTGGGACTACTGTTACTATTACCACCACCACCACCACCACCACCTTTACCACTACCACCACCACTACCACCATTACTACTACTGGTAATGGTAGTGGTGGTGGTGGTGGTGGTGGTGATGAAGATGATGATGATGATGACAATAATGACCCAGGCATGAAGAGTATCACCAGTCGCCTACACCAGCCAGTGTCTGGTGTAGAAGATCTGTTCATCACGGTGTCCCTGGACCAGCCCTTACTGTCGGGGGACCAGAAACGTGCGCTGAACCCCATGATCATCACCATCAAGTCTGTCACGGACATGCCCAACTCACCCATGACCTTCGATGAGCTCAGGTCAAAGTAAGTATTGTGCGTGTTATGATGGATTACGTGGTATTGTGTTGTATTACCATATATTGTAATATGTAATAATGTGGTTGTATTGCTGTTTTGTATTATGTAGTATTGTGTTGATGTATTGTGTTTTTAAGCAGTATTGTGTTGTATTACCATGTCTTAGTATTGTGTTGTACATTGCATCATATTATGTAGAATTGTGCTTATTACATTAGTGTTGTTTTACATTGTATTGTATTATGTAGTATTGTATTCCATTACTTTATATTGTATTCCATGGAATTGATATTTTACTTCAACAGATGTATGTGTTGTGTGGTGTAGTGTGTGTTGTGGTGTGGTGTGGTGTGGTGTGGTGTGGTGTGATGTGGTGTGGTGTGTGGTGTGGTGTGGTGTGTGTGTGTGTGTGTGTGTGTGTGTGTGTGTGTGTGTGTGTGTGTGTGTGTGTGTGTGTGTGTGTGTGTGTGTGTGTGCGTGCGCGCGCACACCGCACACAAGTGAGACAGTCTGGCCACTCTAAAGGGAAAAAAAGGTAAAGGTTGCCCCTTAACCCTGAGGTCATAGGGAAGTGAAATGGTAGAGACCCCAACTTTTCTGGCATCCAGTAATACAGTAACAGAGCCGATCTCCTTCCCATTACTGCTTTTCCTTTGCCATCCCATTTACAGCTCAGTAGAGTAGAAGCCTCACTGTCAACGCTCCCTGTGGAGTAGCTGTCAAATAGGAGAATGCATCCTTCAGGACTGCAAAAGCAGTCTGTCGTTGAGGGAGGAGATCCTACAGACAGCCTTGAGCTTGCAGGAGAAGTTGTACAGGCATGTGGTTCTGCTACAGAAAATGACCTATTTCAACCTCCAGACTAAACTCCGAGTGTGATGGTGAATGAGATGAAGACACTAAAAAGTTTCTTAGGCCAGTGTCAGATCTATACTGATCTATGCAGACCAATTGTAAAGCAGCGACTCTAGACTTCTCTGCCAGTGTTAGCAATGAACTTAACCAAAACAGACACAACAGCAAAAACAGTGTTAGCAATGAACTTAACCAAAACAGACACAACAGCAAAAACAGTGTTAGCAGTGAACTTAACCAAAACAGACACAACAGCAAAAACAGTGTTAGCAGTGAACTTAACCAAAACAGACACAACAGCAAAAACAGTGTTAGCAGTGAACTTAACCAAAACAGACACAACAACAAAAGCAGTGTTAGCAGTGAACTTAAGCAGAACAGCTTCAACAGCAAAAACAGTGTTAGCAGTGAACTTAACCAAAACAGACACAACAGCAAAAACAGTGTTAGCAATGAACTTAACCAAAACAGACACAACAGCAAAAACAGTGTTAGCAGTGAACTTAACCAAAACAGACACAACAGCAAAAACAGTGTTAGCAGTGAACTTAACCAAAACAGACACAACAACAAAAGCAGTGTTAGCAGTGAACTTAAGCAGAACAGCTTCAACAGCAAAAACAGTGTTAGCAGTGAACTTAACCAAAACAGACACAACAGCAAAAACAGTGTTAGCAGTGAACTTAACCAAAACAGACACAACAGCAAAAAAGTGTTAGCAGTGAACTTAACCAAAACAGACACAACAGCAAAAACAGTGTTAGCAATGAACTTACAACAGAACAACAGCAAAACAGTGTTCAGTGACTTAACCCAAAACAGACAACAAAAACAGTGTTAGCAGGTAGAACAGCTTAACACAAAACAGATAAACAACAAACAAAAAGCAAGTGTTAGCAGTGAACTTAAGCAGAACAGCTCAACAGCAAAAACAGTGTTAGCATGAACTTAACCAAAACAGACACAACAGCAAAAACAGTGTTAGCAGTGAACTTAACCAAAACAGACACAACAGCAAAAACAGTGTTAGCAGTGAACTTAACCAAAACACAGAACACAACAGGCAACAAACAACAGAACGTGTTAGCAATGAACTTAACCAAAACAGACACAACAGCAAAAACAGTGTTAGCAGTGAACTTAAGCAGAACAGCTTCAACAGCAAAAACAGTGTTAGCAATGAACTTAACCAAAACAGACACAACAGCAAAAACAGTGTTAGCAATGAACTTAACCAAAACAGACACAACAGCAAAAACAGTGTTAGCAGTGAACTTAACCAAAACAGACACAACAGCAAAAACAGTGTTAGCAGTGAACTTAACCGAAACAGACACAACAGCAAAAACAGTGTTAGCAGTGAACTTAACCAAAACAGACACAACAGCAAAAACAGTGTTAGCAATGAACTTAACCAAAATAGACACAACAGCAAAAACAGTGTTAGCAGTGAACTTAAGCAGAACAGCTTCAACAGCAAAAACAGTGTTAGCAATGAACTTAACCAAAACAGACACAACAGCAAAAACAGTGTTAGCAATGAACTTAACCAAAACAGACACAACAGCAAAAACAGTGTTAGCATGAACTTAACCAAAACAGACACAACAGCAAAAACAGTGTTAGCAATGAACTTAAGCAGAACTGCTTCATCAGCAAAAACAGTGTTAGCAATGTCTTGTGACTTGTGTTTATGTGACAGATGTCAGCCTGTGTACTGCAAGTACCAGTTCTTCAGACAGCCATCACACATCACCGTTGCTAAGGAGCATGGGCAGACTATCTACTGGGATGACAAAAATGTTGTCCTGCTGGGTAAGTGGCTCTTGGTTCATGTGTTTTTGACAATTGGTTTAAGCCAGCATCATGCCAACGGCCGTACCATGTTCTAAACATCAGTTCTCATCTGATCACAGAAGTTAAGCAACATCACGCCTGGTTAGTACATGGATGGGTGACTGCCAGGGAAAACTGGATGCTGTTGGTAAACTTCTTCGTTTGGTTCTTTTGATAGAGCCATGTACCCAAGATCTGATAACTCAAGTTCAGTCCCAGCATGCAGCATTTCACTGCCCGTCTTAATGTTTCCATCATTCTAAGAGTGTCAGCTTAATTGCTGGCAGACTTGGGTGGAATGCATATAGAATTGTGTGAGTGCAGTGAATCCCTCTTGAACAAACCACAAACAACTACATACTAGTTTATACTATATTTTAGGACAGTGAATTTAAACAAGGTCACAGTTTGGTTCTTGATTGTGCCCTTTGGAAACAGAAGAAAAATGATTACTTCATAAAATCTGTATAATTTTGTATGTAGAGTTTTAAATCCCTGTTGATCTTTGACAGATTTCCTAGTTTTTCCATAGAAGAGTTTTCCATTTTCAGGAAACTGAAAGCTTTATAGATTCTTTTGCCTATTCCTTGCTCAATTGTCAAAGAGGAAGCAAGCAACATCAACAACAACGAAAAAAGATGAATTTTCATCGAAAATGGTAAATGGTTTGTCATTTAACCCAAAGGCTGAGTTGGTGACCATGGCATAAAAGAATTGATGGAAATGAGAATGAGGTAATGTGAACAACAAATGGCTGGGAAAGCGTCTTTGAAAGATTTCATAGTCCAACCATATTATGTGTATGTAAGATATATATATATATGTGCAGTGTACTGTTTGAAAGGTTGTGCAGTTTTAAGTAAGCCACAAGCAAATGGAACACCAGAAGTTGACAAAAACTGTTAGAGTAATTTGTCATTTTCAGGCCAAGCTTATATGTAGTTTATGTATTTTGATGGTGTGCCCTGTTAATTTCAAGGTTTAAGTCCTTTGTGATTCTTGACCATTTTAAGCCCTGAGACGCCTTTCTCTAATGTCATTTCATGTGAACAGATATTAAATGAGTGAAAAAAGAAATATTTTGACAAGATTTCAGCTCTATCATAGAACCTTCTTCCAGTGCATATGTTGGTCACCTGTACTTGAAGCATCAACTCCACCTTTGAATGAAGTTGACTAACAGCTAAACATACCAGTAAAATGTGCTGGGTTACTGGAACATTCAAATTTAATAGTGTTGATGTGTTAGCTCAGTGCACCTTTAATGATTGGTGGAATGCGGTGTCACTCTGATATTGTGAAAAAACAAAAACACTAGATTTAAGAAAATTTCTCACCGAAAGTAGTCCTCCTGCCTCTTGAATATGAAAAAGAATGGTAATGTTTCTATGAGAACAATAATAAACTAAGGTCTTGTGTGCAGCTCACACTCAGTGTATGTTAAAGATCCCTCACCAACAAAGGAGTTTACCCAGGCAGAATCCTGTTGCACAATCCACTTTCATTATGTAAACCCAAATACATGCATACAGAGAAAACAGGGGTGGTGATGTGTACTTTCTGGGGGAGAACAACCTGAATTTCATGTAAATCCATTGCAACACAGATAGATAAGTGAGTTCGCATTGTAAATCCATTGCAATCTTAGATTGATAAATTAATAAATGATTTTTGTGGTAAATCCATTGCAACAAATAAATAGATAAATTAAATGAAGAAATGATTTTGCATGGTAAATCCACTGCAACATGTAAGTAGGAGAATAAAATAAATGAACATTTTAACTTTTCCAGGACCACAAGAACCAAGTGAACTTCGAGAATATTTGTCGGGTCCTGCGCTAACAGTGGAGGTTCACGACCGTGATCGTAAGACTGAAGACGTCAAATTAAAGGCCACTTTGTTTGGTGATGATCTTGAGGACGAGAAGATCAGTAACGTGGGCACTGTGGCCAGTGAGTGCCGTCCTGGAATTGTATACTTCTTGTTTCTCTTGCTGTTTTAATGCACATTATTGGTGAAGAGGGGAAGAGGGTTAGGAGGAAAATGATATGTAGAATATGCTTATTGGTGAAGAGGGGAAGAGGGTTAGGAGGAAAATGATATGTAGAATATGCTTACATACCTGATCTGTTCTGACAAAATCACCCATAAGTTGCGCAGGCTGAATTGTGCTAGAAGCCCAGATCGGTAATCAGGGGTCAGATGATGAAAATTGGGATTTTTGCAGTTTGAGGTGCTCACATGTCTGTTATTTCATTTTCCATTCCCAAGTTTTGACAAAAATACGTTTGAATGTTACAAAAAATGATTTTAGTGCTGCTTTGCTGTTTTTATTGCTTGGGGTTGTATTATCATGATGATAGAAAATAAACCAACAAAAGACATCAGAGTTGATTAAATGCATGACAATTGCAACTTACAGTGTATTTTATCAAATTGAAAAGTTTCAGTAAATGTCATTGACATTTAGACCACCTTTTGCAAAGGAATTCAATCAGTTGTGTGGTCAAAATTTTCAAAGCTTGTTTTCTCAAATGGCTGATACTGCAGTTCATTGTATTTCCATCAATTTTCACAGTAGAGAAACGGAATTGGTATCATTATAAAGTAAAGGGTCTGTTCATTTTTCTGATATGCAAATCTAAGAATGTGCAAAATGCAACTTGAGGATGATTTTGTGAGAACAGATCACTTGTGTATCCCTGTCATACACAGTGTATATGCTTGTAGCATGTGTGTTTGTGTTTGTACATGTGGATGTCTGTCTGTACATATGCACTTTATATCCGTGTGCAGCTTTATATAAAAACCCACTCTGAAACATAGACATGACATCACATCTCTCCACCTTATTTTCTTATGACTGCATGGGAGTGTATACATACCTATCTTTGGGTCAGTTTGTTGTTGCACTTGACACATATTTCTCTCATTAAGACAACAAAGTCATCTTATATTGTGTTGTATACATCAATCTGCAGGTCGTCGCACCCTGCACAATCCATTTGAAGGGCGTAACAAGCCTTGGGATCCATATGGTGTCTGCAAAGTGGACCTGTCAGAGCTGCTGCTGGGTCACAGATTTTTGGAGCTGCGGGTGCCCATACACAACTGTCCGCTGCCTGATGTGCTGGGCGTGGAGGGAACCAATGTCTCCAAGCTGATGGGGGTATCTGGTGCTGTGGACGGACCTGGTGAGTTTGTGTGTTGACTGGATGTGTGTGGTGTTTGTGTGTGTGTGGTTGTTTCATTTGTTTTGTTTTTTTATTTGCTCGAAGGCTCAAACGAAGTCGAGCAGAAACGATGCGGTGGTCTGATGCAACACTGACAAACGAGTTGAATGCTCTGCAATTTTTTGCACTATTTTTCCATTTCTTATTGATGATAATATAGTCGAGTTGTGCTTTGCTCCCATTTGGAGATTTGTGTGTCCATAGCTGACCTGGTCTTTTCTGGTACAGAGTGTTGAGGCATAAGAGATTGTTTTCATTGAGGTAGTCTTTTAGCATAGAGCCGTTTCTGTTAGTCTGAGAGTGATATGCATATTTAAAGCCATCAAGGTTTCCAAGTTGTGCATTGAAGTCGCCACACATAATGAGGATGTTGTGCTTCGGGACTTGTCTGGTGACTGATGTTAAGTCCTGATAAAATCTTTCGACTTCCACTTCATCACTTGCATTAGTGGGGCTGTAACAGGAGACTATCGAGGTTCGAGGGTTTCCGTTGAAATAGCTATCATAATTCTTGGAGATATCGTTTCGACATTGCTAAGTGCATTGTAGGCCTGCTGGCTGAAAAGCATTCCAATGCTACCAGTTGCAGCATTCACGCTGTTTTTCCAGGCTGAACATGTAATCAGCTTCCAACTTCCAAAATCATATTCTTTTGTTGCAGTGTCTTCATGTATGAATCTATGTTCTTGCTGGCAAATGATGTTTTGGTTTGTAGATTCTGCTGACACAATTAGTTCAGGTATCTGTCCCTCCTTCTGAAGTGTACGGGCATTGAGAGTAGCTATGAAGATGTCCTTCTTTCCCTTCATCAGTCTTTATTGAAGTTTCGAGTTTTTGGTATTTTGATTATTTTGGTCTCAGTAACTGATTTTTTGACTGCAGCCTGAGACACCGTTGCAGGACGCGCTTCTTGTTTGACCGCGCGGTGAGCGATGCAGGATGAACTTTGTAGTTGTGTCATTTCATTTGCTTTCTTTAGCTAAATAAGCACTTGCAGTCGCCACTCCATACAAGTGTGGGCAGTAGTTCTCTAACTGATCTAGGTGACCCTGGGCGTTTCTGTCCAGCATCTTGTGTACTTCATTGTACTTCACTCCCTGGGTGAATGAGGAAATCTGTCAAAAATGCGAACAACTTCAAGAAGCTGCACAACTAAAAGACTCTCAGCCATCCCCTGAGAACATCTTCTACTTCAGTAATGCTCGTGCTGCTCTCATAGAGACCTATGAAGCAGAGCAAATGAACTATCAACAAAGCAAGATCGACCAGATCACAAATGCTGTCAGCAACAAAAAGTCTGCTGTTGCATGGAAAACCTTGAACGAAATTAATGGTAGAAAAAGCTGTAACAGAGCTAGGCTAAAAGCAACTAGCCAAGAAGAGCGAGTAAAACTGTGGCAACAACACTTCCAAGACATACTCGGGAAACCTCCAGAAATCTCTGAAGAAGAAATAACTCCAGTCTTCATGAAGGAGCTGAATATCAAGAAAGGACCATTTACGCTGGATGAACTACTGATAGCAGTGAAAAGCATTCAGTGTGGAAAAGCATGTGGACTCGATGAGATACCAGCAGAAGTATGGAAAATAGAGAAATTTCACTAGATACTGCTGGAATGCTGCAAGACCCAATAGACAAATGGACTAAAGGATGCTTGCTTCTTTTCCCCAAGAAAGGTGACCTCGGAATCACAAAGAACTACCGTGGAATCACATTAACTGCAATTTCTGCAAAGATCTACAACCTGATGCTCCTAAATAGGATAAGGCCGGAGGTAGATCCAGTTCTGAGGAAAAACCAAAACGGGTTTCGCCAAAACAGATCGACATCAGGACAAATACTCACCATCAGACACATATTGGAAGGCATAAAAACCAAAAACCTCCCAGCTGTTCTCCTATTTATCAACTTTTCCAAGGCTTTTGATTCGATCCACTGAGGAAAGATGAAGGAGATTCTAACTGTATATGGACTACCCAAGGAAACAGTAGACGCCATCATGATGCTGTATCAAAATAACCACTCTATGGTTTGCTCCCCCGATGGAGACACAGACTTCTTCAACATTACTGCTGGAGTCCTTCAAGGAGATACCTTGCCCCCTACATTTTCATTATCTGTCTCGACTATATGCTAAGGAAAGCAGTAGATTAGAACAAAAAATTCGGCTTTACCCTCACAAAACAGAAGAGCAGACGCTATCTTGTTGTAAAGATAACGGATGCGGATTATGCTGATGACCTGGCTGTTTTCGCAGACCACCTAAAGGATGCAACATCTCTCCTTCACAATATCAAAAGAACAGCAATGGAGATCGGGCTCCACCTCAATACGAACAAAACAGAGTTCATCTGCATGAATTAAGAGGCATCAGAAGGTATGAGAAGTCTCAATGGAGATGCGATAAAACAAGTTCAAGACTTTAAATACCTTGGCAGCTACATTGACTCCACAGAACAAAACATCAGTACCAGACTCAAAAATGCCTGGGGCACTCTAAATCAACTGGACAAAATTTGGAAATCCAATCTACCAGACAACTTCAAAAGGAACTTCTTCCGAGCAGCAGTAGAGTCCGTTCTTAAATATGGCTCAATCTCTTGGACCCTAACAACGACATTGGAGAAGAAGATTGATGGAGCATACACACAAATGCTATGTGCAGCCCTGAACAAATCCTGGAGAGAACATCCAACAAACAAAGAGTTATATGGTAAGATCCCACCAATCAGTAAATCAATATGTCAACAAAGACTGCATTTCGCGGGACACTGCTGGCGTAGCAAAGAAGAACTGGTAGGAGATGTTCTACTGTGGAGACCCAGTCACGGCAAACAAAGACGAGGACGTCCAAAGAAGACCTTCATCGACCAACTGATGGATGATACAGGCTGTCATTATGATGAACTACCTACTGCAATGTCTGACAGAGAGGGATGTAGGAAATGTGTCATGGGTAACTGAGCAAGCTCGACATTGAACTGAACTGAACTGTTTTGTTTTTGTTTTTTACTGCACCATCTTCTGTTGTGCTCCTGTTATGTTGCTGGATTCAGCTGTCCAGCACCACCACAACTGCTGTGCTCCTGTTATGTTGCTGGATTCAGCTGTCCAGCACCACCACAACTGCTGTGCTCCTGTTATGTTGCTGGATTCAGCTGTCCAGCACCACCACAACTGCTGTGCTCCTGTTATGTTGCTGGATTCAGCTGTCCAGCACCACCACAACTGCTGTGCTCCTGTTATGTTGCTGGATTCAGCTGTCCAGCACCACCACAACTGCTGTGCTCCTGTTATGTTGCTGGATTCAGCTGTCCAGCACCACCACAACTGAGGTCACCATGGGAGCAGGACATGAAGAGCTATAGCATCCAGGATAGTTTTTCCACAATGCTGGTGATAACAGTGGGGATGATAATGATGATGCTGTGCATTTCCATTTTGGACTGAGACTACTTTACAGGGCAGTATTTTGCGCTTACTTTCATAACATATCCTGACATCAACCAGGCCCAAGAGATACAGACACCTACGTAGTTGGTCAGGACGTTTGAGTAACACCCTCAAAGATGTATCTGTGAAGTGGATGAGACTTGACTGTGTGGTCCCGGTCTTCCCAATGACGTTCTACTACTCTGGGTGAAAGCACATTGGGTCGGAAAAATCCCACAATGATTTTAAAAGGACTGATGGGATTGGAGGAACCCACAACCTTCCAGTCACTAATCCATTGTGCTAAACACCACACCAGTGTAACTGGTTCTCTTCTTCCTATTTGTCTTCTTCTTTTAGATGTTCTGTTGGAATGTTTATTTACTGTTTTGATGGTGTTTTTCCAGTGGACAGACCATTGTCATCAGGGGACTACATGCGTTCAGGAGCTGCCCTAAAGATCCAGGTGGAGCTGGCCCGCCCCCTCATCACTCCTGCCAAACTGGCTGCCAAAGAAGAGCTGGCGTCCACTCCACAGGTAACATTGCCCTTTGATCATCTCACAGTGGTATATATCAGTGTAAAAATTGGCCAGAATTGTTAACTGAATGATGTAGTTGATGAAAAAGGGTTTGCCAACAGGTAGAATTGTAATAAATCAACATTTCTACGTTCTGTTTTGTATGTTTTTGATGCCGTTAAAGCCTTTGACTCCCGTACCCTATCTGCCACTAGCAAAAATTTAACCCTGTGACTCCCTCATCCTATCCACCAGCTTCCTGCAGGAAGCTGGTGGATAGGATGAGGGAGTCAAAGGGTTAAATTTTTGCTTTGCTGTCATGGTTGACAAAGCAGGATGGTTGATGGAAAGGCTGAGGGAGTCAAAGGGTTAACTGCATGAGATGTTGAACAATTTAGATTTGAAATAGAAATGAATTTAATTGAACATGAATATGATGTCAAGAAATACTCAAGATTACACAGATTTAAATCCAGATTTTTTTGTCTTGAGCAGTTCCTATACCTGTTTTTATTAGGCACCAGATCAGCTTTAACCCTCTTAGCTTCATTACGACCACAGCCGACAGTTCCGCCCGCACTGCCTGGTGCTTCGTTACAACCGTATACGACCATAAAAGTCGGCCAGGAGCATGGGCTATTTTGATCACGTACTGATCACATGTTTCTGGCACTGGGAGACTGACAGTTGGTCAAACATTCTTGGCATCATCCAATGAGATGATCTTGGGAAATTTAGCACTACACACACATCCATTCATTTATGCTTGGGTGTGAAATGTGGTTGGGGTATTTTTATTCATACCATGTAGCGCGGGGAAAAATGGGGATGCCCTTTGTAGCAGACGGTTTTCAGGATACAGATAATTCTCCAGATTATTCAGAGGAGGAATTAAATACTACTGTTTGTGAATTAGAAAAACGTGAAGAAGATGTAGCTGAGTCAGATATTGAGGTTGATGATGAGGAAGATGATGAAAACTGTGATTTAGGAGAGCAGATCGACACAGAAGATAACGCGCCGCTGGCCGCATTCCAGCAAACATGGTACCCAGCACTGGTTCCGCTGACAGTAAAGAAATTTGATCTCCCAGTTGGACCAAATTGTACACTGCCAGCTGATGCCAAACCTTTAGATTATTTCGTTTTGTTTTTGCATTGACAATTAATAAACTGTATTATGAACATTGAATGTAGTTTGTAGTGGAAAGAAAAATAATGACAAAAACTACCTGAACAAACTGTGTAAATACTTGAGGAGTACTTGGTGACATTTGGCGACCACTGTGATACTGTCACATGAAAATGCTGTTAGACACTTTAGCTAAGCCACACTCTTAATTCATTACTCATCTGTATGTGTTGTGGTCACGTATAGGTGTGCTTCTCTTGTTTTCTTATGTATATGTGTCATTTATTCATGTTTGGTGACATCTTTGGTGACAGTGACATGACAGGCAGTGGTTAGAAAGACATACTTACTTGGATATGCAAGTAAAGCATGTTTACTGACACCTGACAAATTTCTAGCTTCATATCTGATCAGACATGCTCACAGTGTACTCATGAACAGAGTAACCCTATTTTGGGGGAAAAAGTTTGAGAAAATGCGAAATCTAGGGGCAGTTCAGCTCTCTAGAATACAAATACAAGAGGGTTAATACTTGCCTATGTCATATGTGTTTGAGCTTCCAGTGTCCCTTTGACCAGATTATTTGTGTGTGTGTTTGCATTGCCCCTTTGTGCAAATTATTTTTGTGTGTGTTTGCATTGCCCCTTTGCCCAAATTATTTGTGTGTTTGCCTACATCATATGTGTATGTGCTTCCAGCATCAGTTTGACCAGATTATTTGTGTGTGTGTTTGCATTGCCCCTTTGCGCAAATTATTTGTGTGTGTGTTTGCGTTGCCCCTTTGACCAAATTATTTGTGTGTGTGTTTGCATTGCTCCTTTGACCAGATTATTTGTGTGTGTGTTTGCATTGCCCCTTTGCCCAAATTATTTGTGTGTGTGGTTTGCATTGCCCCTTTGACCAGATTATTTGTGTGTGTGTTTGCATTGCCCCTTTGCCCAAATTATTTGTGTGTTTGCCTACATCATATGTGTATGTGCTTCCAGCATCCCTTTGACCAAATTATTTGTGTGTTTGCCTACATCATAGTGCGCATGTGTGTGTGTGTGTGTGTGTTTGTGTGTGTGTGTTTGCAATGCCCTTTTGACCAAATTATATGTGTTTTTGCCTACATCATGTGTGTATGTTTCCAGTGTCTCTTTGACAAGATTATTTGTGTGGTTGGCTGCATAATATGTGTGTATGTGTTTGCATTGCCTCTTTGATGTGTTTGCCTACATTTGTGTATGTGTTTGCCTACACGTCATGTTTGTATGTGTTTGCCTACATAATATGAGTGTATGTGTTTGCCTATGTAATATGTGTGTATGAATTTGTGCATAATGTGTGCATCTTTTTGTCTATGTAATATGTATGTGTGTGTTTGCCTACATGATCTGTCTGTATTTTTGCCTATATGATATGTCTGTATAAATTATTTTTGTCTACATAATATGTATGTATGTGTTTGCCTACATAATGTCTGTATGTGTTTGCCAACATGATATGTGTGAATACGTTTGCCTACATAATATGCCTGTATATGTGTGCAGTGCCCATTTGGTCGCATCATCTTCGTGTTTGCCTACAAAAACACAACGCTGTTGTACCAGCTCAGCAGTTGGTCACCGCCATCAATGCCCGCGCATTGGAACTGGACGACATGCCCCAGCATGTGATAGATGCTGCTCTCTCCACCTATAAACTCTCTGTGTAAGTCATTGCAGTCAAAAGAAAAAGAAGGACAAGATAGCCAAACTGTTTTTTAACAGTCTCTTGTTTTATGTAAAAATTATTTCAGAAAGTCCAGAGTCATGATTATTGTTACCTTGAAGAAGTGTCAGACATAAAACTGTGTGAAGTGAGGACAATAACGGAGGCAGTAATAATATTTATAGGGCATTAAATCTTGATGTATAAATCAAATCAAAGTGCACGCTCCCATCATTCACTCTACTCATTCACCCACAATGACAAAAAGTGCATGTATACTGGGAGGGGGAGGACAGGAGGGGAGTGGCAGAAGTGTGCGTAGAAGGGGAAATCACTGCTGGACAGAAAGATATGTCCTCACATTAGATTGAAGAATAATGGCACAGTGTTACAATAGTGAAAACAAGTACAAAAATTTTGTCAGTTCCTGAGAAAGTGCTGTTCACACATCTTGTGTACTGATTTTAGACACTTTTGTTGGTGGTTGTGGTCTTGACCTTGGTGCAATAACTTCCAAACTTAATTGTGTATTTGTGACTCCTTAAGGGTCGACACCTTTAACCCAAATTTAGTAAAGATCCATTTAGAAATAGTTGAAAATTCTTGTAAATACATTTTTTGTAATCACAGGCACACGTCTTTCTCCTGCTGATATTAAACAGTTGCCCTCCTAGGTACTATGAGTTTCTTCTTTTAAAGGGAGATTAGAAAGAAAAAGGGTGAGACTGGAGGGAACCTGGATCACTGTGTGCAGACAGCAGTTTTACTTTCAGTTTTTCAAGATGGTGTCTCTGCAGTTGGACTAAATCACATACGCACTAAATGCCACAAATGTAATGTGATGGTGAGGATAGTGACTGTAGTGATTTTTCTTCTTTTGTTTGCCATCTACATGGTCAGTCCATATCTGTTGATGAATATGACTGCAATAGGCACAGTCTGTATCTGTTGATGAATATGACTGCAATAGGCACAGTCTGTATCTGTTGATGAATATGACTGCATAGGCACAGTCTTATCTGTTGATGAATGTGACTGCAGTAGGCACAGTCTGTATATCTGTTGATGAATATGACTGCATAGGCACAGTCTGTATCTGTTGATGAATGTGACTGCAATAGGCACAGTCTTATCTGTTGATAAATGTGACTGCAATAGGCACAATCTGTATCTGATTGTGATGCAATGGAATTATTGAACTGCAATAGGCACAGTCTGTATCTGTTGATGAATATGACTGCGATAGGCACAGTTTGTATCTGTTGATGAATGTGACTGCAGTAGGCACAGTCTGTATCTGTTGATGAATGTGACTGCAGTAGGCACAGTCCATATCTGTTGGTGAATGTGCCTGCAATAGGCACAGTCCATATCTGTTGATGAATGTGACTGCAATAGGCACAGTCTGTATCTATTGATGAATATGACTGCAGTAGGCACAGTCTGTATCTGTTGATGAATATGACTGCAATAGGCACAGTCTATATCTGTTGGTGAATGTGCCTGCAGTAGGCACAGTCCATATCTGTTGATGAATGTGACTGCAATAGGCACAGTCTGTATCTATTGATGAATATGACTGCAGTAGGCACAGTCTGTATCTGTTGATGAATTGACTGCAATAGGTACAGTCTATGTCCTTTGATGAATATGACTGCAATAGGCACAGTCTATATCTGTTGATGAATATGACTGCAATAGGCATGGTCTATATCTGTTGATGAATGTGACTGCAATAGGCACAGTCTCTATCTGTTGATGAATATGCCTGCAGTAGGCACAGTCTGTATCTATTGATGAATATGCCTGCAATAGGCACAGTCTATACCTGTTGATGAATGTGACTGCAATAGGCACAGTCTATATCTGTTGATGAATATGACTGCAATAGGTACAGTCTATGTCCTTTGATGAATATGACTGCAATAGGCACAGTCTATATCTGTTGATGAATGTGACTGCAATAGGCACAGTCTGTATCTGTTGATGAATATGCCTGCAATAGGCACAGTCTATATCTGTTGATGAATATGCCTGCAATAGGCACAGTCTGTATCTGTTGATGAATATGACTGCTATAGGCACAGTCTGTATCTGTTGATGAATATGCCTGCAATAGGCACAGTCTATACCTGTTGATGAATGTGACTGCAATAGGTACAGTCTATATCTGTTGATGAGTATTACTGCAATAGGCACAGTCTCTATCTGTTGATGAATGTGACTGCAATAGGCACAGTCTATATCTGTTGATGAATGTGACTGCAATAGACACAGTCTATATCTGTTGATGAATGTGACTGCAATAGGCACAGTCTATATCTGTAGATGGATGGACTGCAATAGACAGTCTATATCTGTTGATGAATATGACTGCAATAGGCACAGTCTGTATCTGTTGATGGATGGACTGCAATAGACAGTCTATATCTGTTGATGAATGTGACTGCAATAGGCACAGTCTATATCTGTTGATGAATGTGACTGCAATAGGCACAGTCTATATCTGTAGATGGATGGACTGCAATAGGCACAGTCTATATCTGTAGATGGATGGACTGCAATAGGCACAGTCTATATCTGTTGATGAATATGACTGCAATGGCACAGTCTATATCTGTTGATGAATGTGACTGCAATAGGCACAGTCTGTATCTGTTGATGAATGTGACTGCAGTAGGCACAGTCTATATCTGTTGATGAATGTGACTGCAATAGGCACAGTCTGTATCTGTTGATAAATGTGACTGCAATAGGCACAATCTGTATCTGTTGATGAATATGACTGCAATAGGCACAGTCTGTATCTGTTGATGAATATGACTGCGATAGGCACAGTTTGTATCTGTTGATGAATGTGACTGCAGTAGGCACAGTCTGTATCTGTTGATGAATGTGACTGCAGTAGGCACAGTCCATATCTGTTGGTGAATGTGCCTGCAATAGGCACAGTCCATATCTGTTGATGAATGTGACTGCAATAGGCACAGTCTGTATCTATTGATGAATATGACTGCAGTAGGCACAGTCTGTATCTGTTGATGAATATGACTGCAATAGGCACAGTCTATATCTGTTGGTGAATGTGCCTGCAGTAGGCACAGTCCATATCTGTTGATGAATGTGACTGCAATAGGCACAGTCTGTATCTATTGATGAATATGACTGCAGTAGGCACAGTCTGTATCTGTTGATGAATATGACTGCAATAGGTACAGTCTATGTCCTTTGATGAATATGACTGCAATAGGCACAGTCTATATCTGTTGATGAATATGACTGCAATAGGCATGGTCTATATCTGTTGATGAATGTGACTGCAATAGGCACAGTCTCTATCTGTTGATGAATATGCCTGCAGTAGGCACAGTCTGTATCTATTGATGAATATGCCTGCAATAGGCACAGTCTATACCTGTTTGATGAATGTGACTGCAATAGGCACAGTCTATATCTGTTGATGAATATGACTGCAATAGGTACAGTCTATGTCCTTTGATGAATATGACTGCAATAGGCACAGTCTATATCTGTTGATGAATGTGACTGCAATAGGCACAGTCTGTATCTGTTGATGAATATGCCTGCAATAGGCACAGTCTATATCTGTTGATGAATATGCCTGCAATAGGCACAGTCTGTATCTGTTGATGAATATGACTGCAATAGGCACAGTCTATATCTGTTGATGAATATGACTGCAATAGGCACAGTCTATATCTGTTGATGAATGTGACTGCAATAGGCACAGTCTATATCCGTTGATGAATGTGACTGCAATAGGCACAGTCTGTATCTGTAGATGGAATGACTGCAATAGGCACAGTCTGTATCTGTTGATGAATATGACTGCAATAGGCACAGTCTGTATCTGTCGATGAATGTGACTGCAATAGGCACAGTCTGTATCTGTTGATGAATATGACTGCAATAGGCACAGTCTGTATCTGTCGATGAATGTGACTGCAATAGGCACAGTCTGTATCTGTTGATGAATGTGACTGCAGTAGGCACAGTCTATATCTGTTGATGAATGTGACTGCAATAGGCACAGTCTATATCTGTTGATGAATGTGACTGCAATAGGCAAGTGCCATATCTGTTGATGAATGTGACTGCAATAGGCAAGTGCCATATCTGTTGATGAATGTGACTGCAATAGACAAGTGCCATATCTGTTGATGAATGTGACTGCAATAGACAAGTGCCATATCTGTTGATGAATGTGACTGCAATAGACAAGTGCCATATCTGTTG
This sequence comes from Monoplex corrugatus, assembly GCA_030674185.1. Classification (NCBI taxonomy): domain Eukaryota; kingdom Metazoa; phylum Mollusca; class Gastropoda; order Littorinimorpha; family Ranellidae; genus Monoplex; species Monoplex corrugatus. Next base: position 21,433,956 of record JAPXFY010000018.1, on the reverse strand, counting down.
ATGAATGTGACTGCAATAGGCAATCTATATCTGTTGATGAATGTGACTGCAATAGGCAATCTATATCTGTTGATGAATGTGACTGCAATAGGCAATCTATATCTGTTGATGAATGTGACTGCAATAGGCAATCTATATCTGTTGATGAATGTGACTGCAATAGGCAATCTATATCTGTTGATGAATGTGACTGCAATAGGCAATCTATATCTGTTGATGAATGTGACTGCAATAGGCACAGTCTATATCTGTTGATGAATGTGACTGCAATAGGCAAGTGCCATATCTGTTGATGAATGTGACTACAATAGGCAAGTGCCATATCTGTTGATGAATGTGACTGCAATAGACAAGTGCCATATCTGTTGATGAATGTGACTGCAATAGGCAATCTATATCTGTTGATGAATGTGACTGCAATAGGCAATCTATATCTGTTGATGAATGTAACTGCAATAGGCAATCTATATCTGTTGATGAATGTGACTGCAATAGGCAATCTATATCTGTTGATGAATGTGACTGCAATAGGCAATCTATATCTGTTGATGAATGTGACTGCAATAGGCACAGTCTATATCTGTTGATGAATGTGACTGCAATAGGCAATCTATATCTGTTGATGAATGTGACTGCAATAGGCACAGTCTATATCTGTTGATGAATGTGACTGCAATAGGCAATCTATATCTGTTGATGAATGTGACTGCAGTAGGCAAGTGCCATATCTGTCTGATGTAAATAACCCTGTAGACATTTGCATTATATTGTGTAGTACCTTGGTTTTTTAGAAGACACATGCAGGCCTGATACCTCACAACTAACCTCCGTACCTGAAGATCATCCACCATCCACTGGGTTGGAGATGGTCGCCCAACACGGTGGTGACAATTATGTTGACAAGGACAGTCCTTTAAATGATGATGGCGACTAAAGTGATCTAAATGACTGTAGATCCAGTGACAATGAATGAAAATGATGATGGTGACCTTATATAATGATGATGAATAGAGATAATGTTGGTGACTATAAAGATTATGATAGTGACTATGAAAAATTGACAATGACTGAACAGATAATGCAATATTCAAGTAAGTAAGATGTCAGACTTGCATTTGGAATGTGTGGTTTCGATCCTGCCTGGGTACCTCCTGCCCAGTGGGTAAAGGTGGGGGGTTGTTCTGATCTCCCAGTCTTGCCTAAACACCCCTATCATTTGTATATGCATGCAGAATGTCACATATGTACTTAACCTCTTCCCTGCTTACGCCATGTCTACTACGGGGCCATTTTGACATGTCCGTACGACGTAACAATTGTCTGCCACGGGGGATTTTCGTCATCGAAAAAATCACTTAGACCGTTCAGAGAATTGAATATTAATTAGTCCAACCCTTTGACTCCTGCATCCTATCCACCAACTGCAAAACCTTAAACAACTCCCTTACCCTGTCCACCAGCTTCCTACACTGGTGGACAGGGTGAGGGAGTCAAAGAGTTAAGTTTTTGTTTTGCTAGCATGGTTGACAATGCAGGATGCTGGTGGACAGACTGCGATAGTCAAAGGATTAATTAGCATAAGAAATTTTGCTCTGTTTTGTGTGGCTTTATGTGCTACTGTGTGTGTATGTATGTTCCGAAATTATTTTGTTTTTAGAAAAAGGCTCATTATATCACCTCTAATCAAAATATTTTTCAACCAAATCAAATAACTATGACAACAAACCATAGCCAAGGGTATAAGGAAAAAACATGCCAAAAACTGAAAACATCTTTCGAAATGAATGAGCAGTGAACAAATTAGTGAACATACCCAAAAAAAGCAAGATTTTGTCCTGGCAGACAGCAATGCAAAAGGCCACAAATGCTGTGGCAGGGAAGGGGTTAAAGATCCTGTCAGTCATTTCAATGTCTGATGGCTCTTGGAAACATGAAAACACCCAGCACGTATGCCCGGCCAAAGATGGAGTATGCAGACAGTGCAGCAACATGACTCCCTACACGGTGTGTGCAAAACAAAAATGTCTACACTTGTCCTGAAAAAGAAAATTGGAACACTTGAGAAAGAAAATGGTGGGACTGTGAAAATAATGATGGTGATAGGCGAATAACGGCGGTGATTGCAGGGAGCAGCAGGTGAGCAGCAGTCTGGACATCATAACAGGTTTCCACGTGCTTGACAGAGTAAAACACATCTTTGTACTGGAGGGACTCAAGGAACAGGGCATCAAACAACTCTGGGAACAACTGCCTACTCCTGAAAATTCAGGTACATGTTTTTCCCTATTTCTGTCCAGATTTACATACTAATTTATTTCATTAATTTTAGATTAATAATCTTAGAGACTATTTAGATAACGACTGTGGTAAGAGCTATCATTAATCAGACCAACACTGGTATCTTCTCAAGAGTGACACTGCACAGACTCTTACAGCGTGGAATGGAAAGTGTTTGGGCTTTTCCTGAAACAGAGATAAGGGAAAAGTGAAGAAAAGGAAATGACAACTGGAGAACAAGCAGTTTGCCAAACCATCATGTGTGTGTTTGTGGGCTGTTTGTAGATTGTTATCCAGATGTGTCTGTAAGTTTGTCATGATTTGTATGTATGGGAGAAATTCGCAAAGATTGTAAAGATAATAGTGTGATGGGCCGGTTAGCCGAGTGGGTAAGATGTCGCACCTCAAGTTGGAAAGTCTGGGTTCAGTCCTGCCTGTGTACCTCCCACCTGGTTCGAAAGGGTGGAGATTTTTCTGATCTCTTAGGGCAACTCTCCTTCCAGAGTTGAAGCAGCTGAGATGTGTTTTTTAGGAGGCTGCTCAGGGTCAGCTGGACAGATAGAAGAACAAATGAAAGCATACTAAATGAGTTGGGAACATCAAGAAAACTTCTTTCATTAATAAATGAAAGAAAATTAAGATATGTAGGCCACAGCTACGCAACCACAAGACTGACCTTATGAAGATTTTCAAGGCGAGACTGAGGCAAAAAGAAAAAGAGGCAGACCACCATCTTCTCTCATTGGCAACATCACCGAATCCAGCGGCATGAGAATCCATGAAGTCAGCAGGGCCAGCGAAGACTGGAACAAATGGAAGGATAACTCTGTTGGTGTCATTGACTGCAGCGGTCAATGTCGCACCTGGTGATGCTGACGCGTGAGACACATTAGACTCAGGGCAACATGTTTGCAGACCTGCAAGTGCCTGAACACCCTCTGTACTTGTATTCATACAGAACGTGAATATGTATGCTAATGATCCTGTAAGTCATATTACTGTCTGGTGGCTTGTGGAAACATGAAAACACCCAGCATTCATACTGACTAAAGACGGAATATGCAGACTATGCAGCAAGATACTGCCTGCACCTATATGAGCAAAACAAAGTGTGTACACTCGTCCAAGAGAAATACCCAACAACACAATATCAAAGAGAGCGGAAATCCTGTCCATATACACTCTTGATAAGAAAAACCACCTGAATTTGTTGGGTCATGCCTTATACATGAAAGACCTCTTGGGAGAACTGGGGATGGGAAAGAGGCGTGAAGACTGACTCCCAACTGCTGTACATAAACCACCAGTAAATGTGACCCCAAGATGCTTGCCATTTTTCTGTTGTAGAGATTACAGAGTATTCTGCATCTCAATCTAAATCAGCACAGATACCTGAGAGACAGTTGCTGCCGGCAGATAAGGCTGTTGTCTGGAAATGCTAGGAGGACATTCCTCTATTTGACAAAGAACAGATGAAACAGATGTGAGGCATGTTCAAAAGAAAGCTCAGCCGCAAAAGACGAATCAGCTTCAGCTTTTTGTGCAGACTCTGTAGTAGAGATTTCCACTCTTTCTTAACCCTTTGACTCCCTCTACCTATCCACCAACTGCAAAAAGTTAACCCTTTACTCCCTCACCCTATCCACCCGCTTCCTGTAGGAAGTGGGTGGATAGGGTGAGGGAGTCAAAGATTAGCTTTTTGCTTTGCTAGCATGGTTGATGAAACAGGATACTGGTGGACAGGGTGTGGGAGTCAAAGGTTAAAGCCACAATCCACAGCTGACTCTCTAGACAAGGCTGATATCTAGCAATGGCCCAAGTCCATTTTCCTTGGAACTTGGAGGGCATCTGCTCTTTGATTCATGCACTTGTTTATGTGTCCATTATTGTAAAATTCGTTACGTATCCTCATGCAGTTTGGTCACATATTCACCAGTCCTGCATTGACTCTCTGTCCAGGGCTGTACTGAGATTATCACATATTTATGACAGAGTGCCAGACCCTGCTATCTCCTCCCAGTTTGTCTGATATTTCCAGTTTTCATGCTGTGTTCCACATTTTCAGATGTACGAGTGTTGTACAACTCTGACCTCAGCTTCAGCCAGCGCTTGTATGGACCTCTGGACGTGGACCTCTGTCGTGTCAAACTGCATGAACCCCTGGACCTGGTAGTACGCCAGTCACTGTTGTATGTGCGAGACATGGTGCCCAAACCTTGCTTCCAAGCCCTAGTTCGACTGGAGGAAGTGTGTGGCTGCGCATTGTTTGATAGTAATAGTGATGATGATAACAGTGATGATGATGGTAATGATGATGATGATGATGGTAATCTTGATAAGTAGTGATGGTAAAGTAATATTGATAAAATAATAGTAAATAGTAACAATAATGATGATAATTAGTGAGATTAAAGTAATTTTAACTAACAGTAGTAGTAGTGGTAACATTAATAAACTAGAAGTAACAATAATGATAATAATTAGTAAGATTAAAGTAATCATAAGTAACAGTAATAATAGTGATAATGAAATAGTAGTAACAGTAATGATAATAATTAGTGAAATTAAAGTAATTATAAGTAACAGTAGTATTGGTGATAATAATAAAAATAGAAAGAACAGTATTGATGATATTTGATAATATTAAAGTAATAATAAGTAACAGTAATAGCAATGATAATAGTAGGAACAATAATGATAATAATTAGTAATGTTAAATTGATTGTAACAATAGTAATAACAACAGTTGCCAGACTGGAAGGGACCTTTGTCTACCTTTTTATAGTATTGATAATGATGTGATAGAAGCAGTTAAAGTGTAATAACATGTGGGAAGATGAATTTTAAAAAGATTGCTTACTTTGTTGTTATTTAACATTTTAATCTGCATATGTTGGAGTGTGTGTGTGTGTGTGTGTGCATGCATTCATGTCTACATGTATGTGTGTGCCTATGTGTCCATGTATGTTTGTACATGCATGTGTACAGATGGCGAGGATGCACTTGATGAAGGATGTGGTGAAGAACGACATGTTCTTGACATCAGACATGGTGGTGTCCATGAGCAAGGAGTTCGGTGTGCCCTTCACTGCAGAAGACTTTGAAGGTACCCAATTTTCTGTAGATCTCAGTTCATAGATACTACAGAAAGTAGAAACACATGAGTAAGAATGCACCTTTAACACACACCCCTTTTTCACTAATGCTTGTTATAAGCAACATGAATTTGAATTTGAAGCTGCTTTTACTTTGGGCTATAGTGTATGATGAGAAAATTTTGAAGAAAGCTGGAAAAATTACATCTTGAATTTTGTTCACTCGCATTTTGGAAACTGTTGCAGCTAACTCCATTGAAGTACACATCAAATGAGGCACAAAGGCTGGTAAACTTTAGACTCATTATTCAGCTGTGCTTCTTGCAGATAAAAATCTTGGTCATTGCATTAAATTCACTGAGTCTGACTTTGTTGAGGCCAAACTGTTCATCACCACTGTTGTCATTGTTAAAAACTTCTTCTGATACTTCCTCAGATGTCAGTGTTTGTTTGTGCTCTGCCATTGCTGCTGAACTGTGTGACTGAGGTAACAAAAACTTTTAAGTTATTCTGCACTATTGGTAATGACAGAGGCATTTTAGTTTGCTGCAAATGGGGAACAGAGAGCTGTCAGAGAACTTGAACTTAGCAGTCAGCGCTTCTTCAATACTTGATACAACAATAACACTGCTGTTTCTGATGGTGTACATCAACAACACATCAACAATCATGAAGTCATGACGTACGTTACATGTCGACAGAGCAGTGAAGTGGTTAATTGAGGAAATCAGACAGATGTGACTTATGATCAGTCCGATTGAGTCTTTGTCAGTTATACAGAACAGATGATGTGATAACACGTTCAGCCAGCCTGGTGCAACTTGTGACCAGTTAGTCGTGTTCCAAAAAATAATGCTTGTGAAATGAAAGTGATCTCACTCAGCATAGTTGATTCAGGAAAAGATTTCCATTTCTTGTGCATCTTTGTGTTCTCGGGTTGATGATCTTCGTGGTTTGTTGCCCAGTGTGTGTGTGCGTGTGTACGTGTGTGTGCGTGCGTGCGCGCGCGGCGCGCGCGACAAAGAATGTTCACATGAAATTTGTGCTTATCCTGTTTCATCTATTTCATATGCATTTGTTTAGTCTTTTCAAGTGTTTCAGTGCCTATTCATGCAAACATTTACTGAGTCTTGTTAGCATAAGATGAATCAAAGGGGTAGATTCATCCCTTATGAAAATAAAGAAATCAAAGGTCTTTGTATAAAAGTGGAATTGAAACAGATGTGGGTACAGTAATCAAGTGGGTAAACATCAGATTTCCAGTCAGAAGGTCCAGGGTTCAATCCACCTAGATACCCCTGCCTGATAGATAAAAGGTGGAGATTTTTTTCAGTTTCTCAGGTCAACATGTGCAGACCTGCCATTGCTTAAACCTCTATTTATGTATATACCCATGTGGAATATCAGATATGTACGTTAGAGATCCTGTAATTCATATCAGTTGCTGGCTTATTGAAACATGAAAACACCCACCAGCATTAATACCCACCAAAAAATGCAGACTGTGCAACAACATGGTGGAATGTGGTCAGCTGATCTAAAAGCTTGAGTTCTCCATTGAAAAGTCTGATTGTGTGTAATGCGCAGCAAGTCCAAATGAGTTTAGAGAACAGCTCTATACAGAACAATTTACAATCATAATAATGGTATTTAGTTAGTGATGTGTTCAGCTACATTGCTAAAGTAATTGCTAGTGTTCACAAAATGAAGACAGACCACAAATGAACAGAAGGTGTCCATATTGCTGTGCCAGAGGTAATTCTTTCCATTACAAACAGTAGCACCCGATGGCTCTGGAGCTTTGTGATCATTGGCATCAAATGGGGTCCTTGGAGTGGTGTCCTAGGTTCTTTGAATCAGAACAGACTCTTCTCATCTTTACCTAGTAGCAGTGCAGTCTCCTTCACCTAATGGAACTATGTGTTCTGTTGCCAGCCATGTAAGAACAAATGTAGGATTCAGAAGACAAAAAGATGCTAAAATCTATTCATCTCAATGTGATAGTTCTTGAGAATGCTTTGCAACTAGGACTGTAACTGAATGATATTGTGTTGGCGAGCTGAAATGATTGGGATGAGAAAAATGTGTTGAAGCATTGTAGAAGAAGGACACAAAAAATAAAAAAGGAAACAAGTTTGGGTTCATGGAAATCTGGGTGTGCAGAACTGCGTCCAGACTGGGAGAAGTCACCGGTGTTGGTACGAGCAGAGACCACAACAGAGACACCTGGCGTCATGATACAGACCTCACGTGACTGGACACCCATCGACAACTTCAACAAAACCTTTGTGGACAGAATGGCTGAACGCAGAGAGAAGGGGTCTTCACATGACTTCGTCTATGAAAATAAGGTTAGACTGAAATAAACTTGGGATGGAGGGAAAGAAAATAAGTTGAGTGCATAATAGTTTCAGAAATTATAATCTCCTTTTTAATTGTACAACAAAACTCCACTTAATGGTTTTTGTTGTTGTTTTGTTTTTATTGACCAGGGAAAGAAAATAAGTTGAGTGCATAATAGTTTCAGAAATTATAATCTCCTTTTTAATTGTGCAACAAAACTCCACTTAATGGTTGTTGTTGTTGTTTTGTGTTTATTGACCATAATGAGCTCTTCTTTGTTTGTGTATGTGTTTTAATGGTGACACATACACTGGTGAGAATAGCAGCAAAGACAATTTTATCAGAAAATTCAGTAGAAAATGTGGGGACAATGTAAAACAGTTTTTTTTTCAGAGGTTCTCTTGTTTTTGTGAGTATCTTATCATCATCATTATTATTTATGTTATTATCAATATAATTATCATTGTTCGTGTTAAAGATTAATACTGACACCATCAGATTTTGCGTTTATCAGTACTTACATGAATTCATTATATCTGACACAAATTCATCAAATCTTGTGTCAGTTAATACTGTCATCTCTATTCATCAAATCTTGTGTTTGTCAATACTGACATATTCATCAGATCTTGACCTAATACTGACATTAAATCATCAGATCTTGTGTTGATCAATACTGACATCAACATTCATCAGATCTTGTGTGGATTAATACTGACATCAATTTATTACATCTTGTAATGACAAATACTGACATCAATTCATCAGATCTTGTGTTGATCAATATTGAAATCAGGTTTTGTGTTGATCAATACTGACATCAGTTCATCATGCTTGTGCTGATCAGTACTGACATCAGTTCATCATGCTTGTGTCAATTAATACTCACAGTTCATCACATCTTGTGTTGATCAATACTGACATCAGTTCATGTGTTGATCAATATTGAAATCAGTTCATCAGATCTTGTGTTGATCAATACCAAAATCAGTTTATGCTTTTGTTGATCAGTACTGAGTTCATCAGTTTTTGTGTTGATCAGTACTAACATTAGTTCATCAGATCTTGTGTTGATCAATACTGAACATCAGTTCATCCATTTTTGTGTTGATTAATACTGACATCATCACCCAGTGGGGATGTTGCAGGGCCTTTCAGTGAAGTTAGTATCCCCACATCTGGAAATTCTGTGCTAGGACTTTCCTCTTTCCTGTCAGTCTTTGTTTCTGCCTTATTCCTTTGCTGTCATCTCTTCCTATCATTTTCTGCCTTAATGGTCCATTCATCTGTCTGTGTTTTCTATAAAACCTTGCATACTTTCTGTTAGGATTGATAATTTGGTACATGTATTAAGTGTATTTTTGGCTCTAAGAAAATGTGATGTGCAGAAGCAGTTGTAGGTAATTAGGCCAGTTTTTATTCAGTTTTAATGTACTTTGTTGTTTTTATATTTTTGTATTCAAGTTTGCTTTTTTTTAACCCCGCCTGGTGATTTTGTATGCAGAATGGTCAACAGCAGGGGCATATCTTTAGATTATGTGCATGAATGCATTGATATGCGTACTTAATTCTCTTTGTCTGATGTTTTGTTTTTCAGGGCGAACGAGGTGTTGTGTGTGTTTGAGATGGGTATAGCCCTGGCGTGGCTCTGCGCAGTCAGCTGGACTTTAAACATTAACTCTTTGACTCCCACACCCTATCCACCAACTGCAAAAACTTAACCCTTTGACTCCCTGTCCCTATCCACCAACTTCCTGCAAGGTGAGGGAATGAAGGGGTTGAGTTTTTGCTTTGGTTGACAATGCAGGATGCTGATGGACAGGGTGTAGGAGTATAAGGGTTAATAATAGTAATAATGACTGTGATCAGTTCAGCTCATCAGATCTTGCTTGTGTTGTTGTCAGGAAGTGGTAAAACGAACGAGTGACCTGAATGTGATGATTCGGGAGAAGACCCGAGTGCCCATGGTGTCTGCCGATGTAGTTAAGGCTCATAACTACAGTACACAAACTCTGAACTCCACCGAGTTGGCCAACGAGGCGTTGCGTAACGTGCTGAAGGAGGTGAGTTTTATCCATTCTTTAGTTTTATTCTTGGTTGTGTTTTTTGTGTCTCTGAAAAATGCTTGCAGGACTTCTTTTGGGTCTTCCTTTATTTAGTTGGAGGTCCCGAGTTCAGTCTTGTCTGGATATCTCTGCGTGGTGGGGCAGAGGGTGAAGATTTTTCCTGTCTTCCTGGTCAGCATGTTCACAGATTTGCTAGTGCCGAAACTTCCTTCGTGTGCATATGCATGCAGAATATCAGTATGCATGTTAAAGATCCTGTGAGTCATGTCAGTGTCTCGTGGTATATGGAACATGAAAACAGCCGGCATAGTCATATCAGTGTTTGATGGTATATGAAAACAGCCGGCATAGTCATGTCAGTGTCTGGTGGTATTATGGAACATGAAAACAGCCAACATAGTCATGTCAATGTCTGTGGTATATGGAAACATGAAAACAGCCAGCATAATCATGTCAGTGTCTGGTGATATATGGAAACATGAAAACAGCCAGCATAGTCATGTCAGTGTTTGGTATATGGAAACATGAAAACAGCCAGCATAGTCATGTCAGTGTTTGGTATATGGAAACATGAAAACAGCCAGCATAGTCATGTCAGTGTTTGGTATATGGAAACATGAAAACAGCCAGCATAGTCATGTCAGTGTTTGGTATATGAAACATGAAAACAGCCAGCATAGTCATGTCAGTGTTTGTGGTATGGAAACATGAAAACAGCCACATAGTCATGTCATGTTTGGTATATGGAAACATGAAAACAGCAGCATAGTCATGTCAGTGTTTGGTATATGAAAACATGAAAACAGCCAGCATAGTCATGTCAGTGTTTGGTATATGGAAACATGAAAACAGCCAGCATAGTCATGTCAGTGTTTGGTATATTGGAAATGAAAACAGCCAGCATAGTCATGTCAGTGTTGGTGTATTATGGAACATGAAAACAGCCAACATAGTCATGTAGTGTTTGGTATATGGAAACATGAAAACAGCCAGCATAGTCATGTCAGTGTTTGGTATATGGAAACATGAAAACAGCCAGCATAGTCATGTCAGTGTTGTGGTATATGGAACATGAAAACAGCCACATAGTCATGTCAGTGTTTGGTATATGGAAACATGAAAACAGCCAGCATAGTCATGTCAGTGTTTGGTATATGGAAACATGAAAACAGCCAGCATAGTCATGTCAGTGTCTGGTGTATATGGAAACATGAAAACAGCCAGCATAGTCATGTCAGTGTTGGGTATATGGAAACATGAAAACAGCCAGCATAGTCATGTCTGTGTTTGGTATATGGAAACATGAAAACAGCCAGCATAGTCATGTCTGTGTTTGGTATATGGAAACATGAAAACAGCCAGCATAGTCATGTCAATGTTTGGTATATGGAAACATGAAAACAGCCAGCATAGTCATGTCAGTGTTGTGGTATATGGAAACATGAAAACAGCCAGCATAGTCATGTCAGTGTTTGGTATATGGAAACATGAAAACAGCCAGCATAGTCATGTCAGTGTTTGGTGATATGGAAACATGAAAACAGCCAGCATAGTCATGTCAGTGTTTGGTATATGGAAACATGAAAACAGCCAGCATAGTCATGTCAGTGTTTGGTATATGGAAACATGAAAACAGCCAGCATAGTCATTGGCAGTGTCGTGTGGTATATGGAAACATGAAAACAGCCAGCATAGTCATGTCATGTTGGTATATGGAAACATGAAAACAGCCAGCATAGTCATGTCAGTGTTTGGTATATGGAAACATGAAAACAGCCAGCATAGTCATGTCAGTGTTTGGTATATGGAAACATGAAAACAGCCAGCATAGTCATGTCAGTGTTGTGTATGGAAACATGAAAACAGCCAGCATAGTCATGTCAGTGTTTGGTGGATATGGAAACATGAAAACAGCCAGCATAGTCATGTCATGTTTGTGTATATGGAAACATGAAAACAGCCAGCATAGTCATGTCAGTGTTTGTGGTATATGGAAACATGAAAACAGCCACATAGTCATGTCAGTGTTGGTGGTATATGGAAACATGAAAACAGCCAGCATAGTCATGTCAGTGTTTGGTATATGGAAACATGAAAACAGCCAGCATGTCATGTCAGTGTTGTTTGGTATATGGAAACATGAAAACAGCCAGCATAGTCATGTCGTGTTTGGTATATGGAAACATGAAAACAGCCAGCATAGTCATGTCATGTTTGGTATATGGAAACAGGAAACATGAAAACAGCCAGCATAGTCATGTCAGTGTTTGATGGTATATGGAAACATGAAAACAGCCAGCAGTCATGTCGTCGTTTGTGGTATATGGAACATGAAAACAGCCAGCATAGTCATGTCAGTGTTGTGGTATATGGAAACATGAAAACAGCCAGCATAGTCATGTCAGTGTTGTGGTATATGGAAACATGAAAACAAGCCAGCATAGTCATGTCAGTGTTGTGGTATATGGAAACATGAAAACAGCCAGCATAGTCATGTCAGTGTCTGGTGGTATATGGAAACATGAAAACAGCAGCATAGTCATGTCAGTGTTTGGTATATGAAACATGAAAACAGCCAGCATAGTCATGTCAGTGTTGGTGGTATATGGAAACATGAAAACAGCCAGCATAGTCATGTCATGTTGGTGGTATATGGAAACATGAAAACAGCCAGCATAGTCATGTCAGTGTTTGGTGGTATATGGAAACATGAAAACAGCCAGCATAGTCATGTCAGTGTTGTGGTATAATGGAAACATGAAAACAGCCAGCATAGTCATGTCAGGTTTGTGGTATATGGAAACATGAAAACAGCCAGCATAGTCATGTCAGTGTTGGTGGTATATATGGAAACATGAAAACAGCCACATAGTCATGTCAGTGTTTGATGGTATATGGAAACATGAAAACAGCCAGCATAGTCATGTCAGTGTTTGGTATATGGAAACATGAAAACAGCCAGCATAGTCATGTCAGTGTTTGATGGTATATGGAAACATGAAAACAGCCAGCATAGTCATGTCAGTGTTTGGTATATGGAAACATGAAAACAGCCAGCATAGTCATGTCTGTGTTTGGTATATGGAAACATGAAAACAGCCAGCATAGTCATGTCAGTGTTTGGTATATGGAAACATGAAAACAGCCAGCATAGTCATGTCAGTGTTTGATGGTATATGGAAACATGAAAACAGCCAGCATAGTCATGTCAGTGTTTGATGGTATATGGAAACATGAAAACAGCCAGCATAGTCATGTCAGTGTCTGGTGGTATATGAAAACATGAAAACAACCAGCATAGTCATGTCAGTGTTTGGTATATGGAAACATGAAAACAGCCAGCATAGTCATGTCAGTGTTTGATGGTATATGGAAACATGAAAACAGCCAGCATAGTCATGTCAGTGTCTGGTGGTATATGGAAACATGAAAACAGCCAGCAGTCATGTCAGTGTCTGGTGGTATATGGAAACATGAAAACAGCCAGCATAGTCATGTCAGTGTCTGGTGGTATATGAAAACAGCCAGCATAGTCATGTTAGTGTTTGATGGTATATGAAAACAGCCAGCATAGTCATGTCAGTGTCTGGTGGTATATGGAAACATGAAAACAGCCAGCATAGTCATGTCAGTGTTTGATGGTATATGAAAACAGCCAGCATAGTCATGTCAGTGTCTGGTGGTATATGGAAACATGAAAACAGCCAGCATAGTCATGTCTGTGTTTGATGGTATGTGGAAACATGAAAACAGCCAGCATAGTCATGATAGTGTTTGATGGTATATGGAAACATGAAAACAGCCAGCATCGTCATGTCTGTGTTTGATGGTATGTGGAAACATGAAAACAGCCAGCATAGTCATGTCAGTGTTTGATGAAAACAGCCAGCATAGTCATGTCAGTGTTTGATGGTATATGGAAACATGAAAACAGCCAGCATAGTCATGTCTGTGTTTCACGAAAACAGCCAGCATAGTCATGTCTGTGTTTGATAGTATATGGAACATGAAAACAGCCAGCATAGTCATGTCTGTGTTTGATAGTATATGGAACATGAAAACAGCCAGCATAGTCATGTCTGTGTTTGATAGTATATGGAAACATGAAAACAGCCAGCATAGTCATGTCTGTGTTTGATGGTATATGGAACATGAAAACAGCCAGCATAGTCATGTCAGTGTTTGATGGTATATGGAAACATGAAAACAATCAACATAGTCATGTCAGTATTTGGTGGTATTTTTTCCCCCTTAATTTTCTTTCTATTTTTTCCCCCCAACGAGGTGTCCTATACATAGTGAAGTGGTTATAGCCCTGATATGGCTCTGTGCAGTTGGCTGGGTTTTAAACAGTGAGAATAAAAATGATAACCAAAAACAAAAAAACAAACAAAATGAAACAAAAAAGTTATCAGTGACATTTCATTGCAAAAACCAGATTGCTCTCAACAAGGAGCCAGGAGTTCCATTACTCATCATCATTGTCCTCTGTTTTGATATCATCATTATCATCATTATCATTGTTCATAACATAATTATTCATTTCACTGATGGATTTTCACAGAAACCAGACTCTTGTTTCATGTGAACCAGGATCCATCACTTGTTTTCATAGTTTTTGACATCAATGTTATCATTACTCATAACTTAATTCATTTCACTGATGGTTTCTCACAGATACCAGACTTTCGCCTTACACGGAGTCAAGACTTCCATCACTCATTGTCTTTGACATCTTATCATCATTATGATTGTCAGCGTTTGTTATCATTATTCATAATGTAATTCATTTCACTGATGGTTTCTCATAGAAACCAGACTCTCGCTTCACAAGGAGCCAGGACTTCCATAACTCCAGCACGGTGGTACCGGTGAATGTCCCGGCCCTGGCCAAGGAGAACGTTCGTCTGTCCAAAGAACTGTGGCGCACCCCTACTGGCTGGATCTACCCAGGCAAACGTACCATGATTGAAAGCAACGTCCACTCCAAGAGACCTGACACTGCTCGTGTGGAGGAGCTGGAAGAGGTAGGGCTAAAGGAAATGTCAGATTTCTTCTTCCGCATTGTTTATTGAAATATGCAGAGCACAAGTGGAATAGGATTACATGTTTAACTCTTTGGTGATGCGCCGAAGCTCAAGCTTCGGCACCGTGACGTCATACAGTGACGTGCCGAAGCTAAAGCTTCAAGGGATATCACAATTTTCTTTATGGTACTAAGGAACGTCCAATTAAAGGGAAACTACACACGATATTAGATGAACCATTTCTCTTTTCCGCAGTTCTATCCCCTAGACCGCTACTCGAACACAAACCGTCAATTGTGCCAATTCCAAGAAAAGGTCAGAGGTCGACTTCATGAGTGCAAAATGGCGGCACGCAGGCATTTTTTTCCAGTGTATAGTGCACCATTTGACCTCAAACTGGTTCCTAAGGCTTATGGAACTTTATTGTACTGCGAAAACATCTAATTTCTTCCTGTGGATTAGCTGACACATACATACACCTTACCAAGATAAGCATGTCTACTGTTCAGAATTTTTTTGGTTTTGTGTTTTGTGTATCTAATTTAAAAAATACACAAAAAATAAATGGAGGCTTTCATGAAAAAGCAGTAAGTAAATCTAAAAAGTACACACGATAAACTTTAAAATGATACGTAATATATCTGGTTTTATCATTTTGTGCAAGTCTGCAGAATTTTTGAAATATGGCCAAAATACCGCGTCTCCATTGAGTTAATGAAACAAGACATGCATTAATTTTCTGTGTTGTGGCATGAAGAAAAGGAAAAGGTATTCACACTTTGTTCCATTGTGTTCCATCCAAATTTACCTCAATGATTTGAGTCTATGCAAAACTCTATGTGCTTGTGATGTCTTTGAAATGGACAAGAAGATGGACCTAGATACTGTGTGAAGATGCAAAGTTGACACCACCAGATTAATTTAAGCACATGGACATGGTTAGTGAAGAAGTACATTGTGGACTGAAAGAAGAGATATCAGATTTCCAGTTTGCAACACAGTTCTCTGAGCCAGCCAACCTGAAAAACTGATTCAAAGGGTGATGCACGTATGTTGCATTATTTTTTTGATGTTCTGATTTGATTTTTGTTGTTGTTGTTCTCAGTTCTGATTTTTGTGGTTGCTGGGCACAATAGTCACAGTAGGTAAGACGTTGGACTTCCAGTTAGAATGTCTGGGTTTGATCCAGCCTGGGTACGTCCTGCCTGATGGTACAGGATAGAAATTTTCCTGGTTTCCCAGGTCATCACATGGAGACCTGCTGTTGCCTGAGCCTCCTTTCTCTGTGCATATGCACACAGAAGATCAAGTATCCATATCAAAAGTCCTGTTAGTCATGTCAGTGTCTGGTAGCTTATGAAAACATGAAAACTCCCATCATGCATGCCCAAGTAAGATGCAGTATGTACAACTCTGCAGCAACATACTGTCTGTGTATTGTGGGCAAAACAGCACGCATACACACATCTGAGAAAAATTAGAATGCTGTTGAAAAGGATAACATAAAAGAGATTTCATATTTGTGGAAGAAGGAAGAACAGAGAAGAAATCTGATGTAGCAGTTTTAGTAAATGTGGGTGTGTGCATTCATTTGCATGTTAATGTTTCTAAGATATGTTGGAATGGACCTTTGTCAGAGCTTGCAGATGATCATTAGCCTGAGATTTTAAAACATCTTTTGTATTGTCTGTAACTACTCTGACCATGCATATTTGCATGGATAATAGTTTTGAAAAGCATAATAACTCAGTGTATGTGATAAGTCCATATTTGTATGAATCACAGTATTGAAGAGCATATTATCTCAACATGGAAACACTGTTGCCATTGATAACTTAGCTACTGCACTGGTTTATCTAGCTGGGAAGCATTGTCAGACACAGTGAAGGAGCAGACGGTGACATAAAGAGCCGACTTATTGAAGCTAGGAACATCTTCAGAATGCTAAGCAACATGTGGAGATTCCCCAGTGGACCATCAACGTCAAGCTGACACTGTAACAAGGATGTGGCTGTTACACCCCACTTAATGGTTAGGATACTGGAGGACAATAGAAAGCGACCTTATCAAGCTATCAACTTTCCTTACCAAAAATATCTGAAGAATCTTCTAGCCAAACACTACCTCCAGGCTACAACTGCATGCCCAGTGCAATCGAAAGAGTAGGGACACAATCATCATGAAAAGACAATAGAGATGGTTTGGGCACATCTGTCCAAAGAGAACAGGAGAACATCATCCAGGTTGATTGATACAGAAGACCAGAAGATGCAAAAGGAAGACTGAAGAATGCAAGGCAACAAACAACAGAAGGAGACCTCCAGGCCTGAAAAACTCCCTGAAGTTGCATACAGAATCTGAACCAGAGCAATCAGCAGTGGAGAATCTTCATTGTTGGCCAATGTGTGAGTGGCATAATGGACAGTAAGTACCACACTGGGTTTAAGGTTTGTCTGATGTCAGTAGAATTAACAGAACTGTTTGTAGCCAAATGAAACCTGCTTTCAAGATCATAGGGTCCTCTCATCATGAGTCCCATGTTTATCACTGCTTTCCCAGCTTCAAATCCATCCCCAGAATTTACCGAAAACTGTCATTGATTTGTGCATTTTGTGTAGATCAGTCTTCACTGAGTTTGGATCGTAGGTTTGATCAGTACTGAAATCTGAATCATGCTGTTTTATTTTTTCCAGAAATGGCGCGAAAATATTCTGCATGTCAGCCAGCTGCAGCCCCCCTTGGAGCGTGACAAGTACCCATGGGACTACCGACAGCACGATATGGAGTTGTACTGTCAACCTCCACCCTTGTTTAAGGTTGGTCTGTTTGAACTGGTGTATGAGTGTGTGTGTGTGTGTATGTGTGTGTGTGTATCAGAGTGTGTGTTTGTGTGTGTGTGTGTGTATGTGTGTGTGTGTGTGTGTGTGTGTGTGTGTGTGTGTGTGTATGTGTGTGTGTGTGCACAAGTGCGTGCATGTGTGGGTGCGTGTATTTATGTGTGTGTGTTTGTGTGAGTGTGTATCGTGTTGTTGCCCCATTTTCAGTACTGATTCAGTGGCATTACTGCAGTGTCACTCATTTGGCTCTTGAACATAGCATCTAACCCAAGTGCATGCAGATCATGGCCTGGAGGACCACAGAATCTGGTCAGTTTTCAGAATTCTATGATGATTCGCGGTGATGGAGATTCTTCATCTTCTTCTTTTGCAGGCTGAAACTCTTGTGAGCATATAAATTCATACAAACCCATGACCCTGGAATTTAAGATTCCCATGCTCGAGCTGACCAGGCTGTTGTATTTTACATAGAAGAGATAAAACTGTGCTGTTGGCTTTGCAGGAGGAACCGCTGTCAATCCATCTTCCAGGGGTGAAGCAACAGGAAGAGAAGATGGAAGCCAAGCAGGAAGAGGCCAAAGAGTGGCAGTCACGTATAGTGGTGGATGATGTAGATCAGTACTTCCATCGTGTCCTCCCCCAGACAGAAATGACCGGTGCCGGTTTCTACTCCAGCAACCAGGTGAGGGTCCTGTCTTCATCTTTCAAGGATAGTGTTTAGAGTTTCTTCAAAAGAGATTCCTCGCACTTACACATGGGTTCCAACCAATCTGCTATCCATTGTCTGGTGGACTCATGGGTGCAATTCTTCCATCAGGTGATGGAAATCCATGATTTGAAGTTTGAATCATGACAGAATTTCTGTCAGTCAAGAATTTTGCTGTGGACAGTTCTAAAGTGTGATCACACAGCTCTTTCCTGCTACTCCACTGAGTGTGCTGCTCCCACTGTACAATTCCTGGAATAGTTTGGAATTTTACAGTAACGTCATCTTTCTCAAAAAGATCAAATAATCGAAATTGCTGTAGTATCTAGCTCAGCCAGTCGCATTCTAGAAGAGTTAAAAGACTTGGAATTCCCTCTTTTTTCTTTGGTTGAAAGCAAAACAAAAGAATGAATACTTGCAGTACAAAATCTAGCTCTTCCCTACAGTGAAATTGTCAAGATTTATACCTGACAAGTTGGCAGAGAATATCAATGATACTGGCAGTGAAGATGAGTTTGAGGGATTTTTAGTGGAAGATCTTGAAACTGAGAATACTGCTTCATTATACGAAAACTTTTCAAGTGATTATTGGGCGCTGGAAGGTTGTGATTGTCGTTGATTTCATTCAGGTCAGATGTGGTGGTGCGTTACTTCATGAACACAAAGCACCCATTGAGTTAGTGTTTCATTCGGACAGGGAAGATGAATTTCATGGTTTTGATCTTGAAAAGTTAAGATGTTAGTACACTGCCAAATCATGATCCTGATGTTGATAAAGGATAATGATTATACCATCAGATCAAACATCACACCAAGACAACTCATGTCATCTTTCTCAATTTTCCCCAGCCTCAGACGGGCACAACAGCCATGATGTAGACTTATACACAACAGACGGGCACAACAGCCATGATGATGTAGACTTGAATACAACAGACAGGCACAACAGCCATGATGATGTAGACTTGAACACAACAGACAGGCACAACAGCCATGATGATGTAGATTTAACACAACACACAGGCACAACAGCCATGATGATGTAGACTTGAACACAACAGACAGGCACAACAGCCATGATGATGTGGACTTGAACACAACAGACAGGCACAACAGCCATGATGATGTAGACTTGAACACAACAGACAGGCACAACAGCCATGATGATGTAGACTTAAACACAACAGACAGGCACAACAGCCATGATGTAGACTTAAACACAACAGACAGGCACAACAGCCATGATGTAGACTTAAACACAACAGACAGGCACAACAGCCATGATAATGTAGACTTAACATAACAGACAGGCACAACAGCCATGATGATATGGACTTGAACACAACAGACAGGCACAACAGCCATGATGATGTAGACTTGAACACAACAAACAGGCACAACAGCCATGATGATGTGGACTTGAACACAACAGACAGGCACAACAGCCATGATGATGTGGACTTGAACACAACAGACAGGCACAACAGCCATGATGATGTAGACTTGAACGCAACAGACAGGCACAACAGCCATGATGATGTAGACTTGAACACAGCAGACGGGCACAACAGCCATGATGATGTAGACTTAAACACAACAGACAGGCACAACAGCCATGATGATGTAGACTTGAACACAACAGACAGGCACAACAGCCATGATATAGACTTAAACACAACAGACAGGCACAACAGCCATGATGATGTAGACTTGAACACAACAGACGGGCACAACAGCCATGATGATGTAGACTTGAACACAGCAGACGGGCACAACAGCCAAGATGATGTAGACTTGAACACAACAGACAGGCACAACAGCCATAATGATGTAGACTTGAACACAACAGATGGGCACAACAGCCATGATGATGTAGACTTGAACACAACAGACAGGCACAACAGCCATGATGATGTAGACTTAACACAACAGACAGGCACAACAGCCATGATGATGTGGCTTGAACACAACAGACAGGCACAACAACCATGATGATGTAGACTTGAACACAACAGACGGGCACAACAGCCATGATGATGTAGACTTAACACAAAGACGGGCACAACAGCCATGATGATGTAGACTTGAACACAACAGACAGGCACAACAGCCATGATGATGTAGACTTAACACAAAAGACGGGCACAACAGCCATGATGTTGTAGACTTGAACACAACAGACAGGCACAACAGCCATGATGATGTAGACTTAACACAAAAGACGGGCACAACAGCCATGATGATGTAGACTTGAACACAACAGACGGGCACAACAGCCATGATGATGTAGACTTAACACAAAAGACGGGCACAACAGCCATGATGATGTAGACTTGAACACAACAGACAGGCACAGCAGCCATGATGATGTAGACTTAACATAACAGACAGGCACAACAGCCATGATGATGTGGACTTGAACACAACAGACAGGCACAGCAGCCATGATGATGTAGACTTAACACAACAGACAGGCACAACAGCCATGATGATGTGGACTTGAACACAACAGACAGGCACAACAGCCATGATGATGTGGACTTGAACACAACAGACAGGCACAACAGCCATGATGATGTAGACTTGAACACAACAGACAGGCACAACAGCCATGATGATGTAGACTTAAACACAACAGACAGGCACAACAGCCATGATGATGTAGACTTGAACACAACAGACAGGCACAACAGCCATGATGATGTAGACTTGAACACAACAGACATGATGATGTGGACTTGAACACAACAGACAGGCACAACAGCCATGATGATGTAGACTTGAACACAACAGACGGGCACAACAAGCCATGATGATGTAGACTTGAACACAGCAGACGAGCACAACAGCCATGATGTTGTAGACTTGAACACAACAGACAGGCACAACAGCCATGATGATGTAGACTTGAACACAACAGACAGGCACAACAGCCATGATGATGTAGAGACTTGAACACAACAGACAGGCACAACAACCATGATGATGTAGACTTGAACACAACAGACAGGCACAACAGCCATGATGATGTAGACTTGAACACAACAGACAGGCACAACAGCCATGATGATGTAGACTTGAACACAACAGACAGGCACAACAGCCATGATGATGTGGACTTGAACACAACAGACAGGCACAACAGCCATGATGATGTAGACTTGAACACAACAGACAGGCACAACAGCCATGATGATGTAGACTTGAACACAACAGACGGGCACAACAGCCATGATGATGTAGACTTGAACACAACAGACAGGCACAACAGCCATGATGATGTAGACTTGAACACAACAGACAGGCACAACAGCCATGATGATGTAGACTTAAACACAACAGACAGGCACAACAGCCATGATGATGTAGACTTGAACACAACAGACAGGCACAATAGCCATGATGATGTAGACTTGAACACAACAGACAGGCACAACAGCCATGATGATGTAGACTTGAACACAGCAGACAGGCACAACAGCCATGATGATGTAGATTTGAACACAACAGACAGGCACAACAGCCACGATGATGTAGACTTGAACACAACAGACAGGCACAACAGCCATGATGATGTAGACTTGAACACAACAGACAGGCACAACAGCCATGATGTAGACTTAAACACAACAGACAGGCACAACAGCCAAGATGATGTAGACTTGAAACAAACAGACGGGCACAACAGCCATGATGATGTAGACTTGAACACAACAGACAGGCACAACAGCCATGATGTAGACTTAAACACAACAGACAGGCACAACAGCCATGATGATGTAGACTTGAACACAACAGACAGGCACAACAGCCATGATGATGTAGACTTGAACACAGCAGACGGGCACAACAGCCATGATGTTGTAGACTTGAACACAACAGACAGGCACAACAGCCATGATGTAGACTTGAACACAACAGACAGGTACAACAGCCATGATGTAGACTTGAACACAACAGACAGGCACAACAGCCATGATGATGTAGACTTAACATAACAGACAGGCACAACAGCCATGATGTAGACTTAACATAACAGACAGGCACAACAGCCATGATGTAGACTTAAACACAACAGACAGGCACAACAGCCATGATGTAGACTTAACATAACAGACAGGCACAACAGCCATGATGTAGACTTGAACACAACAGACAGGCACAACAGCCATGATGTAGACTTAAACACAACAGACAGGCACAACAGCCATGATGATGTAGACTTGAACACAACAGATGGGCACAACAGCCATGATGATGTAGACTTGAACACAACGGACAGGCACAACAGCCATGATGATGTAGACTTAACATAACAGACAGGCACAACAGCCATGATATAGACTTAAACACAACAGACAGGCACAACAGCCATGATGATGTAGACTTGAACACAACAGACAGGCACATCAGCCATGATGATGTAGACTTGAACCCAACAGACAGGCACAACAGCCATGATGTAGACTTAAACACAACAGACGGGCACAACAGCCATGATGATGTAGACTTGAACACAACAGACGGGCACAACAGCCATGATGATGTAGACTTGAACACAACAGACAGGCACAACAGCCATGATGATGTAGACTTGAACACAGGAGACGGGCACAACAGCCATGATGATGTAGACTTGAACACAGCAGACGGGCACAACAGCCATGATGATGTAGACTTGAACACAGCAGACGGGCACAACAGCCATGATAATGTAGACTTGAACACAACAGACAGGCACAACAGCCATGATGATGTAGACTTAACATAACAGACAGGCACAACAGCCATGATATAGACTTAAACACAACAGACAGGCACAACAGCCATGATGATGTAGACTTAAACACAACAGACAGGCACAACAGCCATGATGATGTAGACTTAAATACAACAGACAGGCACAACAGCCATGATGATGTAGACTTAACACAACAGACGGGCACAACAGCCATGATGATGTAGACTTGAACACAACAGACAGGCACAACAGCCATGATGATGTAGACTTGAACACAACAGACAGGCACAACAACCATGATGATGTAGACTTGAACACAACAGACAGGCACAACAGCTATGATGATGTAGACTTGAACATAACAGACAGGCACAACAGCCATGATGTAGACTTAAACACAACAGACAGGCACAACAGCCATGATGATGTAGACTTAAACACAACAGACAGGCACAAAAGCCATGATGATGTAGACTTGAACACAACAGACAGGCACAACAACCATGATGATGTAGACTTGAACACAACAGACAGGCACAACAGCTATGATGATGTAGACTTGAACATAACAGACAGGCACAACAGCCATGATGTAGACTTAAACAAACAGACAGGCACAACAGCCATGATGATGTAGACTTGAACACAACAGACAGGCACAACAGCCATGATGATGTAGACTTAAACACAACAGACGGGCACAACAGCCATGATGATGTAGACTTGAACACAACAGACAGGCACAACAGCTATGATGATGTGGACTTGAACACAACAGACAGGCACAACAGCCATGATGATGTAGACTTGAACACAACAGACGGGCACAATAGCCATGATGATGTAGACTTAACAGACAGGCACAATAGCCAAATGGTTTGGACGTTTGACTTCCAGTAGAAAGGACCCGAGTTGGATCCTGCCTGAGTTGCACTGATATTTGTGGTGGTTAAAGGGTTGAGACTTTCCTGATCTCCTGGGCCTCCATATGTGCAAACCTGGTAGCGCCTCAGAACATCCTTTATGTTTAATGCATGCAGAACATTAGATATGCATGCTAAAAATTCTCTTAGCCATGTCAGTGTTTGGTGATCTACCTATGTAATTAGATGCTCCCATATTGTGCGACGCATGAGGCAGTCAAATTGCTCAGTGTATTTGGTCAGCAGCCACCGTCAGTGCGTTGTTCCATCATTGTTCACTATCTAGGGGTCCCTGTCGATCATCTGGCACCAGTTCATCTTTGAGCATACCCTTTGCCTGTGCAAACAATATGTTGATGCAGAGTGTGAGGGTTTCGTCGAAGAGCTCATTTTGCAAGTCTGTCAGGCAGAAGTCTTGTAACATGTCCCAGCTGACTCTAGATGATGTTTACATATGATTGAGGACACTGGCTCGTGATTGGTTTAGTTATTACTTCCTTGTTTGTAGTGAAGTCACTGCATCAGATGCCCAAGATTTTTGTATGCATTTGCTGTCATAGGCATCTTATTTCTTTTCTTGGCTGGTTTTCATGTAAGAGAATAGACAGTACATTACTGTTGTAGAATAACATTTTTCTTTTGAATGACAGTTTCTTATGTCACCAGATCTTGCCAAGCTGACTGAATGAGGGCTGAAGCTTTTCACACTCTAGTCTATTTTTTGATCCATGTCTGTGTGGCTGTTAATATGTTTTCATTGACCTGAATGAAGCGGAAGAGGTGGACAGTTTTTGCATGTCTTGGGTAACTTCAGAAACACTAAAACACCCTGTCTGCAACAACTACTCACCACCACCACCCCAAAAAAAAAGGAATAAAAGAAAAAGAAGTTTGGTTGCTTACATGGTGGGGTAACACTGTAGCAACATGGAGCTTACACAGCATGGGCCAAAACAGTTGAAGGCATACACATATCCAGGGAAATGTTAGAACAACACTTGTTAAAGATCCTGTAAGCTGTGTCAGTACTTGGTGGCTTATGAAAACACAAAAATACAACATGCACCCCCTAGCATCCCCTCCCCCAGAAAGAAACAACAAACAAACAAAAACAAAGAAACCAAGAGTTACCTTCCATATTGGTGTATCACAAAAGGAATAAAGAAGACAGATACACTGTTCTGGCAGGTAATCCTGGTAAAAAAAAAAAAAGAAGTAAAACTATCTACATGGTGTAGTAAACCTCGCAGACTTTGCATCAACATGTTTGCACAGTTTGTGTCAAAAGTATCAGAACTATGCGCCTACTCACATATCCAGAAATACATTGCACATAACAACAAAAATCACTGTCAGTCAGTAAACAGTGTAATGTTGTGTACAGATTGACCGACTGACGTGCATGCTGAAAGACAAACCTGAGAAACTATCCTTGAAGCGAACACACGTGCGTGATATTCCTCCCCTGGGTGTGGTCCACTACCCTGCCGTGGACACGTTGGCACGTGCACAGGGCCTGCCGCTGCAGCCTGCTATACCTGGTGAAGGTGTGTGTGTGTGTGTGTGTGTGTGTGTGTGTGTGTGTGTGTGTTGTGTGGGGTGTGTGTGTGTGTGGTGTGTATAGTTTTTTGTTTTTGTTTGTATGTTTGTTTTTTGTTTTGCTAAGTGGGGAAAAGTGTCTGGTATATGGGTACAGTGTGTGTATGTGTGTGTGTGTGTGTGTATGTGTGTGTGTGTGTGTGTGTTGTGTGTGTGTGTGTGTGTGTGTTGTGTGTGTGTGTGATGTTGTCATACCTACATGCATGTTGTGTGTTCATGCATGCATGAGATACTGATGCATCAGCATGGAAATGTTTTTGTCAGCTTGTTTCTACACATGCACAGAATTGTGTCATTAATTTTCTTGCCCTTTTAAGATCGATGTAGCTACCCAAAGTGAGAACAGACACGCAGGCGAAAGGCAGCGCAAGCAAGTTGGAAAAGGCAATACCTTCTACCGCAGTGGAAAGCCCAACGATATTCTAGGCGCTCTGGTACCAGATTTGCTATACACTCCAAGTTTGGAAGGACACTGGTAAACCTGATCTGTGATATCAGTGATTGCTTTGATGATCCTGAATCTTTGACTCACTAAGGCTGCTTTTCCAGTTATCAGTGTTTATGCTCCATCAGTGGCAAATCTGGATGATGTCAAAGGAAGTTTTCTGTGAAGAACTCAATTGTCTCACTGTTGTGGTTGATTGCAAGTACAAGTTCATCATTCTTGGAGACCGAGGTTGCTGTAACAGTTGACTTAGCATGAGATCACCATCACCAAGACCCTTTTCCATCAAAAGGACATGTTCAGGAACACATGGAATGCTCTCGTGATTCTAACAGTGGCCTATGGTAGATTATGTCATCATGAGAAAGAGACATACATATTGCAGTTTTCAGAAGAAGATCTGACTGATAGTCTGATCACTTACTATTCCACCACAAGGTGGATATCCTGCTAGCTTGCAAAACCAAGGCAAGCAGGGACAAACCTCTGCAGAAGTTGAATATTGCCCATCTGCACAAAAAAAAAAAAAAGTCACCTTCAAAGAGAAATTCCAGGAGTGCATGCAGGGCGCAGTCAGATTTGAACATGGCAGAACAGCTGCTGTTCAACAGAAGAGGGACCAGTAGAAGCAGAAGCTAGAGTTGCAGGATTCCTTACCATACAGTGCCTGCAGAAGAACGTGTGCCTCCTGGATTGGTCTTCTATCCCATATGAAAACCCACACCATGCACCAAAGACCATTTTACCTACTCATCTGTTGGATTGATGAGAGAGTCCATCATCATATGGTGTATAATTAATTTTAATGTCTTTATAAAACATTTGTTTTTCCTGTGGACTGTCTTGTGTAATTGTTACATACATTTATTTGAAACATTGTATTCGCTGCGAGTATATGAATGTCTTGAAAGTCTAGCTGAAGAGTTGTTTATGTTCAAGACTGGTTGTATAGTTGTCACTTGTGTTTAATTTCTGAATATGTATGTATAGTTGTGTTTAATTTCTGAATATGTATCAACAATGTGAACTTAAAAAAGTACCCTGTATTCTGTAGTTTTTAGTCTTGTTGTTATTATTGTGAAGGTCAAGAGAAGATAACTGGTTACAAACCTGGCCCCTATGACCTCAGCAGCTGGTCCATGGAGGATAATCGTGTACCTGCTTATGTCTATGACCATCGCAAACATGCGGAGCAGCATGGAAAAGATTTTAAGTGAGTACTTGGTTCTGTATGTGTGTGTGCAGGGAGGGGCATGGGGAGGAGGGATAGTGCCTAGTAGCTGTGCATTATCAGTCAAAATAGACTAGACAGTCCAAGTGAGTCTTCTCAACATGCTACTGTTTCATTGAAGGAATTACATGTTTGAAAGTCAAGGGAGTTCCTCAGGTTCTACATAAAGTCCAGGAATTCTTCAAATTCCACTTAAAGTTCAGGAATTCCTCAGGTTCTACATAAAGTCCAGGAATTCTTCAAATTCTACTTAAAGTTCAAGAATTCCTCAGGTTGTATTAAAGTCCAGGAAACCATCAAATTAGACTTAAAGTTCAGGAATTCCACAAGTTCTACATGGAAGTAAAGGAACTCAAATTCTATATGAAAGTCAGTTTCTCAAGTTCTGCATTACAGTCAGAGGATTCCTCAAGTTCTTCATGAAAATCAAAAGATTTGTCAAGTTCTACTGGAAAGTGAAACAAAATATGTAAAATGACTTGGTGAAGAGTGGGGTATAGCAGTTGAAGCACCTGTCAAGGATACAAGAAACCAGGATTCGAATTACTTATAAGACAGAGATTGTTATCCCTCCTCCAGTAGGTCTTAAGTGATGGTGTAGGCACTAGTCTTTCTGATGTAATGGTAAACCAAGATGCCATGTGCAGCACTCAGCTCATTTTAAAGATTTCACAGATACAAAGGAGTTGTCCTGAACAAATAGAAATCCATTTTCTTAGGTAAACGGAAATACATGCATATAGAACAAAAGAGAAATAATGGTTGGCACTGCCCACTGACAGCATGCTCTGCCCAGGGAAAGCTGCTTGAATTTCACACAGTAAATCAGTTGACTAAAATAGAAATTAGTACAATACAGTATTCAAAGGATAATTGTTTTTGTAGACCTTGTTTAGTTGTTTGCTTATGAAAGTAAATATTCTCAAGTGACTCTTGACATAATACCTAGAGCTTGAGGAATAATGACTATACTTTATTTCCCATTGATGGAAGGTATTAGTTTAAAAGCCATTTTTCAGGCTTGCTATGCTTGCATGCTGGGTGTATTTATATTTCATGAAGCCAATTATGCATGACTCACAGGATCTTTAACATGCATATTTTGATATTCTGCATGCATATACACAGGAAAGGAATTTAGGCATTACAAGGTCTGCACACTTGTCAAATCTCAGCCCTTTACTCACCAGGCAGAGGTGTCTAAGTGGATCAGATCCAGGAACTGATTTGAAGTCCAACATTTACTACCTACTTGGACTACTACACCCAGATAGATTAGGACAGAAGGGTATGGATGATGACAGGGGCCAGCCAAAGGGTAGTCCAGGGAATGCAGTTCTGGTAGTATGCTTGTTTTATTTCAGATCATTCAAAACCAGACCAGATGAGAAAGGCACTCACTCTGACACTCATGTTTATATACCCGTCCCGCAGGCAGCAAAAACAACACCGCTGGACTGCATGTGAATTGGCCAGCAGGGACTTTGATGCAATAGATCTGTGTTTGTGCAGCCTTAGTGGTGTTTATCTTCCAGTCTGTGATACAAACTTTAAGCATCATATACATCATATGTAACTCCAGAGGACAAAGATTATTATGAGTTAAATTGTTTTGCTTTTTTTTTTTCAAATTGAAACTATGAGTGATTTAAATCACTGAATGGACCATGCTGAAAGAAGTTCTAGCCATATTTGAAATATTCACCCAATTACTATTAAGCCATGTAAAATATCATGTAAATAATTAAGGTAAATGATAACATTTTTCATTAAGTGAATCAATTATTCAGAGCAGAAATCAGTTGGCAAATAGGTGAGACAAAACACAACTCATCTTTGATTCAGCACATTTTGCCTTAAGCTAGCTCAGCTACAGTGTTGAGCACTGGAATATCATTTAATAATTGACTTCTGGCTGACATTTGTTCTAATGTTGAGCCTGTTTACATAAGAAATTAAAACATTAATAAATTCTTGTATTTAAGTCTTACTTTGCACACTCAGAATTACCCCATGGAGATGCCTGGGGCTCTAGGTATGAAAAGTATCCCCCACCTTCTGGAAATTCTGCACTAGAACTTTCCTCTTTTCTGTCACTCTCTTATTTCTGCTTTGCTCCCTTGTTTTCTGTCATCTCTTCCTTTCTCATTTCTTTCTTGCGGGTTCTTTTATTGTTTTTTTTAATAAGCTATTAATGAAGTTGGGTACATATATTGACTGCATTTTAGCTCAAGAATGTGATGTCATGCAGTTAGTTACAGGCAGTTTATTAGTTTGTACTTAGAGTTAGATCTGTGTTATTAGATTGATAGTTGGTCATATATTGACTGCATTTTTAGCTCAAAGGAAATGTGAACTGCTCAGTGGGAGTTTTAGGTTGTACAGGCCAGTTTTTATGTATGTTTTTGTGTACTTAAATGTTAGAGACATTCTGTGTCTGTTAGATTGATAGTTGGGTACATATGTTGACTGCATTTTTAGCTCAAAGGAAATGTGAACTGCTCAGTGGCAGTTTTAGGTTGTACAGGCCAGTTTTTATGTATGTTTTTGTGTACTTAGATGTTAGACATTCTGTGTCTATTAGATTGATAGTTGGATACATATATTGACTGCATTTTTAGCTCAAAGGAAATGTGAACTGCTCAGTGGCAGTTTTAGGTTGTACAGGCCAGTTTTTATGTATGTTTTTGTGTACTTAGATGTTAGACATTCTGTGTCTATTAGATTGATAGTTGGATACATATATTGACTGCATTTTTAGCTCAAAGGAAATGTGAACTGCTCAGTGGCAGTTTTAGGTTGTACAGGCCAGTTTTTATGTATGTTTTTGTGTACTTAGATGTTAGACATTCTGTGTCTATTAGATTGATAGTTGGTACATATATTGACTGCATTTTTAGCTCAAAGGAAATGTGAACTGCTCAGTGGCAGTTTTAGGTTGTACAGGTCAGTTTTTATGTATGTTTTTGTGTACTTAGATGTTAGACATTCTGTGTCTATTAGATTGATAGTTGGATACATATATTGACTGCATTTTTAGCTCAAAGGAAATGTGAACTGCTCAGTGGGAGTTTTAGGTTGTACAGGCCAGTTTTTATATGTTTCTATGTACTTAGTTGTGTTCGTGCATCTGTGTCCAGGGGCATATCCTTTAATTATATGTGATGTGAATGCAGTGATATGTGTACTTAATTTTCTTTTCCATGTTTTTCTTTTTCTTCAGGGTCCTGACTGTGCTTAGATGTGTATTTTGTTTGAGATAGTTAAAGCCCTGATAAGGCTCTTAGCGGTTGGCTGAGCTTTAAACACTAACAATATTAATAATACCAATCAGAACTTGAATTAATCCATTTTTCTGACAAGGGGACAGCAGGGACAGCATTTTGTTTCCCACTGCCACTGATTTTGCCTTGTAAGCTTAATACTTACTTTTTCAGGGCATTCTATGCGCTGAGATGATGACATTAAGTTTTTACTTGTAATGCTAAAATTCCTTTAAATTATTTTATTATTTCAGAAACGTCTGAAAGTCATTGTGGTTTCAGTCGAGATTTGAATAGTGCCAATTTATCGATTTAAAAGATAACAGGGAAGTTTTGCCTTGGTAACACTAGTACCAAAAAAAACATTTTTCTGCAAAATTAATGATGCTTGGATTAATGATTTAAGGTTTGAAGGGCCCTCTTTAGAATTTTCATGTCTGTCTATTTTGATTATTTTCATGCACTCTTTTCGTAGCCTTCAGTGCAAGTGGCAAGGTCACAGGTCATTTATTGTAGCACATCATTAATCAGGAATTTTGTGTACACCCCCTAGAACAGAGGAGTATCAAGTGAAGATGTTGCTGGTCCTTTTTGACTTGTAACGAGCTGTGTTTAATAAAAACTGTCACCTCATATTTTTCTTTTGGCCTTTTACTTTAAGTGTTTATTTTCTTGTGTATGCACATGTGGAAGGGTGATCTTGTATTCGTCCATGTACAATCTTTTTGTTGAGGCTGTAGTGTTTTCTTCTCTTGTTCTATGTCATGGTATACTTAGGTGATTGATTTTATTGTTGACACATGTTTTTACTGCTAATATGTTGTGTGAAGTGGAAAGTGCTTCAGTACTTGCTACCAGGGATGTTGCAGTGTATGAAAATATTTGTTATCATTGTAATCTGATTTTATGTTTTTATGTCTGTCAGTTATGTTGAATCAAGTGACATTCCATGTTTCTTCAGTGCACTGCACAAGGAACGCCAACAACTATGGAAGAGACCCATCATCCCCTTGAACGAAGATGAACGAGACAACCATCTGTTCCGGACTCCTCTGGCGACGCTAAACTTCTACCAGCCTTTGCCGGCTGTAGGGGCCTCCACGATGGAACCAGGCACTTACGCCTCTGCCATGGACGCTGCCACAATGACTCAAGATCTGCCTCAGTCTGTCATTCATGAACGTGGACTGGTTTATGTATAGTCTTTAGTTATGGTAGGGTTGTCAGGTGAAACAGACAACTTTATTTCTACAACTTTATTTTTTACATGTGATACCCCTGAAACATTTTTGGGTTGGGTTGTTTGGTGTGCTTTGACTGTGTTTCTGTTGAATCTTCAGTTTAGTCCTGGCCCATGTTTTTAACATTTGGATTCTTTGCTGAGTCAGTCAATTCTTCAGTGTTATTTTATGCAAATCTTAAAGTCCATTTTCCCCCATTCTTTTCAAGACCTCTTATTTAAAAAAAAAATTGCGTTTATATCTTTGTCGTGACACTGTGGAAGTTCAGACTGCTATCCCCATAGAGAGTGTGTTGCCGTAGTGTGTCTCCACCCATAATTACACCCAAAGTTAAACATGTGGTCTGTCTGAGGGTTGAAACCACGACCTCTGTGTTGTCAGCATGGCATTCAGACTGACTGAACTAACAGGACACCAGTACATAGAATTGTATGCAGTCTACGTAGGATTTTGTGCTGTCTGCTTAGGATTTCATGCAGTCTACATGTTTGTTTTTTAGCAGACTCAAGGAATCTACCAGATTATTGCTGACAAATATGGATGTACCTTATGTCTGAATGTGATTAGTTTCTATTTGAAAGGGGGTGTAGGGGGGAGGGGGAGCAAACCT
This sequence comes from Monoplex corrugatus, assembly GCA_030674185.1. Classification (NCBI taxonomy): domain Eukaryota; kingdom Metazoa; phylum Mollusca; class Gastropoda; order Littorinimorpha; family Ranellidae; genus Monoplex; species Monoplex corrugatus. Next base: position 21,401,552 of record JAPXFY010000018.1, on the reverse strand, counting down.
GCTTTACAAAACAGATGGGAGAATTTTATTCCATTTCTCAGTCAAAAAGGAGGGGGACATTGTCTTGCAAACTATCATCAAGGTTTATTTTATAGACAAATCTGTGACTGGAAATATCATCTGAGCATAGTGGAAAGTTAGAAACAGTTGAAAGGTCAGTGAAGTTCACTGATTGTATTCTCACCTGTGGGGTGCAAAAACTATCCTGACAGCATCAGTTTACTGCCTGAGCTATTCCCAGGTTCTAAAAAGTTTCATTCTGAAGTTCCCCATGCCTGTGTGCTTTGGCTATGACATGATATGTGCATTCTTTATCAGGTGCCCCATCTTTTTTTCTTTCCTCAAGCCAAAAAGAAAAAAAAAAGAAAAAAAAAGAGGGATTGATTCATATCAATATGGATTTCTGATTATCTATATATGTAGGTATGTTCCATGTCCAAAATGTCAGTAAATGAATAAGTAAGTTTTAAGAAGCATGTATTAAATTTTTCAAATGCTCCACGATGGATGACTCCACAGTACACTACTACTGTAGTGGTTGTCAGAAACCGTGCCGATCGCGCATTGGTTGTTTTAGCCATGAGTGTCACTGTATTTTAAGATAACTAATTTTCCGCTGCCAACCGTCGCCATCGACGAAAAAAGGCCACAGATTAAATTTTTGGACCACAGAAGCTGAAAATCTTAAAAGTAAACAGACTAAAAGTAAACAGACTTTCTTTCAAGGAAGACTTTTTCGAATTTGGGTAAGAAGTAATGCAAGATTTCACCTGCTGAAATATAGGTATAAATGGTACTTTTAAAGTTAATTAAGTACATGAGTATGTGAAGTCAAGTGGATATGTTGAACAGTAATTCTAGCTTACTGTGTTATTATTGACGAACAATAGAAGGAGACCTTAATCCCTGAAACACACTTGACGGCACTGTACCGAAGCTGGTCCAGAACAGACAGAAAAGGAAAATTTTCTTTCCTGTCCCATATGCCAGTGGCATAATGGGCATTAAGTAAGAAAGTATCATTGTTAGCTCCCTTGTATTTTTTGAAGGTGTGTTTCCAACAGCCATATTTTCTGTGTGACATGAATAGTTTGGCTTGATTAGCATGTTAGTATTGTATATAATTGTTGACATTCGTACTGTCAAGAAATCTGTTCTCAGTCTGGTCACTAATTTTTGTGTGTGCATGTGAATTCTTTATGTATTTAAAAGATTTATATCGAGAAAGAGAGATGAGATTATTAGCTGTTTGTCTTGTTTTGTGAAAGACATTGTGGTTTTTTTTTGTTTTTTGTTTTTTTGTTTTTGCTATATTGGTGTTTGCATGTGATTTGAAAAATGTTATTTAGATCACACATAATGGGGGGTGGGGGGAGAGACAGGATTATTGTTATATTTGTTTCATGAAAACTTTTTTTAATGTTCATTTTTAAACTTTTGAACTTTTGATATGTTTTGCATTTTTTGGGCATATTTTAAAATTTTGTCTCTTTGTTTGTATTAACAGTTTGTGTCTTTGATTCTGGTATTTGTTTTGAAGACCAGCTATATGTACTAACTGTTTCAGCCGAAATTTTGAACAGTCTCAGTTTATTTTTACATACCTATGAAGAGATGAAGCATTTAATTAAAGCCTAGAACTTTGAAGCATTCAACCAACTGAATGATAAAAACCACATTTAATGTTGCATTGTGTTTTGAACAGGTCATGTATGTATTAGTGGTTTTAGATTTATGTTTTATTACTCATGAGAGTTCCATTTGTTTTCAGTGTTTGTGTATGTGTGTGTGTGAGAGAGATGGACACCAGAATCCAGAAAGCAAATTGTGTCAGTTGTCAACTTGTCCCACTTTTGAAACACCCTGATTCTCCTATTGAAAATGCTAAATGTATCAGTTACATTTTGATCTCCATCTTAACATACCAGTGCCAGACCTCGACCCTGACCAAGCCCCTGGATCATAGAATTACCACCAGTGAAATGCGTTTTTGAGAAGAGCTGTCACAAGACCTGACAGAACTTGATCAAAACCATCAAGATCAGACATACAGTAGTGACAACACTGTTCCACCACCGTGTTCATCAGCAGGAAATAAAGCGTTCTGGTTACCTGACAAAATGCAACTGTCTCAACAAGCATATGACACTATCTCAACAAGCATGTAATGAAGAGAGATTTGAACTGAAAGGGAACCAGACCAGGGAAGACCAGTGTCAATGGTGTGGAAACCTGACAAAATGCATCTCTACTAGTTGGCTCAACAAGCCTGTAACAAGTGGATTTATTGTGAGGCAAACCAGGGAAGACCAGGATCAATAGTGTTAAAGAGATTTTGCTAACAGTCAGCTCCGTCTCCCCATGACACCCAAGATGGTACAAGTGGGCAGATTGAAAAAAGAAAAGAAAAGAAACGAAAAATGTGGATGTGTGTGTGCGACTTTAACGATGCCAGCACTGCAGGTAGTTTGACTGCTGTGACGTACAGATCAAAGCTATTGCTTACAACCTTTGTATCATTTAAAACTACATGTAACTACAGACTGCTGTGTCATTTGCCAGTATTGCTCTCTTGTTACCAAACATGCTCACAGAAACTGCTGATTTTCATAGTGTTGAAGTAATTGTATTATTATTGTAATATAAATGGAATATTTCAGCATCTTAGATTATTGCATACATAGAGTATTTCGGCTTCTTTGTATTTTCATCAGTATTGTTTTTCGTGCATATTTAAACGTACAACAGCATTACATGGATTATTTCTTTTACTGTCTCAGCCCTTGTGTTGAAGTATTTCGCGTTTGGTCGTGATGTTGATGATTTGTGATACTATAATGTCTGTGCTTGACTGTGATATTTTACTTGCATTGATTTGAAGAATTTTTCTATGAATTATTAACATGATATATTTGTGGATATACTGTAGCCAACGGTATTCATGGCACCAAGTCTCTGAATACCAACAAATCTGTGGTACACACACTGCTGATAATGTATTATAAAAGTGGATTTGTACATATATATATATATATACACACACATACACTACTGATCTTGTGCTATAGAAATGGATTTTGTGTGCTTGAACTGCTGATTCTCCTGTTTGTCTCTTGCAGGAAATGTATTACAGTTGTGTTTGTATTTGTATCTTTTTGTGTGTGTTTAATACATGTTTGTATTTGTGTGTGTGTGTGTATGCGTGTGCATCGCAACTTGTATGGACAGTGTTACACAGTCGCTTACCTCGTTGACACAGCGTTAGATGGGTTACCCTCATTTATGTCGACATCTTTTGACTTTGGCAATTGTCACAACTTTACTAATATAGATCTCCTTTTGTGCCAAATGAAGACCAAGTGTCCAGATTCGATAAATGGCTCATATTCTCAGGCTAATACTTTTTGAAATGTGTCTAAAATACACATATATTAAATACATATGCACTCGACATGATAATGTATTCAAAGTAACACATGCACTGAACGTGTTTGGAAACACTAGGTCTATAAATTCTTGTGAAAGCTGAGATATTTTTAGAATTGAAAATGGCAGACATGGATGTAGAGGATGTGAAGTTTTTCTGATTTCGTTTTTTTTTTGAACAGCTCTTTCCACGAAAGAAATTAAGAAATGTTTTAATTGGAAGGCATTCTTACATTGTCCATGCATACTTGACAGTGTGTCTGTGTATGTGTATGTGTCTCTGTGTGTGTTCGCGCCAGCAAGTGCATGTTGCCTGTAGAGAGCAATGGCCTTTTTTCAGCTTGTGCCTGTTTGAACTGTTTTGTGATGTTGAGTGTTCCCATGTATTTTCATTGCTTCTTGTTCAAACTGATTGATGTCAAAACATTCTTGTCATTTTGAAAATAACAATTGCTGTTTTAGAATGCCAAAAAAGAAAGGTTATAAGTAGATAAAACCATTCACCATCCCCGTATTCAAGATATAATCCAGAAAAGATAAGCTGTAATAAATCCGTCCATATTTTTATATGTCCCAGGTCGATAGAAACATGGCAATACAATCATGGTAGTGATTGTGTGTAATATCATTTTTATAGAGCCCTCTTTACACAGGAATGAAGATGTGTTCGTGGAGTTTATTAAATGCACTTGAAAAAGAGCAGAGATTGTGTTGGCTTTTTGTGCACCAGTTTTTCTTTCTTCCTTACTGTTTTCTTTTTTTTTTTCACCCTCTAATCAAAGCAGTTCAATTTTGAGGGTGTAGGCTGCTTTGTGACTTTAATGTAATGCAGATTCAGACATACAACCTTACTTCAAAGTCTGAACAAATAGATCCTGACATTACATGACTGCAGGTGTAGGTATGTATTCAAGAGCCAGAGGGAGGGAGAAGAGTGGCAGAATGGGTCAGACGTTCGCCTGCCAATAACTAAACTCGAGGTTCCAGGGTTCGCTCCCCGTAGAGGCTTCGACTTTTCTCCACAGTTTGACCGGAAAATTGAACTGAACGTCTAGTCATTCAGAAGGGGACGAAAAATGAGTCGGACCTATGCGTCTTCTGGCTGCGCACGTTAAAGATCCCATGGCAGTTGAAAATCGTGAAGAGCAGGGCATTGCCCAGCTAACTTGGTGTAAAACATTGGAGAGAGAGGTTGATTTCCCAGTCCCACCCCTTGAAGACCAATTAGCCTTCTTTGCCTTTCTAAAGTCTTGGTATAAAAATATGTGAATATGAAATTGAAGCAAGGGAGAGAGGATGAGTGCTGCCCTCATAATGCTCTTGAAAAAGTTGAGATCTCTGTCACCTCGCTCCCCTATGATCTCAGAGTAATCGAACTATCTAAGTAGGACCTCTGGACGTGGCCAGCTATTAGGTTGATATGCAGGCTTAAGGCTTGTGCCGTGATCATTCTGGATTTTCTCCATCACATGGCACCTGTGACGATAGTGCATATGGAATTCATTCCAAGCACGGAGACGTCATCTTGAGAAACTGAAACTGAAACTGAAACTGAAGAGCCAGAAGGAACAGCATGGGATCAATGCAGCACAGAAGATGGAGCAGCGCAGGGGGAAACCAAAACAAGTGACCAAAACGAGTTGAATCAGTAGCAAAACAGTTCACCTGAAGAAATCTCCTCAAGACTGGACTAAAACTAACAGAAATCAGCAAAAAGCGAAGTCTGTTAAGTAACCTGTTTATTTTGTAATAAAGACAATGAGGATATTGTGTGCGCTGTGTCATTTTATATGATCATATAATTAAAAAGATATATAAAACATACACAACCACATGTAATATCTGTAAAAGTGAGAAGTAGACAATTTTTTTTCGTACCTGTCGCCGTGGTGTAGTGGTTCACGCAGTGGACTACCGACTGGAAGGTTGTGGGTTCGAATCCCCATCAGTCCCTTCAAAAATATATCATTGTGGGATTTTGGGGCTCTAACCGGCTCCTACCCAGAGTTGGGCATGCTATGGGTTCGTTACGAAGACTGGTACCGACACAGTCCAGTCTCATCCACTTCATGGATGCGTCATTTAGGGGGTGTTGCTCAAATCTTCTGACAAGCACCGCAGGTGTCTGTATCTCTCGGGCCTGGTTGACACCAGGATTTATTATGATAGTAAGCGTAGAGTACAGCCCTGTCATGCAGTCTCAATCCTAGATGGAACTCCATAGTATCGTGATTATCATCCTCATCGACATCATCATTGCACTGTAAACAAAAAACAAAACAAAACAACAACAAAAAGAGAAAGAAAAATCTGCCAGTTTCTGTGGCCATTAAGGTGGTGTAAAAATGGGACAAAAAAATGCTGAGCACAAAGGTAACCTCACTGAGTACAATGACCCTTTAAAAATTGTTTTTTTAACATACACACACAAATGTGAACACACACATACACACCACACACCACACACACACACACACACACACACACACACACACACACACACACACACACACACATACATATATAATACTCACACACACACACAAACGCACACACACATACGTACACAATATACACTCACATACACATATACAACACTCACATACACACACGTACACAAACACATACACACATACATATACACACACATGCACACACACACACTCGCTCATGCGCATATATATGCACGCACACAGACACACATATACATACGCACACACTCAAAACCACGACAGATAGTCAAGTGGTTAGGACAATAGTCTTCCAGCTAGAATGTCTGGGTTCGAACCTGCACGGGCTCTGCCTGCTGGGTAAGGAGTGGCGATTGTTTACACCTCCCAGAACAACATATGCGCAGAGTTGCAAGTGCCTGAACCCCATTTGTGTGTATATACAGTATAAGCCCACAGAATACGAAACATGTATATTACAGATCCTGTAAGCCTTATTGTTGTTAGGTGGTTTCTAGAAACACGGAAAAACCCAGCATGCACACTCCTGAGCATGACTGCCTTGACGGCAGGATAGGAAAACGAATACACATATTAGCCCGTTTGTGTATTCAAGTGTTCATGGAAATTGCAGCCTATGAACGAATGTATTTGGAGTTGCGAGTTTGTTGCACAGGGATTTCTTGTACTTGGACAAATCCAAATGCACTCCACCCAAATCTACAAGTATTTATCTTGCAAATTCCCTGACTCTGCGACACAACCCTATGCACTGACAAGATCTTGAAACAGGGAGGGTGGGGTGGGGACAGGGACCCATGAAACATTAAGGTGACAACCATCACAATGATGAAAACATTGAAATGGGCGATGAACAGCAAGTTTTTATTGTTGCCGGTGGGTTGGGATTGAACTTGATGTATCAGATATATCTGGAGTCTATGGATCTTTTAATTAAGAAAAGCAACCAGCCTGCGAAACTGGGGAAATACTGCAATCAAAACAAAAAAGCAGATATTTAATGCATTTCAAATCCGGTAACTGTCTCTAGGACATTGTAGTTTATTGTTGTTCTTGTGTCCTGCTTTGTCCACCGCTGTCAGCCTGATCCCTTTCACTACCCCCCCCCCTCCCCCCCATTGCAGTCTGTACCTAAGCTGCAAAAACTTAACCCTTTCACTCCTTCACCCCATCCCCCAGTTCCTGCAGGGGATGGGTGAGGGAGTGAAAGGGTTAAGGTTTTGCTTTGCTGTTATAGTTGACAGTGCAGGATGTTGGCAGACAGGATGAAGGAGTCAAAGGGTTATATGACATCTGCTATGTTCCTTGGATTTTCAGCCACTGCTCCTTGTTTCAACAGTCACAATGACTATCAACTATCCTACTAATCTGGAGTTTCCCTTTCCTTTTACAAAATGAATATTATCATTTGGTGCAGAAAAGTCTATTATTTCGTCAGGTTGGGATTGCTGGTTGGCTGCGCTGTGTGTGTGTGTGTGTGTGTGTGTGTGTGTGTGTGTGTGTGTGTGTGTGTGTGTGTGTGTGTGTGTGTGTGTGTGTGTATAGCCATGTTTCATCTTGAATGCAAATTACGCTATCAATTTTTAAAAAATGTTGTAGTTCTAAGTCGACAGTTGACAGAAATTGTGCAATTATTTTCAATGTTTCAGTAATGATTGAGTATTAACCCTTTGACTCCTGCACCCTGTCCACCAACATCCTGCATTGTTAACCAAGCTAGCAAAGCAAAAACATGGCCCTTTGATTCACTCACCCTATCCACCAGCTTTCTGCAGGAAGCTGGTGGATAGTATGAGGGAGTCAAAGGGTTTAGTTTTTGCAGATGGTGGATAGGGTGCGGGAGTCAAAGGGTTAAAGTAACCACAGTCGATATTATTGGGACATCACTCAGCATTCATCCTGATAAGGAAAGTGACCGTAACTTCGCCTGTCACACATAAATTTCTATCATGAACTGATCAATACACAAAGATCCCAGCTTGTGTCCAAAGGATAACCAATCTGATGAAAAATATTATCAGATATCCTGTAATGAATGTGATAGCACAGGGAAAGTGGAGAACAGAAGGAACCCTATAAAAAGCCTGTCTCGTATATACCTGACATCACAGTTGCAGCCATTCATTCATCCAATTCATCCTACCAAGGTGGATCATGAGAACCGAATAAAGCATCGTTTTCTCACAATTCTCTAAAATTATTGAAGGCTTCTACAAAAATTTGTTTTTTGCTAGTTCTCGTATACTCTAAGAGTGGTAGGACTTTAAAACTCAACTCAACTCAACTCAATACCTGACATATAGCCATGTCTGCCTGGTCATCCAACTCCGTGGTTGAAACAGTATGGACAAGAAAAGAAAGAAAACACTTGTAATTTTCAATGCATGGAATACCCAGATCCTTCAAGACAGAGATGATAGACCAGAATGGTGTATAGCCATAATTGTCAAGATTTTGGATCGCTAATAAGATTATCATACTTACCCTGAGTGATAATAAACTTGCTGTCAAAATCCAGCTCGAGGAAGTTGAAATCCAAAACAAGTGCAACTGCCCACGTTCAATCAAACGGGAACCAGAAAAACACCAAAATAGAATCAGAACGTGTATTTAATACAACAAGACAAGACAGGCGCAAATTTTCGTCCAACTGGCCTTTCCCAAGCGTGAATGTAACATCACAAACAAACATTAAATACAAAATTAGGAGAAAAAGACTGAAACTTCCCTGCTGCTTTGTCCAGTGGGAGAAGACTAAGTGAAATTGTTACTCACAAACACATTGCGATTTAATTTAGTCCTCTTCTCCCACTGGACAAAGCAGCAGGGAAGTTTCAGTCTTTTTCTCTCTAATTTTATATTTGGTGTTTGTGATCTTACATTCACTCTTGACAAAGGCCAGTTGGCTGAAAATTTGCGCCTGTCTTGTCTTGTTGTATTAAATATGCGTTCTGATTCTATTTTCGTGTTTTTCTGGTTCGAGGAAGTTGGAGGAGGCAACACTTATATCTTACGACGCCATGGCAGCACTCCCCCGACTAGCAGTAATAGCGTTGGTGATCATGGCCTTCCATATGAATCTATCTCTTGTCGCTGCAAGTACATCTCCCACCCTCTCCGTCCTCAGCGAACCTGCAAGTCCATCCAAAATTTTATCCCTGGGTCTACCTGGTGTTCTCTTTCCCTCCATCTTTCCTGTTGTGACTAGGTTCTCTAATTTCTCTTTCTTCATAAAATGTCATATAAATGTGGCTTGTCTTTTCCTAATCTTCTTTATTAACAATCTTCTTGTGTCTGCCTCCTTCAAGACTTTCTCATTTGTTTTATTTGCTGTCCATGGAACATTCTTCTTAGAAACCACATTTCAGTTGCTTCAATTTTGTTCTGACATGTCCAGCCAAAATACGAATCTTTTAGTGTCATTGTTTAATTCTGTTCTGCACCTTACATTGTAATCTCTCTTCTTGTTGTCAGTAATTGTACGATCTCTTTGTTTTAGAGTAAATATTTGCAGTGTGTGCGTGTGTTTATGAGTATGAGGTGCTATCAGTATGTGCGTATTTTCTCCCGGTTAACATCTGTAAGATCGGAGAAGATATCTAGATGTTTTCACAGGTCATAGCATTCATTGTCAAACCATGCATTGCATTGCATCTGAGTTTGTACCTCCTTGTTTTACAGCCAAACACGAAGCAGCCAACTTTATTGAGTCTGTAAACATGTCGACTACACCAATTAACTTCTCAGCTGTCGTGAATTCACATGCTTTCTGGTAATTTTACTCGTGTAAATTCTTCTTATCTAATCTTCTGGTCATTAAAAAAAAAAAAGTGGAATCGTCATCTTTTTGATGGCATGTCTGTTTCTTATGAACACAGAGTACATGTAACTAGCATGTTCTTTGATTTAGTTCTGTTATACAAGGACATCTTATGAGGAAGAAAACAATCAAGTGATGTAGAAATGATAAATAATCAATAACGCTACTGCCAACTAGAAAACACGAAATTAGTAATTACGAATCAAGTCTTCATCGAAAGATCCAGTGAAAGTATAGAGATGAAAATTAGAACAGAGTACTTGTTGTCCATAGTCGTCGTTACAGTCTTGTGGACAACATTTACACTGCTAATGCTAATGTTTCACTTTTAGTGTCAATGTCAAAGAAAAATAATGTCACGGGTTATTGAACTCTGTTTTGGGGTGTGTGTGTGTGGAGAGAGAGAGAGAGAGAGAGAGAGAGAGAGAGAGAGAGAGAGAGACAGAAAGAGAGAGAGAGAGAGAGAGAGAGAGTGAAAGTGAAACTCTTGAGGATGGAAAACAACACGAATTGAAAAAACTGAAACTAAACGCAGTACTGAAGAACTAATGCTTGATTGATTTGTGTGTTTTTTAGGACCTTGTTGATTACCATTTCTTATCAAATAAATTTATGCAAACTATTTCATTACCACCAGTGATTTATTTGTTTCTTCATTTTCATACTTCTATCGTTTAAACCATTTTGTTAGCCATTACTTCGTTTACTTTCTGATTTTTATTTTCACTGAACCAGTGGCGCTATTTAAAGATTTTTGAAAACGGAAGTCGATTAACTCACATTGGGAGTGGGTATCAAGATTTCGACAGGTATGAGTACTTTTATTTTTATGCAGTTTACACAAGTCCGACAGTTCTGTATATATATTAGAAAGAAAGAAATATAATACAGCAGGGTTTTGTGATGTATACATGTTGTTACAATAACCGTATTCGTTTTGTAGGACTTTTATTCTACTAGTTTTAGTGTGGCACAATTCATCATTAAAGTGAAAGTACAAATTTCCCGCAAGTAACAAAAGGGCCGAGTAGAATCAATACTGATCTTTTGGCATTGCTTAACCATTCGTATACATATAGGCCCTATACAGTTGTGACCATGTATAGGCATAGGCTACATGTATGGTGAGACATTCTTAGTAGGCTATGTATGAATTCATTTGTGCACATGTAATGTAACACATTACATGTGCATTCTGATTGTGTGTGTGTGTGTGTGTGTGTGTGTGTGTGTGTGTGTGTGTGTGTGTGTGTGTGTAATAGTGCATTTGTACCATGTATTATAATCTGTGTTTAATAAATGAATACTGAGTGATAAGTCCAAAAATGATTTTGGAGAGTAGTGCTCTACATGAGTTGATTCATCTGTTGTTAAGAATCCAAGAATCATTTTAATGATATTTTGGGTTTATTTTCATCTCTTTAGTTTCAATCTAAATTATCCCAATACAGATTATGGTCACTATTGTAGTCTGCGCCTGGCAATGTTTTCACTTTCAATAAAGAATATCTGAATGTCTTATCTGTCAGATGTAAACAATTTGATTTCTTGTGTGGTCTCCTGAATTCATCCATGTCCAATTTCTTCTGTTCATAGGTTGCTCAGTCAAAGCAAGTGTTTCTTATTATGAAATTTTTTCACTTGTGCCTACTTAACAAGTTTCCCTCCCTTTTCATTTCACGTACCAAGGTCAAGAGGGCCAACTATGTCATCTACTTTTTCCTGTCCCACTTTAGCATTAAAATCTTCCATTACAGTTGTAGCATCCTGTGATTTACATTGACCCTGGCTGTCTCTGACTCTACATGAAAGTTGTCAGTTTCTTTCTCAGTACTTGTGGGTGTTGGTGTATGTACCTGGATGATGTTGATCATCAGATGGCTTGCCCTCCAGTGTAACTATTGAAACATGGTCTGATATGGCCCAATATCCTCATTACCTTTTATTGGATTTTGTGTCAGAGGATACTCCCATAACCTTGGTCTCTCCCAAGACAACCACAAGGCATTGGTGATTTTCTGTCAGGGTTTACTCCCTTAGCCTTGGTCTCTCTCAAGACAGCCACAAGGTAGTGGTGCTATTTACTCGTAGCTGGGGATCTAGTTCATGGGCACCAGAGCATGTCCAGATGCTGGTCGACCTGCATGCCACATGTCTGGGGGCCAGACCTCTGAGTCCCTCAAAACAAAATCATTGTTCTGGAAAATGAAGAAATCCCTAGTGTAGAAAAAAAAAAAGCAAAAACAATTGGATGACCTAACCAAGCTCAAACAGCATTCCATAAAATAAAAAGCACCCTTACCAACAAATGCCTATCAGTTAACATCAGGAAGAGAGTTCTTCATTGTTATGTAGAATCAATACTGTTGTATGGATGCGAGGCTTGGCCAGTAAACAAGCAAAGTCAAAATAGGATTGGGGCTGCTGAAATGTGGTTTCTAAGAAGAATATTGAGAGTTCCATGGCTAGCAGAGAAAACAAACAAGTCATGTTAAAGAGTTCAATAGACAGCAAAGAAATCAGACAAATCAATCTTGGAGAGAAACAAACACGAAAAGAACATTAATGAAGAAGATTAGGAAATGACTTTTGTGAGGCAAGAGAAATTTGAACACTTTGTCACAACAGAAAAGCTAGAGGGAAAAAGAGCACCAGGTAGACCCGGGGATCAATGTTGGACACTTTTGCAGAGTGGATGGGGACAAAAAAGAGTAGGAGATACGCATGCAGCAACAAAAGATAGATTCGTATGGAGGGCCATGATCACCAATGCCATGCGGCAAGGCACATGATGATGAGTATTATACATGAATGATTTAGGCCTATTATATCTACGGTGGTATTAAAACAGTATTAAACAGTATTAGAAGTAAGAATTTAACACACACCAACCCATGCTAGCAGAATGTAAAAATGACCAAAATTGAAAATGAAATGACATTTTGTGTCCAGAATTCTGATGATGGTGCAGGCTTGATGTGGAGCCAAAATATGGCTTGGCCTGAAGTATGGAAATAGATATGAGGAGACAATGGCAGGCCATAAAGTACAGTTTCAGTTTCCCATTGTGAGAGAGGTAGGGGGGATAGGAAAGAGATCTTTGAAATATTTTCGCAGTGTATGACGTTTTCCTATTTTCAGGAATACGGTTTATCAGCTGAACTTTAAAAGGGAAAGATGCCTCCTGCAAGGAAACTGCCTCCTATTCCAGGATCAGTTGTGAGTCTCACTGACAGACAGTTAACAGACAGGCTGCTAGAACTCGGTGCAACTGTTGGGCCCATTGTGCGTAAGTATTCCAGGAAGAGTCTTTTTTTGTGTGTATATTTTTTTTCTGAACAGTGTTTGTTTTACTCATGAGTCATGTAGGCATGTCATTGCCCATGCTATGTGGCTGTGTGTTGCTGCACAGTTTGCATACTTTGTTTTTGGTGGGTGTACATTTTTTGTTGAAAAATGAGTTTGGATTTTCGATTCATGATCTCTGAAGCTTCCCGATCTCTTAAACTTCCCTGGGTTTCTCCTGGCAGTGCTATTTTCCTCACCACAATGTTGATACTATTCCAGGAGAACTTGGAATCAGTGTTTGCGCAGTGCTCCCCTCTGCCATTAATGAGGATCTGTTGGTGGTGTTTGTTCTTCTTTTCTGATGCCCAGTGTTTCTGTTGTTTCAGCAGTCACAAGAACAGGTAACCAGTCAGTGCTACAAAGTTGTTACCATGACTACTGACTTGGAGATCATAGGTTTGGAAACAACATCAGTTGAAAAAAATTATTGTGGAATTTTTCGGCCCTGGCTTGTGCCTACCGGGAGTTGAATATACCATAGGCTTATTTGGAAGACTGGGATGACACAGTCAAGTCTCATCCACTTTATGGATGCATTATTGAGGGTGTTGCTTGATTTCTTGCCAGTATCTCTTGGGCCTGATGGATACCAGTTAACAAGAAACCCCACAAGGGTGTGGATCTCTTGGGCCTGATAGATGCCAGGATATATGATGAAAGCAAGCATAGAGAAGCCTTGTTGTGCAGTCTCAATCAGAAGAGGAAATCTGTATTCTCATCACTATCATCCCCATTCTCACCCTACATAACATAATTCCCCAAATTCTGTGGCCTTTCATGCCTTACTGTTCTGATGTGACCTTGGCTCTGATGAGTTTGGAGGTATGTTGTAGAGCTTGATAAATGACTGAATTCTCTTATATTCTTCTTTCATTGTGTTAAATGGTATTGGGAATGTTGCATTGAAGTTTTGGAAAGTCTGCACTAGTCTGTCTGATAGACTTAGATTGAAAACTTTTGAAGTGCCAGATAAGGAAACCTTGATTGTAAAACATCCATCTTTTTCTGTCTTTTGTGGTCTGCAACTTCCACATGCATTTCATGAGTATAGTCAAGGGTGTTTGAATGAAAAGCTTTTTTTGTTTGGTTTTTAGAAGAAGAAGAAGAACCCTCCATAATGGTAGTCATATTCTGTTTTTGGTGTGTGCTTGCTAAGTGATTTTTAATGATAAGGCACTGAATACCAAGATGGCCTACATGATCTGTAATATGCATAACTGATGGAAATCCGTGAACAGATTATAGGGCAGCATGACAGAGGCAATGGGAAGCATGCTATGCTGTTTCAGTGCATGCTGTGCATCAAAACAAGTGGCAGGAAACTGCTGTGCCACATCATATATATGTAGTTATAACAGGCATGGGAAATGTCTCAGTCTGGGGAACAGGCATGGGAAATGTCTCAGTGTGGGGGAGTTCTATTTTTTAATTAAAAACGTCGAACCATTGAAACCGATTTGCCCAGTGGGGATGCCAGGGGCTCTTTCAGTATAAATTGTATCCCCACCTTAAGGAAATTCTGTGCTAGAAATTTCATCTTTTCTGTCGCTCTTTGTTTCTGCCTTGTTCCTTTGCTTTCTGTCATTTCTACCTGTGTGTGTTTGATAAAGTCTTGTGTACCTTTTCTTAGAATTGATATAAGTCTTACATACTTTTTCGTAAGATTGGTAATTGGGTGCATTTTTGGCTCTAGGGAGGTGAGATATGTGGAAGTAATTTTTAGGTAATTTATGCCTGTTTTTATATATGTTTTGATGTCCTTGGGTATGCTTACCTTCGTATTCAGATGTTTTTTAAATCCCTTGTGCAGTAAATTGGACGGAGTGGTCAACGCCGGAGGCATGTCCTTAGATTATGTGCGCGAATGCATTGATATGTGTGCTTGATTTTCTTTTCTTTTTTTCCTGTTGAAATTTTATGTTTTGAAGCAGTTATAGCCCTGGTATGACTCTACACAATTGGCTGGGCTTTAAATAACAATAACAATTGAAACCGATTTATTCCCAAATGTTTTTTCCAACTAAATGACACAGGTAGCTACTTTGCAAATGGCCTATGTGCAAACAGCCTCATGATGTTTTCTTCTGCACTTGTCAGTGAAATGAGGATACAAAATGGCGTCAATTGTCAACAGAGGAGATAAATTCAGTGAAGATGATGTAGCAAATCAACTGAGGTGAGAGTGGCTATCTGGGCAGCTGTGGAAGAACTGGTTGAAGAATGGATTATTAAAATCTGTGTGGCTGAGTACGTAAGGTGATTGTTGTGTCAGACATAACTCCAAATGTGGAGTTCCCTGCCTGACGAGCTATTTGTCCGTCAGAAAACATTGAACTGAAGCCAAGAAAGATTTTGAGCATAAATGTGTTGCTTAATGTGATTTATAGCTTGTCTGCATGTGTGTGGGAAAGGTTGGGGGCTATAGTAGAGAAATAAAAAGACAAAGAGGAGCACTGTTCATTATTTTGACTGCTACAAATGTGCATTTTTAGGCTGTCAGATGGCCCCAGATTGCACAGATTTTGACCTAGCTTTTCCACATTTTTTGGGGAGCATGCCCCTGGACTTCTTAGATTTTCAGATTTTTTTATCCTGACCAATTTCCCATGCCTGATATAAACATTGCAGTTGCTGCATCCAGTACCACAAGTTTCATACCATTACTGTTTCATTTTTCCATTACCCTGTTTATCGATTGGTAGTGGCATGAAATGTATGGTAGTGGATGCGGCAACTACAGTGTTTATATCCATGTGTGTGATGTGTCATGGCAGTTCTCCACCTTTTTTCTTTTGATGCACAGTACTGAAACAGCGCGGCATGCTTCCCATCACCTTCACAACGCTGTTCCATACATTGTGTAGAAGCTTAGCATTTCTGTGCTTCAGCATGGAAGTATCATATATTACAGGATTGTCTTAACTTTACATGTTGGCATCTTTGATAAGGAAGTGCTGAAAAGGCAGTACAACATGGGAATTTAATAATATTAGCAGGAATGGAGGGCATTATGCCCACATTTCTTTTTGGAACCTCAGGCAGTATTGGAATTGCTCCTGTGTGTGATTAACCCATTGACTCCCGCACCCTATCCACCAACTGCAAAAACTTAACTCTTTGATTCCCTCACTCTATCCGCCAGCTTCATGTAGGAAGCTGGTGGATAGGGTGAGGGAATCACACAAATTTTTGCTTTGCTAGCATGGTTGACAATGCAGGATGCTAGTGAACAGGGTGCGGGAGTCAAAGGGTTAAAAAGGTGCTGCACTGTTATGGCATTACTATCAACACCGTTTTGATGCTGTTCTGTACTGACGGATTCAGATAATATTTTTATTTGAATAGTCTGTATCATGCTGATGCTGTTACCATGCACATGGATTTCCAGCTCCACCTCCATGGGGATGCTGGGGGCTCTTTCAGTATAAATAGTATCCCCACCTTCTGGAAATTCTGTGCTAGAAATTTTCTGTTTTCTCTTTTTTTTTTCTTCCTCCTCTGTTTCTGTCATTTCTTTGTATCATTATCTGCCTTGTTGGTCCATTCACCTGTATGTGTTTGATAAAGTCTTACGCACTTTCTCTTAGGATTGATAACTGGGTACATGTATTAAATTCATTTTTGGCTGTAGGGAGATGAGATATGCAGAAGCAATTTTAGGTAATTTATTCCTGTTTTTATTTGTTTTAGTGTCCTTAGTTATGTTTAAATTTGTATTCAGGTATGTTTTTTAAATCCCCTGTGCGATAAATTGGACAAGTGGTCAGCACCAGGGGCATCTCCTTAGATTATGGACGTGAATGCATTGATTTGTGTACTTAATTTTCTTTATGCATTGATATGAGTACTTAATTTTCTTTCTTCCTTTTTTTCCTGTTGAAGTGTTGTGTATGTTTTGAAACGGTTATAGCTGTGATATGGCTCTATGCATACAGCTGAGCTTTAAACAAAAATAACAGTAATAGGATTTCCAGCTTGGGGTGGGGGGGGGGGGGGGGGGGGGTTTTAGTTACTTGACATGGGAGATTGGAAAAATCGTCAGTGTTTATCCATCAGGCAGTACCAAAGCAGGTTGGCACCTAGTCTTTCTAGTCGGGATGATGGATGTCTTAACCACTGGAACATGACACCCATGTCATCACTGTTTTTTTATGGCAAGCTGAGAACACAGTCTTCATGCTATAATGCAGATTCTGATGTGTTGCAGCTACCACACGCAGGGTGTACGAGCGCTTGTTGTTCAAGTTGCAGACTGGCCTGACAGCTGCCCCCTCCAACAACTATGAACCGGTGGATGACGACGAAGATAATGCTTATAGTAAGTATAAGGGGAGTATGAGAGCAGTTGGCAAGATACGTCTCGGTGTGATGAATGTGGGCAAACTATCTCTCATAGTGTGATCCTTATTGTTCTTTGGTTGATGTGTACATGGTCAAGCCACATCAGGTGATGAGTGTGGCTGTTATTTAATGGTCCCTGACAGCTGTTCAGTTGAGGCAGTGGACCCAGAGCTGCTCCACCATGAATGAACCTCAGCTGACATTCTGATGAAATCATTTGGCAAGACAGGTCTTATAATGTGGTGAAAATTCTCTAGTCAAGTCTTGTACTGTCATAAAAGCCAGTCAACAAGATAAGTCTGAAACTGATGACAGTCAGTCAGCGAGATAGGTCTTTGATGAAAATCAGTGAGCAAGATAGATCTTATATTGTGATGACAGTTAACCCTTTGACTCCCTCACCCTGTCCATTTGAATGGTGGATTGGCCTCTGCTTAGGGAGTTGTTGATGATTTTTGCCTCTCTGTCAGTGTGCACAGCACCACCTCAGGAAACACAGCCCACAGGAAGAGGGCTGAAGAGTGAACCCCCTCCTTCTGTTTGTTTGCATAGAAGTTAACAGTCATGTTGTCTGAGAATAACTCTGCTGGTTTGTTCTGTGCAGGGGTGTGAACACAAAACACAAGATACTGTCTCCATGTGAAACATGTTGATGTGGAGGTGTGCTTCATCCAGAGATCAGGTGATGAGGCATAAGCTGAGCCCCCAGCGTATGCTGGAGGTGTTTGGCCAGTTGGAAAGGCGGAGGAGCTATTGGGACTCCCTCTGATAGATCGGAAGCTGATACCCATTCTGGGATTGTTTCTCGAAAACCAGTTTCCCAAGGGGATGATTTGTTCCCAGCTGTCTTTGAACTGGCAGGGCTGGTTTCTGAAGGCTTTCTGAAGGGAGTGCTTGCGTAACCTGCCCAAGGGCAGGACCGGGGCTAGAAATTATCTGAAGCTTAGTAGGGATGAAATTTCTCTGGTGATGGATGATGACAGGGACTGGAGAAAGTCTAACTTCTGGAGTTTGACTGTAGTTGGGGAAACCTGCTTGGAGAGAGTGTTGAATCTCATGCTCAGGAATTCAAATGACTCAGAGGGATGGTTTCGCAGTTTTGGAGATTGCTTGAAATTCCAGGAGTGCGCAGAGGTCTAGAACTCTGTGGGTATGTAGATGGCAGAGTTTGTTGGTGTCTGCTATATAGTGGTGTGAGCCAGATGTCCAGATGACAGACCATGTAGATGGACTATACAGGTCATTGACATCAGTTCCTTAACCACCATGGTGAAAATGTAGGCTGTTAGAGCATTGCATGACTTTTCCCTTCCATAAATATTTCCTACATGAAGGATGAAAGAGGTTGTGGATATAGCATTCTTGAGATCGATGGAGATTGTCCAGTTGCCCGCTAGGATTGACTCCCAGATTTGAGTGGGATCTCCATTTTGAAACGGATGCATTCCAAGAATGTGTTTATTAGGGACTACTCACAGTACTCAGGACTTTGGGTAAATCCTGGAGTGACCGTCCCCAACCCAACAAGTCTCCAGGTCGTGGCTAGGGGAATTACCACCAGATATGGTGGCCAGCTGCGAGTACCCAATAAGCAGTTGTGGACCAAACAGTATCAGTATTCTAGGGGAGGCTGGGTATAGGGTGGTACCTATACTTCTATAAAGTGGTCTCACAACCCTACAAAGAATACTGTCAGGTGAGCAGGGGGCCATAACTCCAACCACTGAAATCCTGGAAGCAGGAAACGGATGAATTAGGAGGCAAAGGCACAACAATCAGCTTCTACTTCACAGTCATGGGCAGAGGATTTCCAAGGAAACAATGACCAGAACACCTGCATAGTATGTGCTTGAGGAAGGTAATGACAACCCACCTCAAGTATTTTTGTCAAAAAGTGCACATAATACCAAAAAAAGAAAAAAGTCAGTTCTGTGTCTTCTGAAGAACAGAACTCATTGGCTACTGGGGAGAGAGGATCCAAGGATGTGAAAGGCAGCTATAATGACAATACGTGTGTATCTGATGGCAGCTGTCGGAAGCATACTTGTAGAGACTCTGCAAAAAGAAACAAAAAGGAAAAGAAAGAGCTCATCAATGCCGGAACCTGGAATGTGCAAACATTACTAGAAATGGGAAAGCTTCATCTCCTGTTGCCAGAGCTTGGAAGATCAGGTATGAACATCACAGGATTATGTGAGACCATATGGAGCGGTGAGGGAAAGTTCACCATTGGCAAGCTTACATTATTTATGGTGGGAGAAAAAAGGCCTGTACAGGGTTGCTATCATACTGGATAAACAATGTGCCACAGCACTGAAAATCTACAACACAATGACCGATTGATAACACAAAGCCAGTTGCTGTAAACATTATCCAGGCATATGCCCCCACATCCACCAGCTCAGATGAAGAGATAGAACAGTTCTGTAATGACTTTCAAACTGCCAAGGATAAAATGCCGAAATGAGGAGTTTGCATAATAATGGGAGACATGAATGCCAAAGTGGGCAAGATGGACACATTGTGGAATTGGACCTCATGGGCTGGGAAAAACGCTTTGAAAGAGGAGATATGTTAACATCTTTCTGCTGGGCCAATGAATTGGATATTACTAACAGTAACACCCTCTTTAAATAGCACTATCGTAGACAATATACCTGGAAACTTGAAAAAAAACAGACGACAACAAGAAAATAAAAATCAGAAATCAGATAGATTTCATCATGATAGACAGGACATGGAGAACTACTGTCCTAAGCTTGAAAACAAAACCAGGAGCTGATTGTGACAGCAATCACCACTTAGTCACAACAAAAATTCAACTCAAAGCTTACAAACAAAACAAAGCCAAGCAGGCCCCTGAGTTTGATCTAGAAAAATTGAAAAATCAAGACATTGCATCTGCTTTTGAGATCAAAGTCAGCTATTGTTTTGAGGCTTTAATCCAGGACTGGATATTAAATGACCAGTCATCACATCATCATCCATCTCCATCGCCATGGACAAGGGTGGGAGCTCCACTCTTTGTCACAAAGGATTGCCAGGCGACATGGTCTCTGCTTCTGTGTATGATGTCATGGAGCCCCTGTTGCAGGCGTCAGCGATGTTGTCCATAAAGGATTTTGCTGGCCTGCCTTGTTTTCTCTTTGCCTTGACTCTCCCCTGAAGGACTGATGTCATCAAGTCGGTTCTTGTGTTTCTGTTCATATGTCCAATATACTTAATTTTCTTTTGTTGTTCTCTGGGAGCATTTTCCATTGGACAGCTAATTCCTTTTGCACACTTCGTTGGTTCTTTTGTCTGTCCATTTTACTCTGAGAAGACGCCTGTAGAACCAAATTTCTGCTGCATTTGTTTTATTTTTGTCATCTTTCTTCAAAGTCCAGGCTTCACATCTATACATTAAACCAGGCCGAATCAAGCATAAATACATGCATAAATACTATCCCCACCTTCTGGAAATTCTGTCCTAGAAATTCTCTCTTTTCTGTCACTCTTGTTTCTGCCTTGCTCCTTTGATTTCTGTCATGTTTTCCTACAATTTTCTGCCCTGTTGGTCCATTCACCTGTGTGTGTTGTATAAAGCCTTACATGCTTTATCGTATTATAAGCATTTTTGATCCTAAGGAAATGAGATGCACAGAAGCAATTTTGATAATTTAGGCTCGTTTTTATGTGTATTAATGTCCTTAGTTATATTTAAATTTGTATTCAGGTTTGCTTTTTTTTTTAACCCTCCTAGTGATAAATTGGATGGAGTGATCAATGCCAGAGGATCTAAGGATATTATGTATGCAAATGCATTGATATGTGTACTTAATTTTCTTTTCCAGTTTTTACTTAGTGTGATATTGTGTATGTTTGAGATAGTTACAGCCCCGATATGGCTCTGTGCTGTCGGCTGGGCTTTTCAACAAAAATAACAATAAGCTAGACAGGAAGCCTGGACATGGAGTGTGTCTGTATTTCCATCTACTCAGCATTGCCTTGGTCTTCCTTTGGCTCTGAAGCCTGAGCATCCAGTTTTTTAAGCTTGAAGAGTTGGCTGGTTGACGGGCACCCCAGTCAAGTGGCCAAACCATTTGATCCGGTGTTGCTGTTATCTTTCGGATCGCTTTGTTTCTGATCATGTCTCTTTTGGTCTTGCCTGCTGCCCTTCCGAGATATGTCATCACACAGGTTGTGATCTTTGTGTTAAGGGTTTTGTTTAATGCTCAGATCTGTCTTTGGTAAGTCAGTGAGGGTATATGAGATTGTGCTGACAAGCCTGGCCTTTGTTTCTACAGAGATACTAAGATGTTTTAGAAGGGATAAACATTGGTAGCTCTAGCATTCGCCTGCCTCCATTTGAGAAAATTGTTTCCAGATTTGTTCTTATTGTACATTCCCTTTGCTGATTATTACAGGGGAAATAATAAAATATTGATGGTTTAATTTCACTTCACAGAAACAGTTGTAATGTACAATTCTGCTTGGGTTCTCATGACAGATTGAGTACTGTGAGCTGTGTGAAGGCAGCAAAGCTGCTCTCACCATTCACAGTTGAATGCTCACTGTTGGTTATAAAATGCCCAGTCTGATTTACAGTTATATAAATCTTGAAGGCAAGGAAATGACAGTAAATCGTGTAGTTCGATATGGATAAATATGATGATCATTTTCTAATGCTTGTTTGGGGGGATGTGAATAATTACAATTATTATGGATAAGCATGATGATTGTTTTCAGATGTTGTCTGGTGTAGTTCCCCTACGGGATGCCGGAGGTTCTTTCAGTATAAATACTATTAAATACTATCCCCACCTGGAAATTCTGTGCTTGAAATTTCTTCTTTGATGTCACTGTTTCTCCTTTGCTCCTTTGCTTTCTGTCGTCTCTTCCTATAATTCTTTTGCCATGCTAGCCCATAGTATCCATAAAATATTTCATACATTCTCTGAGGATTAATGATTGGGTACATGTATTAACTGCATTTTTGGCTCCAAGGAATTTGATGTCAAGGAGTGATTTTAGTTAATTTCTGCCAGTTTACATGTTTTAGTATACTTAGTTATGTTCAGATATTTGTATTCAGGTTTGTTTTTTAAACCCCATGGTGATGCAGTGGTCAGCACCAGGGTCATTTCCTTAGATTATGTGCGCAGATGCATTGATATGTGTGCCTAATTTTCTTTTCCAGGTTGTTGTTTTTTTTTATTCAGAGAGATGTTGAGATGTTTGTAGCTCTGATATGTCTGTGCAATTGGCTGGACTTTAAGCAGTAATGCTAATGATGGGGTTTGGCGGGAATGTGGATAATTTTGATGTTTGATTATTTTCAGATGTTGAACCAGAGCCCCTGAGACAGCCACAATCCCCTCAGAAAAGCTTAGGGTGAGTAACATTCACTGTTCACCAGTGAAAGTGATTAAAAGGGATACTTCCATGGCTAGGGTAAATTTGAGTTGGGGTCTCCTTGTGTCAGTGGTTCATGGGAAGGAGGAGGGGAGGTATCATTGAACACAGTTGGTCTGGCTCCACAGTTGAGAATTTACTGTTGTTGGAAGGGGGCTTGTATACAGTGTCCTTGGTAAGTTGGATTAGGACACGCACTGTTAAACTCTGCTGAAGTAACTTGGCCCAGCAGCATTGCACTAGGTCTTTTCATTTCTTGGGAACATGATGTCATAATGGGTCTTGGAGAGGTGAGGGTTTGCCATTCTGAAGATGATTGTGTCTATTATTCTGGCTGATAGCTTTTAACCCAGGTTTTGCTGGTGGTAACGATCTTGATTTAAAAAGCTGTCACTCTCATTTTTTTATATTTTTACCTGTTTAACAGAATCTGTGCAACAGTGACACCTGCCTGGTTTTGGTCTTCTGTAAGGCAGGACGGTACCCACCTTGCCACAACATGTCTCATTCCAGGTTAATTTAATAAAATCACATGAATTGATCCACGACTAATACCAGTGTTATAAGCGATCTCTTCACATGTTACTTGCCCATCTTCATTCAGAATTGCTCTAATTTTTCAATATTTTTATTGTCAGTAGCTTTAGCTGGCCTCCCTGGACCACACTTGTCTTTAAAGTTAAACACTGATTATGACAGATGTTTGTATGCTGTAGACACTTTGTAGGGTTTTAATGTATCTGCACCAGAACTTCCTTTGTAAATGTTCAATCTAATGTAAGCACACTATTCTTCAATGCAAAATCTGGCTGTGATGCTTGTAATGACTGTGCCCTTAGTCATAATGATTGACATCACAATATTTACATATGAATTTGTAATGATATCACAGAATAATTTGGCCAGGTGTCTGTAAAGTTTCAAAGTGCCATAGCTTTTTAAGTTATTAAGACAATTTTTGCTATTTATTGGATGGCCTTTGTAAATCGGTGTTTCTGGCAGAAAAGAAGAGCTGCTAGTGTTTGTGTAGACTAGTGCCTTTGGATCAAATATGAATTAGAAACATGAAAAATATGCCTTAAGTGTTTTGCTCATTGTGTGGAAACGGTGACAGACCTGTTAACTTTTTGGCAACACACAGCTTAGCTACGTGCTGCAATAATGTTTTCAGCAGATGATCTATCAACCAATAAGTGCTGTGATTTTCTGAAAATAAGTGAAAGGGAACTTTTTACAGGATTTTTGAACAGTGTGTTCCAAATACACATTTCATCCTGCTTATGTCTTATAACGTGAATAGTAACTTATGATAATAAATTTCATTGGTCAGTTTGAAGAGAGAGCAACCAAGTCCTGTCTGGCTTTGACCACTGTGTGTTCACTGACAGAATAGTGAGATGACAAGTTTTCGACTTAGCGTAACCCTTTGAGTCCCGCACCCTGTTGATCAGCATCCTGCATTGTCAACCATGCTAGCAAAACTTATACTTAACCTTTTGACTCCCTCATCCTATCCACCAGCTTCCTGCAGGAAGCTGGTGGATAGGGGAGGGAGCCAAAAGGTTAAGTTTTTGCAGTTAGTGGATAGGGTGCTGCAGTCAAAGGTGTGCAGAAGACTTGATGAAGAAACAGGAGTTTAGCATTTCTCTAATTGTAATGAGTGTTGAGGAGAAAGATTCTGTTGCCTACATTCCTGAAAATAATGAAAATTGAGCCTTTGAGTTTGAAGACGAAAAAGCCTGATTATTTCTTTGCTGTTGCTTACTTGTCTTGTCTGCCCATATTCTGTGTATTCATAGTTTGTTGAATGAATGTTCTGTCATATCCGAGTGTTTCATAAACATTTATTACCAATAAATAATCACATGAAGGCTTATAAAGTTTTGGTTTTCACTTTCAGCATTTTTTGTTTTTGTTCAAAGTAGGTTATTTTCAGAGTGTCAAACGAAGAGAAAACAGTTATTTTGATATTTTGAATACATATAAATGGAAACTTAAAAGATTGTTTTCTGTGAATGTGTAAAAACATATCCACTGTATGTTGAAACATTTCCTTACAAAAAAAAGTTTAAGTTCACATAGTCTGACCTGTACATCCCTCACTGTGCACTGATAATATTGCTACCACACAGCACAGAAATTGCCCATGCCACTGACTTGACTTAGTCAGTGCATGGGCAATTTCTGTGCTGTGTGGTAGCTTATTATCAGTGCACAGTGAGGGATGTACAGGTGTACGTTGTTAGTATTAAGTTCTCTTGATTTCTATGCATATTGTAGCTCACATTCAAAACAGAGAGTCATGATCATATGAGGAACTGATGATCAGATTTAGTTACCTGCAGAGACAGCAGCAAAATCAAGTATAAATCTGTAAAGTGTTCTCAAACAGATATAATACAGTCCCACAGTGTTGTATATGAAATGCTAGGATCAGTTTCTGATCCTTTCTGTAAAGCTTTCCACACCACCTGGACTTTGGCCTCCAAGTTGCCAACTTTAATAAAGCCAACAGGACATGCTAGAATCTCACAGAATACATTTTAACTCGATGGCGACGCTCCGCAGCTATAGCTGTGGAGATGTTATGATTTTTTTCACCAAGACTACGTGTATACTATAATAAGGGAGATTATACTGACAGCAGAGTTTAACCATTGACCTTTTAAAACATATATAACAGGATAGGTTTATTGTCGTTGGATATTCTCCATAATTTTTAAAAAAAATGTACCAAAAACTGTGCGTCTCGAGAGTTTCAGCAGCCATTTTAGGGTGCTTCTCCAAAGAGTTAATCTTTCGACTTCCGCACCCCATCCACCAACTACAAAAACTTCAACCTTTTGACTTCCTCCCCTATCCACTAGCTTCCTGCAGGAAGCTGGTGGATAGAATGAGGGAGTCAAAGGTTAAGTTTTTGCTTTGCTAGTATGGTTGACAATGCAGGATGCTGGTGGACAGGGTACGGGAGTCAAAGAGTAAACAACGAATATACCAAACTTACTTCAACATGTAAACAGTGTAAATAATTTCATCATAGAATTTTACAGAGAAGACTTTAATTGCTTGAATTCCTGACCTGAGTGCAGGTGTCTGTATCCCTCAAGGCATGGTTGACACCAGAATATATTATGAAAGTAAGCAGAGAGTACAGCCCTGTTAAGCAGTCTCACCAGAAAAGGAGCATAGTAGCTTCACCATCATTATGATCATAGTATCGTGAAGAGTTATCCCAGATTCCGTGGCTCTTCCTGCCCTCTGTCCCTGGTGACCTCACTGGGTCTGGAGGCGTGTTGAAGAACCAGAATGAGCAGCATTGGGGTAATGACATTGAAGTGGTGCACAAAATGGGGCAGCATGGAAAGAAATTCTTTGAAAATAAATGAAAGGAACCTGGTGTATAGAGTCAGGGAGAGAAAAGGTGAATGGTCAGAGAGAACATGACACTGCCTGTAGAAATGAATTGCCTTGCAAGCATAAGCTCATAAAGGCACTGCAAGGGCTGGAAACGAAAAGTGAGAAATGTAGATTTACAGCTTCCATCAAATTTGTACGTTTAAATTGTAAACATGTGTGATTCTATCTGTTTCATTTGTCAAAACCACAGATAAAAGTCAGTTAATGCATTCTTAGCCAAAGAAATGTTGCTGTTTTTGCTTTCATTTGGATATTGTTTTGTGTTATTAACCATTTGACTCCATCACCCTATCCACTGTTCTTGCAGGAAGCTGGTAGGTGAGAGCTGTTTTTGCAGCTGGTGGATAGTGTGCTGGAGTCAAAGGGTTAAATACCCTGACTTAACATTCAGAATTTTTCTCAGCTGTTGCCTTGATCTTATGTGTGCTAAAAGTACTTAAATAGTGTGCAATGCATGCTTTCTCCCCATTAAAGCTGATGGCATGGAGGGCAGCAAGGATATGGTGTAAAGCATTTGTGCCAAATTGCATTGTTCTACCTTTATTTGACAGGCTTGTTCAGTTATTGCCAAGGACTTACTGTGTAAAACTTAATGAAAATTGGTAACCTACATATTGCAAAGTTTTTTTTATTGTTTTTGATATTGCTGAAAACGGCTCTTTAGGATGATACATCATGACCGACTGTGGCATTTAGACTCATTTTGGTAGGTAGGATCACACACAGCTTACTTAATCCAAAGTGGTTGTCTGAGCATTGTGCTATAAGTCATGTCAAACTGTGTTTGTAAATGAGACAGAAAAATGAAAACAAAACAAAACAAAACAAAACAACAACAACAAAACACCTAAGATGCCAAGCCATGGTAACAATTCCCTTTCTATAAAAAAAACTATTACAAACACTTCAGATACTTCAGATTTTGTTTCTCAAGGTCATTGTAACCTTGAAGAAGCATCAGATAATGAAAACTTGAAGTGAAATGAGGACTGTGGCAGGCTGTCACAACAATAAAAGCAGAATGTAAATATCGACAGAAGTTCTTGAGAAAGTGCTGTTCACACAGCTTGCAAAACAAAAGGGCTGATTTTAGGCACTTTTGTGAGGGGTGGGGCAGAGGGTTGGGGGCTTGACCTTGACCATATTGTCATGACTTCAAAACTAGTGTATGATTCATCAGCGTTCACATCTTTAATCCAAATTTCATAACAGATTCGTTCAGAAAAGATGAGAAAATATTTCTAGCAAATTTAGTCTCCACACACGACTGATCAATAAGAAACGGTATCCCATTTTATTTATTTTAAAAAGGAAATTGGAAAAGCCCATTGAAGGTGCAGGAAAGATAAGAAAAAGAAACAAACAATAGACAATAAACAGCGCTTTAGCAAAGCTTGATTGTGTTCTTGTGAAGAAAAGGAACAGTTCTGGCATAAATAGGATTAAAACAAGGCTGTTTTGATGAGCTGACCTTGGCAGTGACCATGACTTTGTAGTGACGAACTTTAAAGTATGGTTGAAGAACAACAAGAGATTGAAAAACAGCAGTCTCAGATTTAGTCTTGATAAACTGAAAGATCCTGACATCACCAAACAATTCCAAATGGCCACTGAAGGAAAATTCGCCTCACTACTATAGCATGAAGCCCTTACAAACAAATTTCAACCGTGTGGTTACTGAAACAGCAACAGAAATCTCTCTTAAGGATAAGCCGTTAGAAACAAGTAATATCTTAGAGATATGTGACACCAGAATTAGCTTAAAAGCATGAGGAGAACTGAGAAAGGAAAAGAGAAATACAGTGCTGGTAACAAGAGGATTAATCAAGAAATGAAGAACGCAAGGGAAAGCTGGATCGACTAGCAACGGAAAATCCATATAGTACAAAGAAAGCCTTTGAGATTGTGAAAAAGGTGACCAAACGAAAATAAAGTGAAATCAGCATTTATTAAAGGAAAAACAAATATGACCAAATAAAAGCAAAGTGAAATCTGCATTCTAAAAAAAAAAAAATTGATCGAATGAAAGCAAAATAGATTCGTGGGGATGCCGGGCTCTTTCAGTATAAACAGTATCCCCACATTCTGGAAATTTTTGTGCTAGAAAGTGCGTTTTTTGGTTAGTCTCGGTAGGTGGTTAAGGGCTAGGTGAGATATGCAATAAGTTAACTGGCCAGGTCACTGATACCACATCATTTTATGGTGAAATTGATGAAATGATGCTTTAGAAAATCTCTTCATTGCTGTTGATGTTATTGATTTTTGTTGGTATCATTGTTATCATGCTATTATCACTTTCATGATTTTTGTATTATGATTATTTTTATTCTGTGCAGATGTTGGAGAACTCCTCCTAAGAGAACAGAAATTAGGAATCCTTTGACACGACGACCTTTACATTCTGGGATGGGTGATTACCCTCGATTCCGTACTCCTGCGTCAGAAAGGATATCAAGGACTGCAGCGCCATCACAGGGGTAAATATTTGCTGCATATATTACTTTTTAATTTTTGTTGTTGTAATCTTTGTTTTTATTGTAAGGGATGTTATTGTATATTGACACAGAAGGTTGTGTGTCTGTGAACAGAATATGTCTGCAAAGATTTCTCAACAGAAGGTCGCCTCTTCAAGTCCAAGAGAAATCATCTTCTGTACTTGCAAGGACAGTTGGGAGTGCCACCATGGTATTCATGCCTTCAGTTAAGGACTTAAGTTTTATGTGACGATAAGTCGCTTGAGTCCTGTGTCTCCGTGTTTGTTGCTCAGTGTGCCTAGAAATTTGCTGTCCACTTACACAACAAAACCACTTGTGCTTTTGTCCTGTGCAAAATTTTGTACTTCTCTCCTTTCCCGCTGTGCAGAGCATATTCTCAGCAAATGACAAAAGGTTCACAATTCTGCTGCAGGACTAGTTTTGAAGTCTTGCAAATGTGATAATGTTTAATCCATTTTTCTTTTTGTTTTCTTTTTTTTTTTTAACAATCTTCATTGGCTTCATGATCATGTTCAATCCTTTTTTCTTTTTCTTTCCTCCTTTTTTTTTTTTTAAAACAAATTTCATTGGCGTCAGTCCAAACTGTGGTAGACAGCAAGTTCTCAGTTCGTTGAAGTTGCCCCTGAAGTCGCCACTGCTTGTGTTTCTGATATCCTTACTGTTAAGCTGTGGACATGGTTAGATAAATGCATTCTCTGCATCCCTCAGTAAAGACTAAAGACTAAATAGCCAGCGTTCATTCTCTTTCTGTCATCACAACAGTGCAATACATTTCCTCAGGTGTTCGTCTTGTTGCAACCTTTGAGAGCTCTGAAAACATCTCTCTCCAAAGAATACTCTGACTAGTCTTAACCTCACCTCTTTCTCCTCTCTCCTGTTTATTCTACTGTTTGTATGGTACTAGTATGATCGGTTGTGTGGCATCAAGTTAACAGATCGGAAAAACTGAAAAATTGATCCATGAGATGAACAGATCCCCTGTGGGGATGCCAGGAGCTCTAAGAGTATTAATAGTATCCCCACCTTCTGGAAATTCTGTGCTGGAAATGTCCTCTTATCTGTCACTTTCCTCGTTTCTGCCTTATTCCTTTGCTTTCTATCATTTTTTTTAATCATTTTTTGCCTTGCTGCTCCATTCACCTGTATTTGTTCAACAAAGTCGTACATACTTTTTCTAAGGATTGATAATTGGGTACATGTATTAAATGCATTTTTGGCTCTAGGGAGGTGAGATATGTGGATGCATTTTTAGGTAACATGCCTGTTTTTGTATATGTTTTGGTGTTCTTATGTATGCTTAAATTTGTATTCAGGTGTGCTTTTTAAATCCCCTGTGCGATAACTTGGACGGAGTGGTCAATGCCAGGGGCATGTCCGTAGATTATGTGCGTGAATGCATTGACATGTGTACTTTATTTTCTTTTCTTTTTTTTTTCCTGTTGAAGTGGTTTTAGTCCTGATATGGCTCTACGCAGTTGGCTGAGCTTTAAACAATGATAACAATAACAATAACAAGGTGGACAGATATTCCATACGCATTCTCAGTGTCTGAGGAGTCAGATTGAAGAAACAGGATGGAAGAAGGGTATGTCTTGTACTAGAGTGGAGAAGAGAAGAAATGTGCACAGTGGAGTTGGCCGTTTTGGTCTACAAAAACATCAGGAAAGCTGTATTGAGATGGTGCCCTGTTTCTAGCAGGATCATGACCACCCACCTGCGAGTTACACCATCACGGTTGTGCAAATATATGCTGACACATCAGATTATGATGAAGAATTGAAGAATGGTACACTAAGCTTCAAATGGTCATCAACACAGACATCATTCAGGGTGACTGGAATGCCAAGATTGGTATAGATGCCCAGGAAGATGGAAGTGATTCCTTTAGCCCCTACTGCAACTAGAGTACCAATGGTAGGGGACTGTGCCTGCTAGAATTCACCAGTGATTCTTGCTAAAACACTTTGACGATGGACATGGCACCCTCCAAATGGTCAATATCACAGGCAGATAGACTGTGTTATTATAAGAATTGGAACAGTCTGGCATCAGTAGGGCTAAAACAAAGACTTTTTAGAAGCTGACCTTGACAGTGGCCATGACCTTGTCATGATGAAGTGTGAAAGTAGGTTGAAAAACGAAAAAAGGATGAAAAACAGCCGTCTGTTTCAGCCTTGACAAACTCAAATATCCTAATGTTGCTGAAGTAGTCCGAGTGGCCGTAAGAGGAAAATTCACCCCACTACTACTGTTTGAAGAGTACATTGAAGCCCACATGGACAGTTCAACTGTATGATGACTGAAACAGCTGCAGAGGTCTGAGGGATAAGCTGATGCAAATTCAAGGCATGGACCACAAGTTAATATCTTGAAAATTTATGACTTTAGACGGAACATTAAAGAACAAAAGACAATTGAGAAAGGAAAGGAAAGTACAGTGCTGTAAACAAGAGGATTGGTCAAGAAATGAAGAATGCAAAGGAAAAGTGGATTGAACAACAATGTGAAGACATTGAGAAAAACATGGACTAAAATGACACAAAGAAAGCTTTTAAGATAGGAAAAGACTTAACCAAACAAAAGCAGAGTTGGCGTTATTCAGGGCAAACATGGCCCAGATAGTTTTAAACATGCCCTAGTGAAACCACTTCTTAAAAAGTCAACACTTGATCCTGAGTGCTTGAAAAACTTTCGCCCAGTTTCTAACTTGCCATTTTTATCAAAGGTTTTAGAACGTATTGTCTTGGAACAGTTGTTACATCACCTTCAGTCCCACGACCTACTTGAGCCATTTCAATCTGCATATCGTAAATGTCATAGTACAGAAACGGCACTTGTTCGTGTCGTTAACGATCTTCTTCATGCTTCTGATCGTGGACATGTGTCTCTCCTGTCTTTGCTGGATTTGTCTGCTGCCTTTGATACAATAGACCATAACATACTTATCAACAGACTGCATACCACATATGGTTGCTCTGCAATCGTTTTGGACTGGTTTCGGTCCTACCTTAAGGACCGTACTCAATCTGTTGTTTTAGGAAAGTATCATTCCTCTCCATCAGTGCTCAGGTTTGGAGTCCCACAAGGCTCAGTGTTAGGGCCTGTCTTGTTCGTAATGTACACCAAGCCTCTGAGTCAGGTGATAAGTCGATCTGGTCTTCGCTATCACTTCTTCGCCGACGATTCACAATTGTATGATTCCAACATCCCAGCCGAGTTTCCAGCATTGCTTGGCAATTTACAATCTGGTATTGAGGCTGTCGGTGACTGGATGATGACAAACAAGCTTAAAATGAATGAAGATAAAACTGAACTGATAAAAATCGGTACTAAACATAAACTACAACAAACACCAACATGCACAATGACAATCTGTGGCTGCAGTCTTTCTTTTGCACCATCTGTTAGAAATCTTGGAGTGTTTCTTGACGAATCATTAACAATGGACGCGTATATCAACAATCTTTGCCGTAGCCTAAACTTTCAGCTCCGTAGGATTGCAAAGATTCGTCCTTACCTCACCACCGATGCCGTGAAGAAGCTTGCAGTTTGTTTTATTTTGTCAAGATTAGATTACTGTAATTCTCTCTTAGCTGGCTTACCTGATGACAAACTTAGAAAGCTTCAGGTCATTCAGAATAATGCAGCCCGCCTTATCCTGCACAAGAAACAATCTGACAGTGCAAATCCACTGCTGAAATCCCTTCACTGGCTCCCCATCAAAGCCAGAATAGACTTCAAGATTGCTTGCCTCTGTTTCCGCTGTCTAAGTGATACAGTCACTGCACCACCATATCTTTCTGAACTGATCCAACATTATGTACCGACTCGAACCCTTCGTTCCGGAGATTCTTTTCAACTAGTCGAACCACGTTTTTCTCTCTCCACAGTTGGCAAACGCGCTTTCTCTGTTTTTGGTCCTTCAGTATGGAACAATCTGCCACTCAACCTGAGAAAACAACATAGTTACTTAACCTTCAGAAAGGAACTTAAAACCCATCTTTTTCAAAAGTATCTGGTTGCAGAGTAACTTCCACGGCATTGGTGCTGAAGTACAAAATGACTGTTTTTAACCTTTTCTAGTCCTTGGCATGACTGTGTCTATTATTGGTGTTTTTTAAGTTTATTCTTCTGATTATATATTTTAATTTTAATTTTTGTGTGTGTGTATGGGTGTGAGTGTGTGTGTGTGTGTGTGTGTGTGTGTGTGTGTGTGTGTGTGTGTGTGTGTGTGTGTGTGTGTGCGTGTGTGTGTGTGTGTGTGTGTGTGTGTGTGTGTGTTGTGAACGTGAACATGATATGTTGGAATATCTTTGTATGCTCTCTGATTTGTTTTAATTAGTTAAATGTCTTATTCAGCTTCTATTTGTAATGCATGTTTTAATTAAGATTTTATGTAAAACGCGTTGAGCATTTTATGGAAAGGCGTTTATTCATGTAAAATAAATAAATAAATAAATAAAAAATAAACTTGCCACACAGAGGAAAAAGACTTTAAAAAAATGGACTCGGTACTCTTCTGAATAGTACCTCAAACAGACCGAAGGAAATCAGGTGTGCTTACAGTGTTGGAGTCATCAAATGAATATGACTACCCCATAGTCCATGAAGAAGAAGTAGCAGCAATGATGTCGCTGAAATGTGGTAAGATTGCAGGCATTGACAGCATCCCTGCAGAACTCTTGAAACATGGTGGAAAGGCAGAAACTGATAACTACTGTCTGCAACAATATCTGGCACACAGGCAAGTGGCCCATGCCGTGGACCCATTCACTGATCATTGCTGAAGAACAGGCCATATTCCATAAAGGCACAAGTACCATCAAACAGAAATCTTTAGTCTGCGCACCCTTTGTGAAAAACATCCTGGACACCGAAGGGAGTTCTAATGTGTCTTCAAAGACTTCAAGAAGGCGTTTTGTAGAGTGGCAAATGGTACTGTGGGCCACAGTGAAGAAATTTAACTTCAGGCATTAGCTTATCAATATCATCCAGCAACTATACTGCCTTTTGTATCCTACATATTCTTGAACACATTGTGACTGACACACCTAATGGTATGAAAGCACAGTCAGCATTGGAAGAAGAACTATTACAAACCATGGCTTCAGTGATGACATTGATGGTCTGGTAGACAGTGAGCAAGAACTTGCCAAACATGTTAAAAGACTAAATGAAACATTGACAAGATACGGCATAGAAATCTGTGCCAGCCACAACACCGTCATCTCTATTGACATAACTGTACATGGATGAAGCTAGGAAGTGTTCAACAGTTCACTTTCATGAGATATATCATTAGCTATCATGAGCAGTGAGGCATCCAAACCCAAAATCCTCTCAAGGGCTGTAAAGACACTATCAGTACTGTTGAGGCTGTATGGAAGGACAGCAACATCACCATTAAACACAAGATCAGGCTGTTTCGTGCACTGGTATATTCCATCTTCCTGTATGTATGTAAGACATGGACCATCACTGCAGATTTGGAAAGACAATCCAAGAAATGCGGATGATGTGTTATTGTAAACTGTACATGTAATATACATGTACACTGATCTCATGACCAATGAATAAGCACACCAAAGCAAAAAATGACACACTGGACTATGTGAAGGTCTGCTGATACCAGTTAAGAAAAGAAAATTATGTTGGTATGGCCATGTAACAAAATCCAGTGGCTTTGCTGAATGAATCCTCCGGGGAATTATTAGGGAGGAAGACAGAGGGGGAAGACGGTGAAAAAACGACGGTCTGGTGATAAAGCGGAATGGACAGAGAAACAGTTTGCAGAGACCCAGGCTTTGGCACATAACCAACAGAGCTGGAGGAATCTGGTGAACAGAATTTTAGTGCAGCATCCCATTGACTCTTCACAGAGTGAAAAGAAAAGAAGAAAAAATGTTTGAAATATGATTGTATTCATATTAACACTTTGTATGAAAATTAATCATTTATACATTTGTCATTTGACATGTTCAGTAATACTACATGTTTCTCACAACCTGTTTTCAGATACTGTCTGAACAAAGTTATCTGTGGTACATTATTTTTATATCAGCATTTATAAATGTAGAATTTTGTTGGAGCATTATTAAATCTAACATGTTATCTGATCTAAAATGAGTGTCGCATCCAAACAAAACTATTGTTTCAGTAAATATTGTAGAGACAACATTGCAGCAAACATTCAGAACTCTTTGGAGTTCTTGCCAGAAGGTTTGCATCATTTAGCATCCTCCAAACCTATGGTAGGAACTGTCCTGTTAGTTTCAACAATATGGACAAGCACTATCAGCTCTCATGTTCATTTCCTTCAAAACAACAATTTCTGTTAAGATGTTCTGTATTAATCTAATCTGCATCCACAGAATTTTTCTTTCTTTATTCTTCCATTTTCTAAAAATGTTTTACTCCAGTTAATTTCTTTGTGAACTTTTACCTCCCATTTTACCAACATGTATATTTAGTGTCATGTTGTTTTTATTTTGTAATATATTTTGGCTCCTGTACTTACAGAGAAAATCTGGTCAAGTATTTTTAAACTATTTACGTTCTCACTTTAAATATGTGAACCTATTTTATGTACATAACACTTCGCTGCTTGCACTTCATCAGTGTATGTATCAAAATGTTCTTATTTTGTGTTCAGTTTTGAAAAATTCAAAAGCATCATCTGATTTTATTATGCTCTTAATAAAATGTTTTTGTTTGCCCAGGTCTCATAGAAGCCTACATTTTTTTGGCTGAGTTTCATGTTTTTGTTGTCAGATAGTAGTTTGGCTGAAATTCTTCTTGAGTTGTTGGTTGTATTTTCTTTTTGAATTCTTCATAGGCTTGTTGGACATTTTCCCAGAAAACATTCAGTTCAGAGAGTTGATGATTATTGGGAAGCTGACTAAACCATATTCTTGATTGAGGCAAAGATGTTATAATGTATTTATATATTTCTTTAAATCAGGTTTCTAATGTTGCTTTTTCCAGCTCATTTAGTGCTAATTTTCCTTTTAGTTTTACCTTTTTTCTTGTTCACACAAATACAGATTCTTCTTTGTAACACATCTGTCAGATGGTCTGGTGGGTTGGGTAATAAAATCCACAGATGAATGATTTTGGACAGTATAAGTGATATCAGTATTGTCAGTCTTCTAAGTGGTGTAATTTGTTGTCTCTTGGTCCATGTTTTATATTGAGTTTAAATTTCCAAAAGTCTGTTATGAAAATTGGTTATTATTCCGTCTTTTAGATCATTGGTGAACCAGATACCCACTGTTTTAAAGCTGCTCCCCCCCCCTCCCCCCCCCCTCCGTCAGGATGCCAGGGGCTCTCCCCTTCTGGAAGTTCTGTGCTAGAAATTTTCTTTTTTCTGTCACTCTCTTTGTTTCTGCCTTGTTCCTTTGCTTTCTGTCATTTCTTCTTTTAATTTCTGCCTTGCTGGTCAATTCACCTGTACATGTTTGATAAAGTCTTGCCTACTTTCTCTTAGGATTGATAATTGGGTGCATGTATTAATTGCAGTTTTGGCTCTAGAGAAATGAGATATGCGTAAACAATTCAAGTCAATTTAGGCCTGTTTTTATATATGTTGTAGCGTCCTTAGTTATGTTTCAATTTGTATTCAGGTATGTTTTTTAAATCCCTTGTGCAATAAATTGGATGGAGTGGTCAACGCCACGGGTGTCTCCTTAGATCATATGCGCGAATGAATTGATATGTGTACTTGATTTTCGTTCCCCCCCCCTTTTGAAGTATTGTGTATGTTTTGAAACAGTTATAGCCCTAATATGGCTCTATGCAGTCGGCTGGGCTTCAAAGCAAACAACAATAACAATAAATTTTAAAGCTAGGTGGATTCCGTGCCATGTGCAGATGTGGCACATATATGATTGATGAGTTTCGCTTGCTTCTGAGCCATGGTTTTTCTGCATCTAGAAGAAACCCTGACTTTCTTCTCTATCAAAGCTATCAGTTGTGCTGTTTCTGTAGAGGATCCTTTATCACTGTTTAATATGAATTCATTATTATAGGCATAAGAAAAGTTCAGGCAGATTTTTTTTATAGTTTCATCATCATCATCATCATGTGCCCTGCCGCATGGCATTGGCAATGATGGCCCGCTATATGCATCCATCCCTTGTTGCTGCAAGCACATCTTCCACCCTGTCTGTCCTCAGCCACACTGCAAGTCCGTCCAGTATTTTCTCCCATGTCACTAAGATATGCCAGCTTTCTTATATGGAACTAAGACGTATTGCTTCTATCCGCCCCTTTCTTACTGAGGAAGCACTAAAACTCTTATTTCCTCTTATATTCTTTCACGCTTGGACTACTGTAATTCTATTCTAATCGGCTGCCCTTCAGTTGTCATTCAACCTCTCCAACGTGTTCAGAATTCAGCAGCTAGGCTTGTTTGTAAAGCCCCTAGATCCCAGTCATGTTCTCCTCTTCTGAAAAAGTTGCATTGGCTTCCAGTTGAACAAAGAATCAAATACAAATGTTGCTGTCTCTGTTACAAAATTCTTACTTGCTCCGCTCCCTCTTATCTGTCTGAACTTCTTCAAGTGTATGTACCATCCAGAACTCTCCGATCCTCTACGACACAAGAACTTCTGTGTTCCCCGTTTCAACCGGAAACTGCATGGTCAGAGAGCTTTCTCCCACTCTGCTGCCATGACCTGGAACTCCCTTCCCTATCATATTCGCCATAAGCAATGTCTTCCTTCTTTCAAGTCTAGTCTGAAGACCTATCTTTTCACTCAATACTTTCATTGATCTTCTCTTTCTCTTCTCTCTCAGCCCTGATCATCGTTCCTACATATATGTGTGTGTGTGTGTGTGTTGTGTGTGTGTGTGTGTGTGTGTGTGTGTGTGTGTGTGTGTGTGTGTGTGTGTGTGTGTGTGTGTGTGTGTGTGTGTGTGTGTGTGTGTGTGTGTGTGTGTGAAGCATGTTTATGCGAGCAAGAGAGAGGGGGAGAGAGGGAGAGAGGGAGAGAGAGGGAGAGAGGAAAAGAGAGAGAGAGAGAGGCTGTGCGGGAGAGAGAGAGATGAGCAAGGAATATCGGGAGCACGGTTAGAGAGCGAGAGTATGGTTGGGGTGGGGCAAGAGAGTGAGAGTATGAGTAAGAGTATGTGTAAGCGTGATAGAATTTGATAGTAGAGAAACTGAGTGGTTGAGAGAGGGAGTGTGTTTGGGTCTGTGTGTGTGTGTTGTGTGTGTGTGTGTGTGTGTGTGTGTGTGTGTGTGTGTGTGTGTGTGTGTGTGTGTGTGTGTGAAGAGAAAGAGAGAGAAAATATTTTTGTATGATTGTCACTATTTTTAGTAATATTTGAATTTACTATGTTAATATGTCTTGTTGAACGTAAATTTTATGTTTTATGTTATATAGTGTTAGCAGCGGTATGTTTAAATTTTATGTTGGTGTATCTATTTGTATTTAGTTATATACTGATTTTATGTGAAGCGCTTTGTGCTCTGGAAAGCGCTATATAAATTGCCTTTATTATTATTATTATTATCTGGTGTTGTCTTTCCCTCCAGCTTTTTTGTTGTGACCAGGTGCTGTAATTCCCCTTTCCTCATAAAATGGCCTGTAAATGTTGCTTGTCTTTTCCTAATCTTCCTTATCAATGATCATCTTGTGTCTGCCTCCATCAAGACTGTCTTGTTTGTTTTCTTTGCTGTCCATGGAACTCTCAACATTTTTTTTCTTAGAAACCACATCTCGGCTGCCTCAGTCTTGTTCTGGCTTTGCGTGTTGACAGTCCACGCCTCAGAACCGTAACGTTATCGGTAATATATAACATTCAAGAACTCTCTTCCTGATGTTAATTGATAGGCGTTTGTTGGTGAGAATGCTTTTCATCTTCTTGAATGCTGTTTTTGCTTGGCCGATTCTGTTGGCTATTTATGATGTGCATCTGCCCTCTGGTGAGATGACCTTTCTCAGATATTTAAAGTTATCAACCTGTCTCAAGGCTGTGCTGTTTGCTGTTATTTTGCATGAGGGGATTTCATGTTCGTTCGTTATTTCTTTTAACATCTATTCACATATGTGCTTTTAGACGGGGAAAAAAGAAAAAAAAAAAAAAAAAAGGTGCGTAAGGAATGAATGAACGGGGGGGGGGGGGGGGGGGGGGGGGGGGGGGGGGAAGGTGCGTAAGGAATGAATTAATCTATGTAATCATGAAGGCATTGCATCAATTAAGGTAACAATTAATGTAACATCAAAACAAATTAACAGACAAAAGAAAAACAATCAGAACATTATATCAGTCAGGCTTCATCGGATTTCTCGGGGCTGTGTGGGAGTTACAGATATAAAACATTTGGGCTGAATCAAAGGAAACGACCTACAGGACTGTGCAGTAAACGTCTAGCAATGTGTAAATACAGAGTGAAATCAGTATGTTTCTGTTTTAAGTTTGTAAATGACACAGGGAAATAAGGTTGCATTCGCTGACAACACAAAAGGTTATAAAAACTGTTATAAAATCACCACAGATACATTTGATGGTTTCACTAAATTTAGTTCGAAGTGAATTGAGAGTTAATCTGTAAGCTAAAGTTATCTCTTGTCTTGTAAAACCCTGGTAATTTACCGAGAAGGGGTGAAGGTCACATTGCGCTTTTACTTTGTTTTCTAATATAGCATTCATTTCATGTTCAGAGAGTGGTAAATCAAGTTTAGTACTGCCAGCCCTATTTCTTGTTTTTTTGCTGATTACCATGACTTCAGTCTTCTTGTTGTTTAGCTCAAACCCTTTATTTTTGCTTTCTATTTCTGTTATATAATAGAAATTTTATAGTTTAAGTGGTTGAATTAAACAGATATCACCAAGTAATGTATCGAGAGTAAAAACAGCTTGGTCTGTGCAGTACAGGCTAAGCCTATCTTGCATACAACATTTAAAAGTGTGATTAGTCTCCAGTTTTTTTTTCCCCATCGAGTCTGTCCATTTATCACATTTCGGAATACAGATTATCAAGAATGATTGATAAAGTCTGTCCCTTTTATCACCTCTTGGAATACAGATTATCAAGAATGATTGATAAAGTCTGTCCCTTTTATCACCTCTTGGAATACAGATTATCAAGAATGATTGATAAAGTCTGTTCCTTTTATCACCTCTTGGAATACAGATTATCAAGAATGATTGATAAAGTCTGTCCTTTTATCACCTCTTGGAATACAGATTATCAAGAATGATTGATAAAGTCTGTCCCTTTTATCACCTCTTGGAATACAGATTATCAAGAATGATTGATAAAGTCTGTTCCTTTTATCACCTCTTGGAATACAGATTATCAAGAATGATTTATCATTATTGTTGTAGTGACACCATAGACCATAGCATCCTCATAACGCGGTTGCGTACCACTTTTGGCTGTTCTGGAAAGGTTCTGGACTGGTTTACCTCCTATCTGACTGGCCGTACCCAGTCTGTTGTCATTGGCCACAAATCAAATCCATCTGTGCTGAAATGTGGTGTCCCACAAGGTTCTGTCTTGGGACCTGTCCTGTTCACTATGTACACACAACCTCTCAGCACTATCATTCGTCAGTCAGGTCACTCATACCACTTCTTTGCGGATGACTCACAGCTGCATAGCTCTTCTGCCCCATCAGATTTTGACGCTCTTGCGTGCAGTCTGAGAGATTGTATAGAGGATGTCTCCAAGTGGATGAGTGAAAACAAACTGAAGATGAATGATGATAAAACTGAGCTTATTGTTACTGGTACTAAGTCAAAGGTCAATCAGGTTACTCATGCCCCCATGTCTATCTCTGGTTGTGATGTATCTTTCTCACAAACTGTTAGAAACCTTGGCTTCTACCTGGATGAAACACTGTCTATGGAAGCCCATGTCAAACAGTTGTGCCGTACTCTGTACTATCAGCTACGTAGAATAGGTAAGATTCGCTCCTTCCTTTCCACTGATGCTGCCAACAAGTTTGCTGTCTCTTTCATACTGTCTAGACTGGACTATTGTAACTCTCTATTCGCAGGTCTCCATGACAATCAACTATTTAAACTTCAGCGCATACAGAACCACGCGGCTCGCCTTGTTCTCCGCAAGCCCAGGCGTGAGAGTGCAAAATCTCTGCTTAGAACACTTCATTGGCCCCCGGTAAAGGCTAGGATTCAATATAAAGTTGCCTGTCTCTGCTTTCAGTGTATCTATCATGAGAACATGCCATCCTATCTTGCCAACCTCCTGCAGGGTTACAAACCTCCTCGAACGGTCCGCTCTTCTGACACCTCACTGTTGACTGTTCCTCACTTCTCTCTAGACACCTTTGGTTAAAAAGTCTTTCTCTGTCTTTGGCCCAAATGTATGGAACTCTCTACCACTGTCTCTCAGAAAATCTAAGTGTTTCTCAACCTTCAAACGGCACCTGAAAACCCACCTCTTTCAAACTCATCTAACTTGACGAGCCTTAGTTTGCAAGTCTGCTATCAGACTAATCTCTCCTGCCTGTATAACAGTATTTTGTATAAGGGCCTATAGAGCGAGGTGTGTGTGTGCGTGCATTTGTGTATATGTGTATGTGTGTGTGTGTGTGTGTGTGTGTATGTGTGTGTGTGTGTGTGTGTGTGTGTGTGTGTGTGTGTGTGTGTGTGTGTGTGTGTGTGTGTGTGTGTGCATGAGTGAGCATGTGTGTGTTCACTGTATGTGTACAGTGAAGAAGGGATAGGGGGAAATTGAGTGGGAAAAGACTGAAATACTTTAAGAAATTTATGTAATCTTGTTTCTATGTGAATTGTGATGTATGATATGCGATTTTTTATAATTTGTGAGATAGATTTTGATTTCAAGGTGTTTAAGCGTAATACTGAATTTAATGGTTTTTCCTGTATATAATCTAGAATTTTCTGTTTTATCTCATTCAAATATTAAATTAAATTTTATTTTACACTATTGCATCTCAAACACACAACATGCATGCAAAATACACACGCACACACACTCACACTGCACTCCACACCACACACACACACACATCACACACACATACACACCAACACACACACACACACACACACACACACACACACACACACACACACACACACACACACACAACACACCACACAACATACTCTACACATACACACCACACCGCACAGCCAACGCCACACACCACACATGTACACACACACGTACGCAAGCACAAACACACGCAGCAATATATAAACACAGTATGCCTCTTTATTCATATGAAAAATCTGTTAATCTTTCTTCATTACATAAGTTAGTGTTTAAATTTTAATATTCTGTGGTTTCTTATGTGTCTTCTTACTTGTATAGCTTTAATGTTTGTTGTTATCTTATTGTGTATGTAATTGTGAACATTTTTTATCACCTTTTGCCTTTCTTGCGAAATGTAAAGCGCTGGTGAGCATGTTTTTATATGGAATGTGTGCTATACAAATAAACATTATTATTATTAGTGTCGTGGGCATTGTGGGGAGACAAAGCTGACAGTCAGCAAGGAGCTGGAAGGCCTAAGGAAGAGATATACAGTCTTTGGAGTTTGTTTAAGAAAGGTCTTCATTGCACTTAGACAATTCCATATGTCCTCCATCCAAATCTGCCAGCAGTTTCCTGGCACACTCCCTGAGCCTGGATTTTTCCGATATCATAAATCTCATTTAGGAGGACTGTTATTTTTTCAATATCAAACTCTTCCTCCTCGAGGGCTTCAATCATCTTTGTAGTAATATTGTCTGGTCCTGGAGCTTTTCCTGGTTTCATCTTTTTCAATGCTGCTCTAACTTCATTTTTCATTATGGGTGGTTCTTCAACATTCTTTCTTATAATGTGTTCTTTGTTTCTGTCATCGTCAAAAAGGTCTCTAATGTACTCTCCCCATCTGTCCAGTAAACAATCTTGAGAGAAAGTCTGATGACTTGGAAGGACGTTCAAAACGACAGAATGTCATTTTTTATGGAATGGAATGAAAGGATAAGGAGACAAATGAAGACTGAAAAATTAGTGCAAGATCTTGTTTCAGAAAAGGTGTGGAAGGGGAGGTGGCTTTCGATAGAGTTCACAGGTTAAGTGCAAAACGTGACTCTCCTATCATTGCAAGATGTACATTTTATAAGGACAAGATCCGTATCCTTAAAGCCAAAATGAAGTTGAAGGGGAGTCAGATTTTTGTTGGAGAAGATTTCTCCAGCAAGGTGCGTGAATTAAGGCGCAAATTGACCCCATATTTGAAAAAGGCCAGGTCTGAGGGAAAGAGAGTGGCAATGGTTTTTGACCATCTTGTCATCGACGGGAAAAAGTTCGGGCTTAATGCCACAGAACAATTAGTGGAACTAAGATAGGTCATTGGCCGGCCCGTTCATAATAAAATGTATGCGTCCTTTTCCAAAGGGAACGAACAAAATCTAACACCGGTGCACATCTCCACGCACGACGAACATAGGCCTATTGGCGACTGTCACTCATGTGAAGGGCAAAATTCACGTGGAGAAGGGTTGATTGAAAGCGTTACTCCCGACCTTCATGGTCGGCAGACGTGTTCTTTGAATGATGTACGCGACAGATATAAATCGGATGTAGAATCAGAATCGAAAATAAATGAAAGTTTTCATATGTATGATAATAACCATGTGCATAATAAGGACTCAGATGTGTACCGGTGTTCGAGTAAAACGTTCTCTTTTCTCTCATGGAACGTTAACGGTTTATTTTCCAAAGTTACTGAAAAAGATTTTGTTTCGTATGTGTGTGAGTTTGATTTCATATGCTTTGGAGAAACATTTTTGGAAAAGTGTCACACAGATGTTTTTGTTGGCTATACTGTATTTTGCAAACCAGCGGTAAAGCTGTCGTCCCAAGGGAGACGATCTGGGGGATTGGTTTGTTTAGTAAAAAACCAATTGGTTCCTTTTGTAACATGGATTGATATTAAACAAACTAATATATGTGCATTTGTTATCGATAAACATATTTTTGGTACTTCAAAAAATGTTTTGTTTGTTTGTGCTTATGTTCAGCCAGAAGGTTCACCTTACTATACACATTTCGATATTGATAACGGAATCTCTGTTTTGGAAGAATGTCTCGTTGATTGTTTGCTGTCGTTAGGTGATGCTGAAATATTACTTTGTGGAGATCTGAACAGCAGAATGTCAAATTTTTCTCCAGAAATTTACGACTGTTTTGGTATTGACTCGACGAACAGTCAACCGTCATGTACAGATCGCAGATCTGAAGATTCAGTTTTAAATAATTACGGTAAAATGTTGTTGAACTTGTGTGCTGCATTTGGTTTGTATATTTTGAATGGAGTTTGTAATGGCGACCATCAGGGTCGCTATACTTACATATCTGATAATGGATGCAGCGTGAATGATTATTTTCTTATTTCTAAAGATCTTTTTTCTTCTGTTTGTAATGATTGTACCTTATATATATCTGATCGCATTGATTCAGACCATTTTCCTGTTCAGTTACATATTACTTTCCCAAATGAAAATACATTTGGGACAGATGTTTGTGACAGTGACACAGTGATTGAAAAATTTGTGTGGAGTGATGAAAATGGTCATGTTTATAGATCAAATTTACAGAAAGAGGAGACGCGTTTGAAATTTCAATCTGCTATGAATTTGATTGATGTAGATGTAGATGATGCTTTGAACGTGTTCAATGACTGTATTAAAGATAATGCTGAAAGTATGAAAAGATACTTGCATAGTAATAAGACAAACACAAATAGTGATTGGTTCGACTTTGAATGTTTAGCAGCCAAACGGAATGTCCGAAGATTGTTAAAAAGATTTAGAAAAACTTTAAGCGATGAGGTCAGATGTATGTATACTATTGCTAGAAGAGAATATAAAAATCTTCTGAAAAGAAAGAGAAGATTCTTTAATCTAGCATTATTGAACAGCTTGGTGTCCACGTTGAATGACCAACAGGCATTTTGGAAATCCGTTAAAAAGGCATCATTTAAAAG
This sequence comes from Monoplex corrugatus, assembly GCA_030674185.1. Taxonomy (NCBI): domain Eukaryota; kingdom Metazoa; phylum Mollusca; class Gastropoda; order Littorinimorpha; family Ranellidae; genus Monoplex; species Monoplex corrugatus. The sequence continues at coordinate 21,356,863 of JAPXFY010000018.1, read as the reverse complement.
AAGTCAGTCAAAACGTTGCATTACTGTTAACACGTGCTTTGAACATTTTCGTTCTCTGTTAGATAAAGATGTTGTGCAAGAGGTTGAGTATACTATGCAAGTCAATGAGGAAACAGATGGCCATCTTAATCGTCCTATTTCAGTGGATGAAGTTGTGTTCGCCATGCGTAAACTAAAGAATGATAAAGCTGCTGGCCCTGATCTTATTATTGGTGAATTCTTTAAAAATGGGACAGAAGATACAATTCAGTTTTTCCTGAAACTATTCAATAAACTTTTTGATGATGGCATATTTCCAGAAAGTTGGTCAGAATCAATAATTTTACCATTATTTTAGAAAGGGGACGCCAGTAATCCAAATAATTACAGAGGAATTTCTCTCTGTAATATAAGCAGTAAATTATATAGCACCATTATCAATAAGAGGTTACAGGAATGGGTTGCAATTAATGATATTACAGGAGATCACCAAGCTGGCTTTAAGAAGGGATATTCTACAATAGATCATATGTTTACTCTCCTCTCATTTATTCAGCAACAGTTTTCTTGTAATAGAAAATTGTATGTTGCTTTTATTGATTTTGAAAAAGCATTTGATTCTATTGATAGAAATTTGCTTTGGCCAATTTTGTTGAAGAATGGTGTAAACGGTAAATTGTTTCAATGTATAAAGGCAATGTATCAAAAAGTTAAATGTCGAATCCGCTGTGGGCTTCATTTTACAGATTATGTTAAGTGTACAACTGGAGTTAAACAAGGAGATGTTTGTAGCCCTGTATTATTTTCTGTGTTTATTAACGAGCTTGCTCTGGAGGTTATCAGCAATGGGCGTCATGGTGCCAAATTTCCACAAGATTTATCAGAATTGTTTATTCTCTTGTTGGCAGATGATGTGCTGTTGTTATCTGAAACGGTGGTAGGTTTACAGAGGCAGTTAAATACTCTACACAGAGCAGCAACTTCTTTGCATCTTAAGGTAAATTTGAACAAAAGTAATGTTGTCGTATTTAGAAAAGGAGGATACTTAGCTGCTAGAGAGAGATGGGTGTACAATGATACAATTATGCCTGTTGTAAATGCATATAAATACCTGGGAATTTATTTTTCTACACGTTTGAGTTTTACTCTGGCTTGTAAAGATATTGCTAGCAGGGCAAAAAATGCATTGCTATGTGTGATGAAAAGATTGAATATGTTAAATAATAATTCATTTGATTTACTTGTCAAAATATTTGATTCACAAATACAGCCAATTTTGCTGTATGGAGCAGAAATTTGGGGATTAGATAAGGCAGTTATGCATTGTGAAGCTATACACTTATTTGCTTTGAAAGGATTTTTAGGACTGGATAAGCGCACATCTAATGATTTGGTATATGGAGAAACAAACAGATACCCATTGTTTGTTCATTCAGTTGTACGATGTATTCAATTTTGGTTAAAACTATTGCATATGGAAGACAATAGACTGCCGAAAAAATCCTATAAAATGCTGTTTGATCTTATCATCTAGATTGTAAAGGTAAGAAGAATTGGGTAACTAGTATACGTATGTGTCTGAATGAATACGGGTTTGGTAATGTTTGGTTTTTCCAAGGAGCTGGGGATGAGAGACAGTTTACTCGTGATTTTCGACAGACTGATTGATTGTAGATGGCAAAAGTGGAATGACCATATACAGACAAGTGGAAGATATGATTTTTACAGAACTGTCATAGATTCTCACAGTGTTAAACCATACATAAGCCTTGATCTGGATATTAATTTGAAAAAAATAATAGCAAAATTCAGACTTGGTTTATCAAATTTAAAAACCCATCAGTTGAGATACAAGCAACACAGAGAGTCTGATTTGCTCTGTCCCTTATGTATGCAAGCGGAAGAAGACGAAATACATTGTGTCCTGTGTTGTCCAGCTTTAGATGAAATCCGTTCAAGGTTTATCCCTCAAAAGTATTTCAGATGCCCAAATATGTTTAAACTGTGTTTGTTAATGTGTTCAACTCGTTTTGATTATATTAAGAATTTTGGTTTGTTCCTGCTTAAGGCAATTAAAATCAGGGAAATTGCTTTATCGTAATACACAATTTATTTTGTTGTTGATTACTAATCCTATATGATATAATATCTGATTATCTCATTATGTTTATAAGCACCCCTTCAGTAGGGGCTATGGCCTTTCTTGAATAAAAATTCTGAAGTCCGAAGTCTGAAGTCTCCCCATCTGTCTAATATTTTGTCTTTTTCCATGATAAGTGTACTATCTTTCGATTTTAAACAACTAGTTGATGTGCATGTCTTTTTCCTATGGGCAATTTGTTCAATTCTTCTGTACATACCCTGAGGATTTTTGGTATACCTGGACTCATCCATGCCCATTTTCTTCTGTTAGGCTGCTCAAACCAGGTATTTCCCGCTATGAACTCATTCATTTGTGACCATGCTACAAGTTTCCCACCCCTTTCATTTTGTGTACCCAAGGCCATGAGGTCCAACTTTATCCTCCACCTCTTCTGTCCCACTTTAGCATTAAAATCTCTCATTATTATTGTTACTTCTTATGATTTACATTGAGCCGTGGCCATCTCTGATACTTCACAGTTGTCAATTTTGTCCTGAGTACTTGTGGATGTTGGTACATACACCTGGATGATGTTGATCATATCAAATGGCTTGCCATACAATTTAACCAGCAAAACTCAATCTGACACAGTCCTGCATCCCTTAACTGCTTTTGACTTGTCCCTTTCTATCATGATGCCTACTCCTCTTTCATGTGTGTTTCCACCAGAATATATGATTGTGTGCTCACTTGATGTTGTCATGCCTGCCGTCGTCCATCTCACTTCCCCTAGTCCTAAGAAATGTTGATGGTAAGCCTTTGCATCTCACTCTTGACACTTTCTAGTTTTCTGTTTTGCAGCAGTGCCCTCTCATTCCATGTCTCAGACGACACATTTCACAAATGGTAATTTTGTGCTCTGTGGATTAGCACTGGTATATCAGTGGGGATGAAAACAGAAGTGGTGAGTTTCCCTTTGAATTATCATCTACATTTAATAAGAGGTTTGACAGGGTAAAAAGAAGTTCTAAATTCTAATCTCCTACCTTAGGTGAACTTGCGTGTTTCAGTGCTCGGGCTCCAGCCAGGACAGGGAGCAGACTATGGATGATACTACTGGTCATCATTGTCATTCTTGCTGCTGTTGGCTTTGCAGTCTACAGAAACATGGAGTCTGAGCCTGTGAACCCCATACCCAAAGAGATTGAATGATGGTATGACCGGAAACGATGGTGAGGTCAGGTTTTTGTGTCTCAAGAACCCTGTTTAATGAAGAATATTTTTTTGATTTGATTGATACTGTGTAAAGTGTGTAAACTGTGCTGGCAAGGCCTAGGATGTGGGGGAACATTGATTACATCTGAAGCTTTCTTGTCTTCTTCTGCTTGTATGTAAGAAATCAAAATGAATTTGATTACTTGATAAACTGGTCATGATGTTCGTGTACAAAATGTTGATATTCATTTGTTTCACTCTTTTTGCATTGTGTGGTTTTGATTAATGTAACTGGTATCTTCCTCAATTTTTGTCACGATTAGCTCTGGTTTTTGCATGTGAAATAATGTTTAAAAATTCCATGTGTTCTTTACTATATGAAATGTGTACAGTGAGAAATTATTAGTGAAACATTTTCACAAATCATTTGTAGTTGCTGTGATCTAAGTGAAGCGACCATTGCCCTCCATCCTTACATACTCGCATTGTTTGCTTGCAACTGATCAGTTATGTTTCTTCGCTAACAAGTGTTTTTTAAGGTTGAATGAATTGCTTTTCTAAAAGAGTTTATAGTTTCAGTTGAATACCCATTCACATCACCACAATAGCATTCACTCAGAATGAAAAGGTAGAACAGACATTATCGTTTTTCTTTTAATCAGAAAGACATCTGTCCCAACGGCTGTAATGGTATAAATAAACCACAGCAATGGAAATAGATAAACCATTGCACAAAAGCTCCAAACTGGTTAGCATAAGGGGATATGTTCCAAATATCAGTTCAGGATAGATAGGTGCTGCAAATAAATGTCATTGTATAATGAGAACGAAAGTAACCTATTATGAACATTCAAGAGTGGAAACCTATTGTTAACCCTTTGACTCCCGCTCCCTATCCACCATCTGCAAAAACTTAACCCTTTGACTCCCTCACCCTGTTCACCAGCTTCATGCAAGAAGCTGGTGGATAGGGTGAGGGAGTCAAAGGGTTAAGTTTTTGCTTGCTAGCATGGTCGGCAATGCAGGATGCTGGTGGACAGGGTGCGGGAGTCAAAATGGTTAAAACCTCACAGTATTGGGATCCATTTCCCCCAGGTAAGGTCCCACTCCTGGCCCTTGTGGGTTTACTATATTTCCTGGTGCCCATTCACGTCTGGATAGTGTTGAGCTGTGTGTAACTAGGCTTAAACCTGTGCAGTTGGACTGGAAGGCAGCTCTACTTCTACGCCACACATGCATGAATGAAATGGTGCTTTGATAAGAATTGGAGATGTAATGTGTGTACCAGATTTCTGTTTGAGAATGATTCTTTTGTTCCAGGGCTGCCATTCAAAATGGAGTACACATTTAAAAATACTAGTGCTGCTAATATGTATGTATGTATGTGTATATATGTTGTGTTTAATGAATAGCTATTGCAACATGGTTGTTCAGCAGAAGTTAGAAAATGTGAAAAATGATGTTGACAAGTACTAGGTTATTAGGTCCTGTCATGGAACCATATACAATGGTAAGAAGTGAGATCTAGACTGTTTTGAGTGATGGCTTCTTTTCTGCCATTTCTAGAGCCTTCCTATGTTTTGTATTGCAACTTTTTTTGCAGTGTTGTCCTACTGCTGCAAATAAAACCAGGTAGGTGTGTGGGTGTTCTTTGATTTGGATGCCTTGCATTGTGGCAGTTTCTGCCATCACTATCATTGCCAGCTTGGTTACAGACCATGTGTAGCACTGCACATGGGTCACTGTTGTATGTGTGGGGTGGACTGATGGACTGTGTGGGTTGACAGACTTGGGCTAGATTCCAGGTGTGAGGTGTTTACTGGTCTGGTTGGCAGGCATGGACTGGGAGCTGTCTTCCTGCCATGGTTTTGGAAAGGGTCAGTCCCCAGTGCTGTTATTGTGGCCATAGAATGTAGGGCCTGTTTCACATGTTGCATTTCTGTTGCCTTGTCTCCTGTCCTGTCAGTGCTGTGTGAATGAGATAGCAGTACAAGGTTTGGGGCTCCAGTGACTGGTTTATGGATATGTGTGTCTTAGGTACCCTGTCCGTGGGTAGAAACACTGTCCTGCACATGGGCCACTATGTATAGAAAGACAGAACTATCCCCATCTGCTTGGGGCTACAAACTGAAAAATTGTCAGTCTGGAGTGGAGACATATAGCAAGGGTGTAATCCCTTGCTGTTTACTAAAATGCTGTTGACTAGTTTACCAGGTGTCAGGGGTGGGTTCCAGGGTAGGAATCATAAGGCTTTAAAACCCTTGTGAAGATCAGGGAATTTTTCACACCTGGAACTTACCCCCAAAGTCTGTGGATCCACACAGGTCACATCTGTCCACCCCACAGACTGATCCATAAGCAGTGGTACACATAGTCTAACCATGCTGGCAGTGAGGGTGATGGGCAGTAAATGCCAGAATGCAGGGCATCAGACACATGGGGTGGGGGATAACACAAGCTTGGAAGCCCTAGCAATAGGAGAAAAGAAGCCACCCCCAGGACAGGACAGGACAGCTAGTGCCGTTATGTCTTTGGCTGGTTATGTTTTGCATTTTGTCCACCTCCCCCTTGTGATGGCGAGACCGTTTGCAGGTGCCAACAAGTTCTATCTGTGCTCTCCCATGAATTCTGGTGCCTCTGATTTCTTGAATTTATTTATGTCTTTTTGGTTACCAGGAGATTTGGCATCCCATTTCTTTGCGTTTTTTTCCATGTGCTGGAAATGAAGCCCCTATTGTTTATATTGCCCCCCTCTGGCAGTCAGCTTCCATCACATGTCTTGTGGTGAACCACTGCACATCTTGTTTCAGTCCTGTTCTGTCTTTGGGACAAAGGACAAGCTGGGTGTGACTGTTCTGTCCTTCACTCAGCTCCAGCTGTATAGTTTTAGCTTAAGGCCACTAAAATTCCAGTCTTTGCTGCCATTGCATTTTAAGGCTTACTTCACATATCAAGCTTGTTTGTCCTCTGATGATATGAGCTCTATGGAAAGGGGCCCTGACTACTGGTGCGACTCAAAGTACTGAGTAACTGACTGCTAGTTGTTTTTCTATAGACAGCCAGCTTGGTAGTACCAACTTTAAATCACCACCACCTACACAAGTAGTCTGTGGTTAGGATACTATTCCACACCACTCACACCATCAGAAGACAGAAGCTTAAAAATAACATGTGAAGAAAGCCTTAAAATCCAATAGCTACAAAGACAGGTCTTCTGCTAACACTACAACACCTGGAGTTGAGTAATGATCAACAGAAAAGTTACCCCCAGTCTGTCCCTTGTGTTGGAGGCCTGTTGGACAGACCTTTCATATGTTACACATCACCATCTATCACTGACCATCAACACTGTCACATCACAGCACACACAGAACAACACTGAGGCAAGATGTGCAGCAGTTCATTACACAACTGTGATGGAAGCCTCAGGGATTACTTGGGAGAAACTGCCAGAGCATGGGGCAATACAAACCACAGGAACCCCACTTACACAGTACTGGGAAAACACTGCAAAGAAACGGGATGTCAGGCCTCTCCTGGACACCAAAAAGTCATCATACCTCAAGAGGATAAAATCAGAGGCACCGAAAATTATGTGAGAACTCGCCATCTTCACTGAAGTGAGACATCAGATTTGAATTTGCTACTATCCACAAGCAGTTTTCACCTCATGTGACCACCAGTCGAGACAGGCAGCCAGTGAAAACAGAGCCAGAGTGATGGGCTGTTCAGTAAGATGATCCTGAAACCAGACTATCAGCATCTAAAATCTGCTGAGCAACATTTCAGCATAAATTGACACATAGAGAATGGCATATAATGTACATCTGATACACCTGGAAAAAAATAAAGTTACCAGATTCTGAATGTCTTCTTATTATTACTTTGAATGCAGAGTGGGAGAAAACATGACTTGAATCCAGATACAGATATATATATATATATGTATGAGACAGAGAGAGAGAGAGAGAGAGAGAGAGAGAGAGAGAGAGCACATAAAAGTCAGAAACAACATGCACAACAATTCCTCAAATGCATATCACCAACAGATTCTTGCCCACAAGTACCCCTACACTCATAATCTCAATGTGCACACACAAATGGATCAGGCAGTCAAACACAGCATGAAAAATTTGGATCACTGCACACTTCTTGCTTTAAAGTAACAACATTCTTGTTTTCGACAGTATTCTGGTCCAGGGTGAACATCTTCACCTACACAAACTGCCCTGTTATCCTACCCTACCTGAACATGGTTAATTTCTGAAAATCTAACATTTTCTCTGACTAATCCGACATGACGATACATATCAGACTAACAATGGAATGGCAAAAAATACAGATAAACATCCTGTCAGCATGTAAAAAGACGGTCAATTTAGCCACAGCCAGCATCCTATCAGTATGTGAAAAGCTGGTCAGTTTGGCCATGATCAACACGAAAAGTAGCAGGAGAAAGGGAAGAACAACTGACATGCTGCATTTAGCTGGACACTGACTACCACACACAAGTCCAGTGTATGGGGTGGAAAAAGAAAAAACCTGTTTAACCTTAGGACTGAATCTGAAGTGCTTGCATCCTTGCAAGGTGTCATTAGCAACTGGAACATACTGAGAAAAAAATAAAACTGTCACCTGTGAGTCACAATTAATGCTAAAATAAAGTTTCCACTGAAATTTATAGTGTTCCCCACAATCATTGTGTAATTCTGAAAATGGAAGTTGACAATCATTGTGTAATTCTGGAAGACATACTGAAAAATACATTAACAAGTAAATATGAAGGTGTAAACGCCCATGAAGGAATTTGTATTGCTAACAAAGAGCCATTTCTATTGCTAACTTGCATAATAATTATGCAGAATCAGAATAAAAATACAAATAAGCTCAAAAGCTGATGTTATCCCCCCCTCCCCATACTCACCTAAAAGTTTAAACTTTGAAATTCAATGAAGTTCTTACTCTGAAACCTACCTCCATGTATGTTATACTACAAAACTCTTCTTTCCACATAACCATTGAGGGCATGATAGACAGTACCATTTCAGCTCCTGAAAGTAATGATGAAATCTGGATAATTCACAATAATTCTGAATTTCTGAAAGTGCAGAGATTCCAAATGTGCCTCACCAAAAAAAAACAACCCACATGTACCACTGCAAATGCCATAGGTCTGTGCTGAAATGAGGCAATGCATTGAAATAAGGCAAGATACTCTTAAGATTCATACATGTGGGCTAAAGACACTACCCTATACACTTGACCGCCATTGGAAAAAAATTCAAAGAACACTCTCTTCCCTTTTAAAAATCTAAAATTTGAAATACTTTTCTTGCTAAAAATTTTTCAACAAAAGTTATTTTTCAAACACACCACCCAGACCACCTTGGTCCCGTGACTGAAGAAAATTCCCCATTTGATCAAGGAATCTACAAGAGACGGAAGCAAAGTCTAGCACTAAGCCTCCACATGTTGGGAGTGAAGGTGTCCTGGAGTAAGGCACACAATCTGTCTGTGCCTCAATCAGTCCAAACCAACTTCTGTGATACAAGGAAGCAGCTGCGCTTCAAACCAGCACATCACATGGCTTTTCTATCTTCAAAATCACAAACCTTCACATAAAAAAAGATTTGGTTTAGCAGTTTTGGTTTCAGTTTCAGTTCCAATTTCTCAAGATAACCTCTCTGCGCTCAGAGTAAATTCCATATGCCCTGACACCACTCACGCCATGTGATGAGAGATGATCTAAAAAACATCATGGTATAAGCCTTCAGTCTGTACATACGCCTAATGTGTTGGCAAGACCCAGAGGTCCTAACATTTGGTAAACATTCGCATAGATACTGGAAAATACCCAAAACCAGATTAGACATATGTTGCAAGCTGAAGAGAAAGTCAAGCATTTGGTAAACACATGCGATATTGTTTTAATTTCCTCCCCTCCTTTCTTATTTCTACTGCAAGCTGTGGAAAGACAAGAAGCTCACACATATTGGATCTAGGCCCCTCTAACCCTTCCTGCCCCCTTTTTACTTTTTGTTGTTCTCATTATGACTTTGAACCTGAACTCTACATCTTTAGCCCACCTGTTATCAATCTTGGAGTGTCACCTGAACTTTACATCTTTAGCCCCACACTGGTATGAACTTTACATCTTTAGCCCACCTGTATAATCTTAGTGTGTCACCTGATCTTTACCGCACCTGTATAAATCTTAGTGTGTCACCTTCTGAACTTTACTTCTTTAGCCCACCTTATGAATCTTAGTCTGTCACCTTAGAACTTTACTCTGTAGACAAAAAAGTGCATAAGAAATCTCACGGAAAACAGCTGACATCACACAACCACCACACACGTGTGCACGCACACACATACACACACGCGCGCGTGCACACACACACACACACACAACCTGTCAAACACACAATGGCACATGTAAGTTGAGAATGACAGAAACTGAACTCAAGACAAAATAAAATGAAAGATCCCTTCAGAAAGGCCACTGCCTCACATAAAAAAAGGGACCTTAAAAAACAACAATAACACCAAAAACAACCCAACAAATCTCCACTGTTACGTGGCAGTGGCACACCGAGAGTGACAATACAGTAATAATCACAGCAACAATAATCAGGCATCACAAGTAAACGACAGCAGTAACCACACATCCATATAACCATAAACTGATGATTATGGGAGGTTGATATATATAGTTATTTATCCAAGTATCTATAGCCTACATGGCTTTCGGAGAATAAAAAAATACTATTAAAAATGTATACAGATTTGATAGATATCTGTACAAGGAATTCAAACAAAGCATACACTTCATAGTCTGTAAATGGTATTCTGAAAACAAAATCAAACAAAATATTAATAACAACCATTTCCATATCAAAAACACTGGAGGGAGGGGGGAACCCAACTGCAAACCAAAACAGATTATCACATGTGAACAAAGCTACAACCCAAAGAACTGTGTGTTTGTGTGTGTGTGTTGTGTGTGTGTGTGTGTGGTGTGTGTTGGTGTGTGTGTAATTATGTGTCAAGTTTCAATTCTGCCTCCATCACAGAATTCCAGCTCTGTGACAGATTAACAACCATTCCTTTAACCACTAATATTTTTTAAATATTTGCACATTACTGGAGCCATTTCAAAAAACAAACAAAAAACCCCAATGTAAGTAACTGGCTTGTACATCAAAAGAAGAACAAATAAAATATATGTTTTAAAAGTATACAAGCTATACAAACACAAAAATGCTAATCATAAATAAATGCACACAAAAACAAAAAACAGCAAGTTGTATAAGTATATATGGTATATAAATAAAAATGCAAAGAACAGATAAATACATAAATAAATGCACGCAAAAACACTCAAAACAAAAATGCAGAAAAGAATTTGTGTTTTGTGACACAACCAGGGTCAATATGATAAATGTTCAGAATCCACTAATGCTAAAGTTCTGTCCCTCTCACTGCCAGTCATAAAAATCATTACATCAAATTCACAGCCCTCACGTCGTCAGCTACAGTTCCTTCTTTAAGTTACCCCACAATTTACACACAGCTACATGCAAAAATGAAAAAAAAAAGATAAAAGCAAAACCAAAATATCCAAAGGCTATTGTCACTAACCGCTGACTCATGCTAAAAAGAAAACAACAACAAACGATGAACAAACAAACTGACCAACAACAGCAAAACTGCACTACAAACACCATGACACTTACAAGCTATCAAAGCATGAAGGTTTTCATGACTGTTCTTCGCAATACTGTCATATTCATAATACTTTTCCTCTCACCTGCATAAGTCTTGGTGTCACAAACTTTCAACCCTATGCCATTAAGACCCTGAAATGGGGTCCAAAGCCTAAGACAGCATTAAGACCACTGCATGAAAGAACGACTTAACCCAAATTATGTTATGCATGATTATACCATAATAGGCACCTCATCATAAACCTCCAAAAATTAAGCCTCAATCCTCTGAGGATAGAATGTGACTGCGCAAGCGGCAGGGTTATTAACATTATCGTGAACATGGTTCTCCATCTTATCGGTGACATGAGCAGAGAGACTGGCGACCACACAATTTCGCCGACAATCATGACCTTACTTGACCGACACCAATACCTGGTCTAACCATGCGCAATACTCTCACAGCTACAAAAATCTGTGGTTCATGTTGTCCTAAGCCCTCTGCAGCATTCTATGTATTGGGCTGTCGATCACTGAAGTGAAGCAGATAATGACAGACTGCACGTTGCAAAGTTACCAGTCTATTATAATCATATGAAAAATATCCATATCATAGATGAGAGGCTGAGTGACAAGTGATCATTATGACTGAAGCTGACCTCCAACAACGGAAGGGATCTTTGCTTTAAACAATGAAAGTGAAACTTGTTACATGGCCACAACATCACTGTCTCGTCTCTGGCAACAGGACCGCCAGTGGTACAGAACTTCATTATAAACTCAATGCTGCACAGGCTGCAGTTATGGTCAGAGTAGGAAAACGGCCTGTCGGTGAGTACAGTCACAAACTGGATGATCCACACAGTGCTTACCTGTGACAGGTAGACATCTAACCTCTGTCCTCGCGTCAAACAGGACACACTGATTTCAAAGAATTTGTTTAAAAACTTATTTTAGGAAAAGGATTTGACAATAATTTTTCTTAAATTACTTGTCCTAATGGAAACACACAGAAAGTAACAAGTACCACCTTCTCTCCAGAGAGAAGCAAGTGGTCCTGATGAGGCTCAGCACTGACCACAACCAGCTTAATGTCCACATGAACCTAAGTGAACCAAAGCTGTCACCAACCTGCCCCTGCACTCACAGAAGACCGGACAGCTGAACGCACAGCATAGTGATATTACACTGATGTTGCCTCAATCACGCAGAGGGGCAGAAAGTGCCTCTGCAACTCTGACAACCACCAAGTCAGTTTCAGTTTTGCTTCTCAAGATGGCGTCTCCACACTCGGAATGAATTCCTTCAAAAAGTACAAAACTCTGCCGCTAAACTTGTTTCTCATTCCCGCAAGCATGATCATGTCACACCTATTCTCAAATCCCTTCACTGGTTGCCTGTTCAAGCTCGCATTGACTATAAGCTTGCCTCACTATGCCACTCTTTTTTCTCTGATCTCTCTCCTCGCTACCTGGCTGATCTTCTCTCTGTGTACACTCCTTCTAGAAATCTCCGCTCCATTGCTGATACCAGATTGCTCCGTGTTCCACGCGTGCGCACAAAAACATTTGGACATCGCTCTTTCTCCTTCGCAGCCCCCACTATCTGGAACTCTCTTCCCTTTGAAATTTCGACACCTAAAATCGACTTCTTCTTTCAAAACAGCTCTAAAAACTCACCTCTTTCAAAAATATTATCAGTAAGTTCAACCTCATTTCCCCCCAGCCTAATAGTAGAAAAGGTGTGTTGGTGTGTATGTATGTTATAGTAGGTAGGTGGGGGTGGGGGTGGGTGATTATAGAGCCCAATGTGCCTCACAGTACTTTGGGGTATAGCCGTGGGGGTTGTGGGGTGCATTTGGACTTGCGTGAGAATCCGTGTATGATTGTAGCGTATGTAGTATTTTTATGGATTTATTCTATTACTTTGTATTGTGTATTTAGTGTATGTACGTGAGGTCCGAGAGATTGAAATATTGTGAGTGAATGATTGTAAAGCGTCATAAGCTCCGCCGTAGGCAGAGATGTGCGCTTATAAATGGTCTCTTATTATTATTATTATTATTCCATATGTACTATCATCACAGGTACCATGTGATGGAGAAAACCCAGAATAATCATGGCACAAGCCTTGAGCCTACACATAAACCCAAGAGCTGATCAGGTCCTGAGGTCCTACCTAGATAGTCCTACCTGAGGCTGTAGGGAAGCAAGGTCACAGAGACCTCAACTTTTCGCGGGGCCATAACCACAAGGATGGCACCCATCCCCTCTCCCTCGCTTCAAATTCATTTTCATATTCACATTTCTTTTTAACCAAGGCTTCAGAAAGGCAAGAAGGTTAATTGGTCTTCAAAGGGGGGGGCTGGGAAATCAACCTATCTGTCTAATATTTTATACCAAGGCAATGCCCTACTATTCACAATTTTTGATTGCTGCGGGATCTTTAATGTGCGCAGCCAGAAGGCACATGGGTCTGACTTGTTTTTCGTCCCCTCCGAAGGACTAGATGTTCAGTTCAATTTTCCGGTCAAACTGAGGAGAAAAATCAAGGCCTCTACATGGAGTGAACCCTGGAACCTCGAGTTTAGTTACTGGCAGGCGAATGTCTGAACCATTCTGCTACGAAGCTCCATGACAACTGGCAAGAACTGGGAAAGCTGGTCACATTCATTACCAGATGTGACCTGACCATGTAGACGGTGAATGCAAGGAGCAGAACTACAATGGTGAATGCAAAGAGGAGAAGTACACATCATCCTGGACATCAGGTGTATTACAAAATACAACAGCTATGATGGATGGTTTTCTCAAGCAGAATGTGGTGAGTACAAACAAGCTCACTACCATCTAAGATTATTCTATCTGCCATTTATGTTATTCATCAATTTATGTAAATCTCTGAATATATTTTGTAAGAACTCAGGGCACAGCAGCAACACAAGTAAGAGGTAATCTTCTCAAGCAGTAGCCCAGTGAACAAGTTACCATCATCAGAGATCATCAAAAGTATCGGTTGGCCTAATGTCACATCTGACCTTGTACTAATCTATTTATCTACCTGTTTATCTTTTCAGCCCAAGTTAATTAAAATTCTACCACAATCATTCCACAGTAAGGCAGACATATCAAATAAAAAAAAAAAAAAAAAATCCATGTATGGATAAGGTACAGATGCAAAAATCAACAACAAAAACCCAAGTGAAAAACACCGGCACAAACATACACACGCAAAACCGGATATGCCGTATTATTGCAGAAACCCCCGAGATGGACTTGTTGACAAACAAGCAAACAACAATAACACACACTGCAATAGTATCACGTTCAACAGGAATTCATTCACCCAAAAAAAAAAAAACCCCACAAAAAAACCACACCTGCTCTGCCCAGGAGAGACACCAGCATCTGTGTCAGCTGCAGTGAGGGGATAGCAGGGTTCCTACATGTCATGGTAGGTAAAATGTCACGCTTTTCCAGTGCTATTTCCAGTTCCATTAGCCTACAAGATATTACCATACCCAACAGTCTTTTAAGGCTGTATCCCATTACTCATGCAGTTAAAACAACAAAGATGACCACACATGCAGTCACTTAACTGTCCACAGCAATAATATCTTCCTACCTACATCCCCCCCCCATAAACATTCCCTTAAATTAACAAAACTCTGCTATTGTAAGAGGTTTGCAGGTCATTCTTTGAAGTCACTTATTGATTAATTATTACTATAATTGTTTTGAAAATAGTAGCTAAGTACTGATACTCGGCTAAAATGTAAAAAAAAAAGTTAAGTATTGACACCATGCTGAACTATGCATAAATCTTGAGGATTCTTTTACATATTTGCGCAAAATTCTGCTACTTTTCAAAACCAAGCAAACTCTCTGCAATCCCCAGGAAATTTCTTCGTAGAAAATTCCAGAACTTTTGAACACCACATTACAGCAGCGTGCTTTCAAATTGTCTCGACCTTTCTAACCTTGGAAAAGACCCCTTCAACTTTCTAAGACTTCTCCCAATTTTCACGACTCTGCAGGAACCCTGCTTGAGGACAGGGGTTAGGGGACTGAGACAGGGCAAGGTGGATGAGGGCAGGATGGAGCAATGGTGTTGTGGGAAAGCAGGACGGAGACCATGGATGAAGTGATGAGATCAGGAGCATCATCATTCGTGTGAGGGGACGGTGCCAGGGCTTCAGTGGCCAGACGAGTAGTGTCCACATTCTGCAACAAACAATTGGATCTCATATTCGATTCCTCAAGCTGCAATTTGGATGAACGTTTTGCATTTTAAAAAACAAAACCAGTCTTACCTGATGGTAGTTGTTAAAAATGATGTGATAGGATGTGACTTTTATCATAACCCCCCTGGTGATAAAGTGGATGGAATGTTCAACATTAGGGACATATCATGAGATTATGTGTGTGAAGGCATTGATATGCCTATGTAATTTTCTTTTCAAGTTTTTTCTTTTCAACCAGGGCCACTAAGGTGTTGTGTACATTTTTGTAATGGTTGTAGCCCTGATAGGGCTCTGTGCAGCCATCTAAGCTGTAGATAAAGAAAATGATAATACTGATATAGCACAAATATACATAAACTTAAAAGACACACGCTAATAAACATGCAAATCTATGTATGCTGACAGTGTTGAACCATACATACACATATACCTATGGTGATAAACCTATATACATCAGTACTTAAAAGATCAGACTATTTCAATGGATGAACCAGCGAGCACAGAAGGCATTAATAAAATGAATACACTGGAATTAGGACCAGCATGCGTGCGCACGCGCACACACACGCACGCACGCACACACACACAACTAGTCAGAGCAGTTTCTTGTTAAGGTGACTCCGTTCAGTGAGTCTGTCCATGAAGATATGTTCTTAGTCTCAGTGTATTTGTGATTTCTATCAAACATTCAGCATTCAGGTGTTCAGCTGCACTACTATACTCTTTAGACAGACAAATGTGATAAGTGGGAGAGCTGGTACCTTCTGCACGATAATCACTATATCAAAAATAATCCATGTTTTACTTATTCACCCAGGCCTTTCTTGTTATCATAACTGCTCCTCCACTGGTATGTACTGTCACTTTTAGATAATCATCCATGTGTCTTTCTAAATGACCATAAATGTGTATGGTTAGACTCTGTGGGTACATACTGATTTGTGTATAAGAGTGAGTGAGTGTGTGTGTGTGTGTGTGTGTGTGTGTGTGTGTGTGTGTGTGTGTGTGTGTGTGTGTGTGTGTGTGTGTGTGTGTGTGTGTGAGCGTGCGTGTATGTGTGTTTGTGTATATGTAAGAGTATGCATATGATGTCAGTGCTTCCAGACATATTATACTTACGAGTCATGAAACCGTTTAATGCACAAGGAGTCCAAATGAGTTTAGAGAACAGCAGTACACAAGAATGATTGCTTATCATTCTTATAAAAAAATCCATACAAACACACACACACAGAAAAAGAATAATATCATAACAGACTGGCAAATGTCAAATGCTACAGAATGGGTAGCTACTAGCTTTTGTCTTCTCCATCACATGGCACCAATGGTGTCGGTGCATATGGAATTCATCCTGATGTTGGAGCAGTTTATGTATAGCCCAGAACTGCACAGCATGGCACAGTGCGGCATGGCCCAGCTCTACACAGCTTGGCACGGCTTGCTGTTTCATATTTATTGTGACTTTCCGGATGAGTGCTGGCCTTCATTTTAACCCTGCATGCTCTTCGTGGAATACAAGATGGTGGCTTCCAGAGATCACCACATGTTCACTCTTGCCACTGAGAGTATGGATATTGAAAAGAAAGTGGAGAAGAGCACAGCAACATCGGTCTGTATTTGTACAAAGAATGCGCAAAGGATTTTTTTTTTTTATAATGATGCTGCACACATCATTTATCAAGCAGTTCGGGTATCATCTCAGCAGTATTCACTTAAACCTCGCTGTGTGTGAAACGTGGCTCATTCTACAGACTGGTGGCAACGCAATGTGCTAGAAGCCCACACTGATCAACGATTGATAGAAAACTTAAGAATGACTTAATTCAGAAGAAAGAAACATGCATAAATCTAAACAAAAAGAAAGTTATGATCACAAACAAGAAACTATATATCCATAATTATATGATCATCACTTTTACATACACCAACAAAAACAACATAACATAACATAACATAACACATATAATATATAATACAATACAATACAATACAACATAACATAACATATCATAACATAACATAACATAACATAACATAACATAACATAATATAATAATATATATAATATAATATAATATAATATAATATAATATAATATAATATAATATAATATAATATAATATAATATAATATAATATAATAGTAGCAATTACCCCTGAGACGGGAAGCAAACAGCTTTTAAAAAAAAATCATTATCACTACTGTTTAAAGCCAAATCAGAACTATAATCATCTGAACACGTCTTTCAACCTGACCACTCTGTCCAATTTATCACTAGAAGTTTGAAAAAACAAAACTGAATACAAATATATAAACATAGTTAAGTACACTAAAACATATAGAAAAACAGGCATAACTCAATAAAATTGCTTCTGCACACATTTTCATGAAGCCAAAAATGCAAATAATACACATGGCCAATTATGTAAAGTTTGTTATAAAACACACAGGTGAATGGGCCAGCAGGGCAGGACAATGATAGGAAGAGATGACAGAAGGCAAAGGAACATGGGTGAAACAAAGACAGTGACTCAAGCACAGACTGTCCACAAGGTGGGGATACTATTTACACTGAAAAAGCCCTTGGGGGAAGAGGTATAGCTATAAAGGTTAGGGCACCAAAGGTAAAGTATGCAGACTGTGCAGCAAGGTAACAGCAGCACAGACTAACCTCAGGTTTGGCACGGTAAGTGTCAACAGCAGGCACATTGATGGGCAGAAACTCCACCTTACAGCCATAGGCTACCGGCGTCAACTTGAGCACGGTGTGCAGCGGGACATTCAAGTAGGGCAGATCCACTGAAATACACACACACCACACCACACAAAACACACCACACCACACCACACACACACACACACACATACACACACAATCATGATTATACAGGATACTGACAGGCATGTGGTTTACAACAAGAAGAAGAAAATTCATTGTGCTCATTCTGCCTTGAAAAGGTATCAAGAAGAGACTAAAAGCTAGTAGGACCTAGTTATACTGCATAAACATCAAATTCAGCAACTGATATATATATATATACATACATCTTTTTTTTCTTCTTTTCTTTTTTTTTGTTTTTTTTGTTAGGTGTCACTGGCCCGCATTCCCATGCGATCACCCTGCCAAGTACTTACCCAGCCTAACATTGCTTAACTTGGTCATCTGATAATAACTAGGATTTTAATGTAGTACGGATTTTTATTTCTTCTTGTCTACTAGTGTTAGTGTTAGTGTGTGTGTGTGCGCACACGTATGTGTGAGTGTGTGTATGTGTGTGCATGTGTGTGTGCCCATGTTGCATTAACATATATTTCACAGTTTGTATTTATAACTCTATCACTTCAAATCCTCAGCCAGTGTTACCTATTTAAAGTTTCACAACTTCTGCTGATCTATAACGTCACTTTCACTCTTCACTGTTGATAGTAAGGCTTATACACAGTTTTAAGTCCACAACTTCAAAACATAACTTTGAAATATATATAAATGTTTATCCCCAAATATTTTATGGTTTCACTGTTTCTGCAGATCTAGAACTTCAAAACCTACAACAATATATACATAGCTTAACCAGGCTAATATTTCATTCTAATCATGGTCCCTGAAAACTTCAAAACCTATAACAATCTTTATATGGCTTAACCAAATTTCATTCAAATCATGGTCCCAGTCACACAATTCTGCTGGTTGTGTTGTAATTCTCCACTGAAATGAAGCTGTAATCTTGACATTCTGCATTTCAGTTTCTCAAGATCTTCTCCACACTTAGAATAAATTCAATATGCACTGACACCACTGATGTCAAATGATGGAGAAGATCCAAAGTGACCATGGCATAAGCCTTAAAGCCTGCCCTTAAGCCCTATGTGTTGGGAATGTCTTGAGGTCCTACCTAGCTGACAGTAAAGACAAACTTAGAAAAGATACTGACAATTGCTCAGTGTACCAGTAGGGCCTGAAAGACCAACATCACTATGAACATATTGTACAATAAAAGGGCCAATCTCTTGAGCAAATTGTTCAATATACAATCTACGCCTGAAAGTTGCACACTTCTTGAGTTTCAATGTAAGAAAGAAGTGAAAGTTATAAATCCTTTGACTTCCTTGCTCTAACCACTAGCTTCCTACATTATCAGCCCTGATTGTGAAACAAGAAATGAACCCTTTCATTCTCTAACCCTGTCCACCAACTTTCTGCTGGATAAAGCTGGTGTGAGTTGAAGAAAAGTTTCTACTGTTGGTGGATGGGGGAGTTGGGGGGGGGGGGGGGAAACTAAAAAAGTCAAGTTTTTGCTGCTGGTGGATATATATATATATATATATGTATGTACATGTATGTGCGTGCATGTGTATATGTAAAAGTTAAATTTTTCCTGGATTGGGGATTGGTAATGGGGGTGGGGGAGTAAAATGGTTTAAAATGGATTCCCCACATCTGGGCAGTTTTCACTTACACTCCAGATTAACCCAACAGTAAGGATCTGGGTAGCCTCTGAAACCGCATAAAACCTGTATGCACCGGAAGGGAGATGTCTTTCATGTTTGTCCAAGGGCAGCAACTCCAAATTTACATGTATGGCCACTTGTTTTTCCCCACCATGTCGGCTTTAATACTCCGTTGTTTGGGGTGTGCATTCTGAGCATTTTTGTGTTTCTATATGCACCCGACACTGGCATGGCTTCTGAGCATTTTCGTGTTTCTATATGCACCCAACACTGGCATGGCTTCTGAGCATTTTCACGTTTCTATATGCACCCAACACTGGCATGGCTTCTGAGCATTTTCATGTTTCTATATGCACCAACACTGGCATGGCTTCTGAGCATTTTCATGTTTCTATCCAACAGTGGCATGGCTTCTGAGCATTTTCGTGTTTCTATATGCACCCAACATTGGCATGGCTTCTGAGCATTTTCATGTCTCTATATGCACCCAACACTGGCATGGCTTCTGAGCAATTTCATGTTTCTATATGCACCCAACACTGGCATGGCTTCTGAGCATTTTCGTGTTTGTATGTGCACCCAACACTGGCATGGCTTCTGAGCATTTTCATGTTTCTATATGCACCCAACACTGGCATGGCTTCTGAGCATTTTCATGTTTCTATATGCACCCAACACTGGCATGGCTTCTGAGCATTTTCATGTTTCTACATGCACCAAACAGTGGCATGGCTTCTGAGCATTTTCATGTTTCTATATGCACCCAACAGTGGCATGGTTTCCGAGCATTTTCATGTTTCTATATGCACCCAACAATGGCATGGCTTCTGAGCATTTTCGTGTTTGTATGTGCACCCAACACTGGCATGGTTTCTGAGCATTTTCATGTTTCTATATGCACCCAACAGTGGCATGGCTTAAGGATCTTTAACATGGTACTGGTGATCATGACCCTCCATATGAATCTATCCTTTGTCGCTGCAAGTACTTTTCCCACCCTGTCTTCCTTCATCCACTGCGCAAGTCCGTCCAGTATATTCTCCCTGGTTTTATATAACAATGAAGAACTCTTTTCCTGATGTTAATTGACAGGCATTTGTTGATAAGAATGCTTTTCATTTTCTTGAATGCTGTTTTAGCCTGGCTGATTCGGTTGGCTATTTCTAATGTGCAACTGCCGTCTGGTGAGATGACTGCTTCCAGACAGTTAAACTTATCAAATTATCTCAGTGACCTGCCATTTGCCGTTATTTTGCATGAGGGGATTTCTTTTCCTTTTTCCTTTCTTTTTTTTATTTTTAATGATTACCAGTCTTCTTGCTATTCAGCTCCACCTCTTTATTTTTGCTGTCTACTTCTATTATATTTACAAGATTTTGTAGGTCTTTTATATTTTCTGCAATTACAACGGTGTCATCTGCAAAATGAAGATTGTTTACACTTTTCCTCCAACCTTTATTCAGGGCATTCTATTAAAGAATACCTCAAAGCCCTGAAACACACTTGTGGTACTATACAGAGGTTGGCCCATAACAGGCAGAAATAGAGAACCTTCACTGCTGCCCCACACATCATTGGCATAATGGGCAGTAAATAACTAACATGTTCATGTTCAACGTTAAGGCACGTAAACATTAAACAATCAATCATCAAAACATTTAGATGTAAACCTGTTTCCATCTGAATGTTCCTAATTCTACTGCCTATAAAAAATGTTACAGAATGTTACATACATCCAAAACACTATCACTGTATCGAACACACCAATACCATTTCGACACATGGCTAATTCTCTTAACTGTGAATCTCTTATAACTGCTTGCAATTCAAACTTAACAGATCAGTCATACATGATCATCATTTTCCATTCTGAGTTGAGGTATACCACACTAGTTATTTTCATTTTATACTTAACTCTTTTTCACTCCCTGATCTTACCCACAGCTTCCTTTGGTGAAAAAGGGTTAATATATCAGTATTCATGTAAACGTGAACATAAGTTTCTCAGGCACACAATCACTCAGTTAGCTGGTGTCAGAGTTCATTCTGCAGATTCATTTTCTATATGATAAAACTATTCCTCACACACAAAAAAGCTGTCAAACCTGATACACACTTACTTCAAAAGTTGTTAAATATAAAAAAAACCCAACACTTATAAGAAAAGGCAAAATATACACCATCACTCAAGTAAAGAAATTCTCCATCACCATATTATGTAGAACACAACAATACACACACGACAGTCGATGAAAATGGTTGAGGTGGCCTCCTAGTAGATGAAAAGTCTAAAATACCAAGTCATCTGATTAGATTCTCTCCACCCCCCACCCCCCGAAGTTACTCTTCACCTCTCATTTAAATTCATACACATGACACACATGCGCGCACACACAAACACACACTCGCACATAAATTCATACGCATGACAACACACACACACACACGCGTGCATACACACACACATGACATAGACTCACACACGCGCACACACACACACACGACACACATGCATACACATACCCACACACAAATCAGACACACACATACATGCACACACCACAAACATACTTTTCACTGAAAAATCACAGGTTCAGATTCTGTTACCCAAACCAATCAACCCCTCTCCCCCCATACACACACACATTACAAAACCCCACAGAAGCAAGGTATATTTCAGAGACAGGATTACAAAAAAGCAGATGACATACACAGCCAAAACCCAAAGAAATCAAACCAGCAAAACACAATTACACACAACGAAATTCCCAGGATGGAGAAAAGCCTGAATATCATGAGTTAGGAAAATCTGAAATAAGAAGACAAGATGCATATATCACAAATAACAAGACATAAATGTATTATCACAAATAACAAGACATACATACATACATTACAATATATCTATCTATCTAATCTATCTATCTATCTATCTATCTATCTATATATCTATATATCTATATATCTATATATATATATATATATATATATAATATATATACACACACACACACAAAATAACATGACATAAATGTATATCTCAAATAACACAACAAATACATATCACAAATAACAAGACAAAAATGTATATCACTAATAAAAAGACAAATAACAAGACATAAATACATATCACAAATATTAAGACTTAAATGTATTACACAAGTAACAAGACATAAATGTGTAACACAAATAATAAGACCTAAATGTATATCACTGATAACAAGACATAAATGTATAACACACATAACAAGAGATGACTGTATATGGCAAATAACAAGACCTAAATGTATATCATAACACATGACAGGTGCAACAGCTGAGTGGTCAGGGCACAGGTCTCCCATTTGGAATGTCTGGGTTTGAATCTGTGAGGGTTCCGCTTGGTAAGTAAGGGTGGAGATTTTCCCAATCTCCCGGGTCAACACAGTGCAGACCTTATTCCTGAGCCT
>JAPXFY010000018.1:21291239-21328739 GCA_030674185.1 Monoplex corrugatus | reverse complement strand
AAGAAAATACAAAATAAAAATTGTCAATTAGTCCTGAGATACAAGTCAGGAAATCTGAGCAACACCTAATGACACATTCATATGGAAGAAACTGATTGTATAGTCCCAATCTTCTCAAATGAGTCCACAGCACACTCAGTTCTTGGTAGGAGGCTCCTGAGGCTGAAAAATCTAAGAATGATTTGGACTGATGGGATCTGAACTTACACCCTCTCAGTTATCAGTGTACTGTATGAACCCCTGCATTATCATTAAACAATACACAGGGAATGAATTGCACATCTTACACAATCACTTTTCAAGTTCACAATAATATGCTTATTCTTAAGACATCTGTTTTATAACTACGAATACAACAGACTTCTTTCTTCACACTGAAAAGAAATGTTTGCCCTTTGCAACTTGTTTTAGTTGATGACAAAAAAGTTCATAAAAATGAAAAAAAAGTGAGGTTGGCAAAATAGAAATGTCATGACTGACAACAAAAACGGCATGATGTGAAAGTCACCAAATTAGATGTATAACAGTACACACAGCAACTGTTTTCAGTAAACAGATAAAAGAGTTGATATTCTGGGGAAAACACAAGACAGAAAACAAAACAACAACAACAACAACAACAACAAGAAGCAGCCACCAACCAAATTTCTAACCAATCAATCGACAAACCAATCAAAAACAGAAATATGATGAACAAAACTGATGCATACAACATCCGTCCACCTGACAGATTCTCAGACCCATTCTACAGAAGCCTTGCTATCCCACTGATCCCATGGAACCCCCCTCCCCCCCTTTCCTGGAGAACTACCATGATCACATTCCTACGGTCAGATTTTCCTCATGTACAATTAGAAACACATACTACCATCTCCATCACTTCAAGACCTTGTCAGCACATAGGTTTTGCGCAGGCTCAGAAAGTCTGCCAGATAATTGCTGGCAGATTTGGGAGTGCATATGGAATTGCCTGAGTGCAATGGATCCCTCGTGAACAAACTCCAGTCATTAGGTCTGGGTTCAATCCTCCCTGGTATTTCCCACCTGGTGGGCAGGGGTTGGACATTTTCCCCATCTCCCAAATCAACATGTGTGCAGACCTGTTAGTGCCTAAGCACCCATCTGTGTGTATACACACTCAGAACATCAAAGACCCTTGACCCTTTGACTACCGTACCCTGTCCATCAGTTGCAAAAACTTAACCCTTGGACTCCCTCACCCTATCCACCAGCTTCCCACTGGAAGATGGTAGATATGGTGAGGGAATCCAAAGGTTAAGTTTTTGCTTTGCTAGCATGGTTGGCAATGCAGGATGCTGGTGGACAGGGCATGGAGTCAAAGGGTTATGTCATGTCAATGTCTGGTGGCATATGGAAACATGAAGACACCCAGCCACACTCACCAAACATGGAGTATACACCCATACACGCGTCAAGCAAACAACACTAAACACCCCCCTCCACCAATAAAACAAACAAACAAACAAAAACCCCAATAACCTCAGGCTTTTCAACTCTACATCGAAGTTACCTTTATCAAAATCCTATAAAAAAAAAACTAACAAAATGACAAAACTGCAGAATAACAAATGTTTTGAGCCAAACAGATGTTGATTTGATTTTAAATGTGCACACTGGTGGGCATTTACAACACAGTCCTTTCAGCCTTTTTCACTAATACAATTTGTTGTTTGTCTTGGTCACTTAAAAACATTTTTCTTATGTAATACTTCAGCGTGAAAAATGTTCAAGTCATAAGATGAGTATAGTGCATATCTTATTCATACACATGAAAAGAATCCATACCAATTCGTGGAAGAGATGTTCCTCTTAACGGCTCCACACAAATGTCCAATTTAACAGGTAAACAAACAGAACAACAGATACATAAACACACAGTAGCAAGAATCTGTATGCATGTGAAAAGCTCCTGCTTCCTTTTTAAAAAAAAATTGTACAAAATATCATTGGATTAAACATGATAAACTAAACAGCTGTTTTGTTTAATATCCATATTTGTGACTTTGTATTGTGTATAATATTGGTGTGTGTACAACATATGTTTTTTGATTGTTTTTTTTTAATTTTTGTGGATGAAAAGAAACTTTTCTTGCATGGGACGAAAACCAGGATAAATTACCCAAAACTGAAATCAGCGAGATGATTAAGCCAAAATAACAATCTATTTTCAGAAGTTGGGGTTAAAGCACTTTTTGCATCCCTGAAAAATGACATTTTAAAAGCATTTACAAATACTAACACACAAACTTAAAAGGACTGTTCATAAACTAAACTATTTCATAGCAATGTCATATTAAGTCACACAAAATACATTCACTGACTCCGAGGAGCAAAACCATCAACAAACAGCCAGACAGCAGACATTCTTGTTGAAATAACTATTATCCACAAATGACATGCTCCTGATCTACATGTAAATTAACCTTGTTCCTCTGACTCTTGTATGCTGGCCAACACAGTGAGGCAATCATATCATCAGGTGATACAGAATAAGCTGCCTGGTGAGACAATCATATCATCATGTGAGATAGAGCTAGTTGTTGTCTAGTGAGGCAATCATATCACAAAGTAAGACAGAGCTAGTAGCCTAGCATGGTAATCATATCACACAAACAGATGGAACAAGTTGTCCAGCAAGGTAATCATATCACACAGTAAAACAGAGCTAGCGAGGAGATCATATACAGTGAGACAGACCAAGTGGCCTACAAGATGATCATGATCATTTTAGCATTTGAGACAGTGTCACCTGCCTGTTTTCCTATCCATGTCTTTGTTTTCCATGCACATACAGACGTGCACCACACCGTTGGACATCACAGTGGCAGATTTTTGTTTTCTGCTTTTCTCCTGTGCCAGCTTCCATGCTGCATCAGTGATATCTTCAGGCCAGTCATTTCTGCTTGACCATACATTCTATTCATTTGTATTTCTACAGATTTCGTTTTTCTGTCACAATGGATTTACCACGTGAAATTCAGGTTACTCTCCCTGTGGACAGCGTGTCACAGGACAGCACCACCAATTTCTTTATTCTGTATGTGTGTACTTCTGTTTACCTAAGAAAGAGGATTTTGTGAGAGAATTTTGCCACAGGCAACTCTTGCTGCTGTGGAATCTTTTGTCGCATGCTGAGTGTGTAGTGAAGGGGGAAGAAAAACCCTGTCTGACTTGTGACTCGAACCCAGATATCCTGGGCAGATTCTTGCCATTTGGCCATGCGCTCTACTGCATCTATGTACACACACACACACACACACACACACACAATATCCACAAACACACATTTTTCTCCTGCTTCCCCTCTGCCCCCCCCCCCCCCCCCACACACACACACACAACATCCACAAACACACATTTTTCTCCTGCTTCCTTCCCCCCCCAAACTCCAATTATCTAAAAACACCTACGTGAACACACATTAAAAGAAACTACAAATGAACACAAAACTATGCACACTTACATTTGTCTGTATACACACAGATACACACACACACAGTCTCACTATGCTACAGGACACCTGTCTCATCATAAGATGCTCTAAACATCCCCTTTGACTCTGCTGCCTACATGCATAACTGAAACGATGGTGTAGAGCTCATTCACCGAAGCATGACCCCCCTTCCCTATGTACATCTCTAGTAATCACCCCTGGCAAAAGAGTAACTTCCCTTCCCCTATTCAACATGACTGAATAAAGGCAATGCACACACCAGGCAATCCTACACTTGACATTAATTTCTTATTTATCAACCCATACAAAAATATTCATCTGCTTCCCCACCCTACTCCCTCTCATCTGATACATGCAATGTCATCCTGCACCATTTTACACACATATATAGTCAGTGCACCACCATCATATGCTCAGTTGTTTTGTCAGCCATGCCTACAGGTCAAGTGTTGTGGGTTCGATCCACTTTCAAGGAGCCACAGTTTTGTTTACAATGCCCATTAGCTCAGCTGATAGACGGTCATGTTCATAAGGCAGTGACAGGGAGTTCAACTGTTAAGCAGGACATGTTTTTTTTCTTTTCTCTTTTTTTTTGTTTTTTGCGGGCTGGCTGGGTTTTCTAATACAGCCAGGGACTCATGATCTGATATCTTGAGTTCAATCCCAGCCCATGACATAGAATAAAACTGGGCTGCTGTGGCGTGTTCAAATGTTTCCATCATTCTGGCGGTGTTAGTTGCATGGTTTATAGGTCACTTCCTCCACCTGTTTCAACACCTTGTCAGAGTTAAGGGCTCTGTGCAGGCTCATACAGTCCGTCAAATAATTGCCTGCAAATTTGGGTGTAGTGCATACAGAACTGTCTGAGTGTGATGAATCCATCTTGAACACACTCCAAACTCCACGTTCTTTTAAGGAGGGGGGTGGGGGGTATCCACCCTTTCACACTGCTTTAATAGTTTTAACCCTCATACCGTTCACTTGGGCTCATCCATAGACCATCAAACCCAAATCCAGACAATCTACTGTCTGAACGCCAGGCACTCCACAGAAATCATCAACATGGTGTCTCTGTATGAGAACTACTGACTCAGTGATTATCAGTGTGAACTCCTTTCAGTCAAAACTAACTGTGGGATTTGTCATCCCCGACCAGCTCCTATCCTGAGATGTGTGTGCTGTGGACCTGTTGGAAAGACCGGGACCCCATAGTTGAGTCTCATCCTCCTTATGGGTATGTCATTGTAGGCACTGCTTAAATTTCTTGATCAACCCCACAAGTGTCTGCATCCCTCTGGCCTGTTTGATGCCAGAATATATTACAAAAATAAACACAGATTACAGTTCTATCATGCAAAGGAAAATGGAACTGCACAGCATCATCTTCACCATCATCCCCATTCTAATCACCATAGCAATGTAGAAAAGTGTCCCAGATTATGTGGTCCTCCATACCCTGCTTTCATGACCACATCAGTTTCTGTGTGTTTTGTGATGTACTACAGCACCAAAACTAGCAGTGTGCAGATAGTGACAAAACAAAGTGCACAATAAGGGCAGTGGAAAACAGAAGACATCCTCCAAAAACAACAACAACAAAAACAACAACAAAGTTTCCGAAAGCCACATAGGAGAGGAGACTGCATTACTGTTGGATCACTTTGGTGAATTCAGAAATGCTTGTTTTGACTTACTGTTACTGTTATTGTTGTTAAAAAAAAAAAAAGCCCAGTTGAATGTGTAGAGCCATATCAGGGCTATAACAACTTCAAAACATACAAAACTTCAACAGGAAAAAAAAAAAGAAGAAAAAATCAAGTACACATATCAATGCATTCGCGCACATAATCTAAAGACATGCCCCCAGCGCTGACCACTCCATCCAATTTATCGCACAGGGGATTTAAAAAACATACCCGAATACAAATTGAAACATAACCAAGGACACTAAAACATATACAAAAATGGCCCTAAATCACCTAAAATTGCTTCTGCATATCTCACTTCCCTAGAGCCAAAAATGCACTTACTACATGTACCCAATTATCAATCCTAAGAGAAAGTACGTAAGACTTTACTGAACACATACAGGTGAATGGACCAGCAAGGCAGAAAATGAAGAAATGAGAGAAAGCAAAGGAACACAGCAGAAACAAAGAAAGTGACAGAAATGAGAAAGTTTCTAGCACAGAATTTCCAAAAGGCAGGGATACTATTTATACTGAAAAAGCCCCTGGCATCCCCATGGGGTAGACTCTGCATTACTGTTAGACCGTTCTGTGGAATTCAGAAATACTTATTTTGATTTAATGTACTTAGAGGACACTATATAATAATGGAGAGCATCCGGAGGGAAAAAAGGAAGCTTAAAAAGTGAATGAAAACTGCCTCAGAATTCGAGAAGCAAGGGCTCCTGGAACTCTGGAAAGATCTGAAGGCCAAACACAATGCTCTCAGCAAAGTGGAATCAGCAAGGCGAAGAAAGAGCAAAAAGAAGAAGACTCAAGATCGTTTCTTCAAAGATCCCTTTGACTTTGCAAGAAAGCTGTTTGAACAACCCAAATCAGGGACTCTCACAGTGGGCAAGGAAACCCTAGAGCAGCATCTCAGGGAAACATATTCCGATTCTCAGCGCGAGGCACCACTTGAAATCCAGAATCTGGTTTGGCCTGCAGCGCCAGAAGGAAAATTCAATAACAAACCACCAACATTGGATGAAGTGAGGAACGTAGTAAAGAAAGCCAGAGCCAAGTCAGCACCTGGACCAAACGGAATACCATACCTGCTCTACAAGAAATGCCCAAAAGTGCTCGAGTGGCTCCACAAGATGATTCGATCAGCATGGAGGAACCAGAAGATCAGCGACCAATGGATGAGAGCTGAAGGAGTGTACATTCCGAAGGAGCAGAACTCCAGCAGCATCAATCAGTTCAGGCCAATATCACTTCTGAACGTCGAGGGAAAATCTTCTTCTCTGTTATGGCAGCAAGATTGACAAAATACCTGACTGAAAACAAGTATCTGGATATGTCAGTCCAAAAGGGAGGCATACCAGGAATGCCTGGATGCTTGGAACATGCCACGTTGATTTGGGATGCCATCCAAAAAGCAAGAACAGAGAAGAGAGACATTGACGTAGTTTGGCTTGATCTGGCGAATGCATATGGATCAGTTCCACACGATATGATCCAGCTGGCTCTTGAAATGTATCACATCCCAGAAAACATCCGAACAATGCTGAGGAAGTATTTCCAAGGGTTCTCAATGCGGTTCTCTACCAAAGAATACACCACGGACTGGATAGACCTAGAGGTGGGCATTGCAATGGCTGTGCAATCTCTCCCATACTGTTCGTGTTGGCAATGGAAGTCATCTTGAAAGCTGCAATGAAGAGTTCAGGTCCAGTGAATCTGGGAGATGGATACCAGATGCCTCCTCTGAAAGCTTTCATGGA
This sequence comes from Monoplex corrugatus, assembly GCA_030674185.1. Taxonomy (NCBI): domain Eukaryota; kingdom Metazoa; phylum Mollusca; class Gastropoda; order Littorinimorpha; family Ranellidae; genus Monoplex; species Monoplex corrugatus. Next base: position 21,321,810 of record JAPXFY010000018.1, on the reverse strand, counting down.
TGACACAACAGTCTTGTCCACGGATGAGGAAGAGACACACCAAATCTTAAAGCAGCTGGATGAGCTGGTGGCCTCTTCAAGAATGAGGTTCAAACCTAAGAAATCCCGAAGTCTCTCACTGCGAAAAGGAAAAGTGGCAGATTCAGTCAAATTCATGGTAGCCAACCAAGCCATCCCCACTGTCACAGAAGAGCCAGTAAAAAGTCTCGGAAGATGGTATGATGACTCCCTGAAAGACACACAAAGGGGATGTGAAACCAAGCAAACAGCAGAAGAAGGCCTGAAGAAAATAGATAACTGCGGACTGCCAGGCAAATACAAAGTCTGGTGTCTACAGTTCATGCTGATACCAAAGCTGCTGTGGCCACTGCTAATCTATGACATTTGCACCAGCACAGTTGAAGCAATGGAAGCCAAAATCAACAAATACACAAGAAAATGGCTCGGTGTCCCACCTGGTCTCACTGATGTTGCATTCTACTGTCGTCAAGCAATGCTGAAGCTACCTCTCAAATCCATAGTGGAGGAATACAAAGTTGGAAAAGCAAGACTGTTGAGCATGCTGGAGGAATCGGAAGACAATATCGTGAGATCAGTTCATCCAAAGCTGAGAACTGGCAGAAAGTGGAAAGTCCAAGAGGCTGTAAACAATGCCAAGAGAAACCTCAGCATCAAAGAAATAATTGGACACACGCAAACCAACAGACAGGGACTGGGAGCAACAAAAATGCAGTGGTGGTCCAAAGCCAAAGGGAAGGAAAAAAGAGACATGATCATACAGGAGTTGAAGGAAGAAGAAGATGTCAAAAGAGTGCAGAAGGCAGTCCAGCAAGGTCAACAGGGGCAATGGACAACATGGGACAGTGCACTCCAAAGAAGTCTCAGCTGGAACGATATGTGGCACATGGCTCCTCTAAGGATAAGCTTCCTCCTCAGATCTGTATATGACCTGCTCCCCTCGAATGCAAACTTAGTGAAATGGGGAAAGCAGATGACCCAGCATGTCCGCTCTGTCAGAAGAAACAAACAGTGGAACATGTCCTAAGCTCTTGCAAAGTAGCGCTAGCCCAAGGAAGGTATACATGGAGGCACAACCAAGTTCTGAAAGTGATCACAGATGTGGTTAGCGAAAAAACCATGACCCCAAACGCACCAATTGCTATGACAACGTTCTACAAAGCAGGAGGGAAACAGGTCTGGCCCGAAAGTGCTATGACAACCAGCACATTGCCAAAGGGTCTTCTGGATGGAGCAGTCGACTGGGAGTGTACAGCAGACCTCCCAGAGTGGAGAAATTACCCAGATGTCATCAGCAAGACAGGCATGAGACCAGACATCGCTCTCCATTCTGACTCCTCGAAACAAGTGATTCTGATAGAACTCACTGTGCCATACGAAAGCAGAATGGAAGAAGCACATATCTACAAGACCGAAAAATACGCCGGTCTTGCCAGCACCCTGAAGAAAGCAGGTCTGCGGGTCAAAATCTTCGCCATAGAGGTCGGGGCAAGAGGGTTTGTGGGCACCTCCGCTTATGATCTCATGAAACAACTCGCCATTTCTGGAAGAAGAGGACTAGAGCCCTTAAAGCGATAGCAGAGGCAGCAGAAAGGAGCTCAAGCTGGATCTGGGCAAGGAGGAACCAAAAAAGTGAACTTCATAAGGATTAAATTCCCTACAGATGATGTGTGCCCCGTTAGCACATTGGTAAAACCGCGTACCGCAGTTCTGAAGCGCAGAATCGCCCAGGTTCGATCCCCGGCGTGGGAAAAATTTAAAAAAAAAAAAAAAAAAAAAAATAGACAACAGCAGAAGGGCATCCAGGAGTCATGACCTGGATGTGGCCCGGCCCCCCGAGAGTGTAAGGAATTCAGGGCCGAAACACTTGTCTAAAGGGGGTTACTTCTCTGAAGACCTTCTGTTGTCTAGCTCTCCCTAGAGTTTCTTTCTACCTAATTAAACTTCCTACAGATGACAACACCAATCTAACAATGAATCCAAACTGAGTGAATATCCCCTAGAGCCAAGAGACTGCCAATACATTCCTCCCAGTTAGAGTACCATAAAAAAAACAACACCCAATCCTCTGGCGCACCATTACACCAGGCACAGAAGTGGCAAAGGACAGTGATATTAAGGCCACCAATACAGCAAGGCATGAAAGGCAAAAAGTTTCTGAGACACTTTTTTTATTTGCTACACTCTGATGACTCATGATGTTGATGATGATACTGCCAAGTTCTCTTGTGGATGAAGACTGCGTAACAGGGCTGTACTCTGTGCTACCCATCACAAGGTATCCTGGCCTCAAACAAGTCCAACTGATTCATCTGCAGGCTTGTCCTAGATGGAGACCACACAAATGTTCCCAATCTCTCCACAAACACACACACACACAGAGGCACACACATGTGCACCCATGCGCGTGCTTACATGCACGCACGCACACACTGCATCACTCAAGATGACCTCTTACCTGCAGACTTGTCCTGAAAATAGGCCAGCAGGCATCGGAGCACAGCCTGGTGGCAGATCACCATCACGTTCGCCTGACGCTCCAGTTCCTGGCACAGACAGAGATAAAAAAAAACAAAAACTTATAGACATGCATCATGCACACATGTACACAGAGACACACAGAAAAATAGTATTTTTTGCTACATGGTACATAAACTACATACACACACACACACACACACTCTCTCTCTCTCTCGCTCACACATACACATACATCAAGGAACTTTATTCTTTGTAATAGCATATGTAGCAGCTGCACACACACATACACACACACATACATGCATGCACACACACACACATGTGCACACACACACACACACACTTGCACACACACACACAGAACTTTACTCTTTGCTATAGAATATACATATATAAAATACACTCACACATAAAACACACCAAGGAATTTTATTTTTTGTTAAAGCCTATATCACAGCAAGAACTTTATACTTTGCTTCAGCTTATATAATCACACGTGCAAAGAAAAGCAATTCAGGTGCACACACATAATGGACTCTCCTATCAATTTATCTACAGCACACACACACAACACACACACGCACGCTCGTGTGCACACACACACACACAAACAGACACACATTCGTCTAAAAGCACGTATGTGAATAGACATTAAAAGAAATAATAATAGTAATAATAACAATAATAAATGATAATGATTACAATATTTATATAGTGCAAAATCTTGATATAAATCAAATCTAAGCGCTGAACATACATGTACGTACGCATGCATACACACACACACATACCCATGGCTATAAATGGGGAAAAAGAAGAAAAGCAATGGAAAACTATAGAAAACATTATATACAAATATGAATTGCAATGTGATTCCACACAGAGTGGAGGTTGGGTGAGGTCAGGATTTTATGCAGAGGAGAAAAGGTGAATTCTGAGAGTGGACTTGAAGGAGACAAAAGTAGGTTGCTGACGGACAGAGAGAGGAAGTTTGTTCCAGGAGAGCGGACAAGAAACAGAGAAAGCTCGTGGACCATAGGTATTGAGCTTAGTGCATGGAAAGTGAAAAGTGAGAGGATCGCAGGCAGAGCGGAGGGTATGTGAGGGAACACAGATTTCAAGTAAGCTTGACAAGTAATCGGGAGCTGCGTTATTGAGGCTTTTGGGTTGTCTAGTTTGTATATAGTGGAAATGAAAAAGGTGGCTCAAGAGGAGTAGCAATTGTGCTGGACAAAAAGCATGCTGGAGCTCTGAAAAGCTATAATCCAATTAATGACAGATTTCTCACTGTCAAAATAAATACCAAATATGCTGTTTTGAACATAGTTCAAGCTTATGCTCCAACATCCACTAGCTCAGAAGAAGAAATAGAAAATTTTTACAATGACCTCCAAACTATCAGAGACAAAATTCCCAAAAAGGAAATATGCATTGTGATGGGTGACTTCAACGCTAAAGTTGGAGAGGGGGCTGACACAGAATGTGGAATAGGACCATATGGTTTAGGAGAACGAAATGATAGAGGTGACATGCTGGCTCTGTTTTGTCAGGCAAATGAGATGAACATCACAAATACTTTCTTCCAACAACCACTGCGCAGAAGATACACATGGATCTCTCCAGGAGACAGGTGTCGTAATCAGATTGATTATATTATCATTGACAGATCCTGGAAATCAACTGTCCTCAATGCAAAAACAAAGCCTGGAACAGACTGCGACACGGATCACATTCTTGTGACAACCAAATTAAGAATGAAAATATTGAAGAAGCCTAAAACCAAATCGACGCCAAAGTTCGACATATCAAAATTAGAAAACCCTGAGCTGGCGTTAGAATTTAGTATAGAAACAAGTAATCGTTTCTTAAAGTTACTTGAAGTTTGGGATGAAAATGACTCATATCCTGATGAAATCTGGACAGACATAAAAAACACACTGACCAAAATCTCTGAAGAAAAACTAGGAAAAGAAGAGAAAAGGAAAAAAGCTAAGCCCTACATAAGTCAGGAAGTGATAGATCTGGCAGAAAAGAAAAGTCAAGCTCGAAAGCAGGGAGAGCGGGAAAAATACTCAGCACTGAAAAGGGAAATAAAAAGTAAAGTCAGAAGAGACAAAGCAAATTGGCTGGCACAAGAATGCAGTAAAATCAATGAACACAACGAAAACAGGAAGTCGAGGGAGCTCTTCAAACAAATAAAAAAAGTGAAAAAAACAAATTTCAAAGCAACAATCCAATGCATCAACAACAAGGATGGTCACACTCTGACTGAACCAGATGATGTCTTGGATAGGTGGAACGAATATGGCACATCACTTTTTGGCAAGCCTGACAGCCATGAAAATAATTTAGAGCCAAATTTGGAATTGACCCCTGGAGATACGGAACCTGAACCTCTACTCAGCGAAGTTATATTTGCCATTAAAGATCTAAAATGCAGAAAGTCTCCTGGTCTTGACAATATTCCTGGAGAGTTGTTGAAACACTCAGGTGATGGTGGACTCAAAGTAATGCATCACTTATGCTGCAAGATATGGAAGACTTGTCAGTGGCCTACAGACTGGAAGCTCCAAGAATTTGTCATGTTACATAAGAGTGGAAATGTCAAAGACTGCAACAATATAGAACAATTGCACTGATCAGTCATGCCAGTAAAATACTGCTGATAATAATTTTAAACAGGTTAAAGCCAAAAGTAGAGGAAGAGCTATCCGACTGTCAGGCAGGCTATAGGAAAAACAGGGGAACAATAGATATGCTGTTTGTACTCCAGATATTGATAGAAAAGATTAGAAACACAGACCAAGAGATGTTCATCGTTTTCATTGACTACAGCAAAGCGTTTGATAGCGTGATTCACCAAAGTCTTTTCCACTTCATGATCAAAATGGGTTTTCCAAGACATCTGGTTTCCCTCATAGCTTCATTATATAATGATCAAAAAGCAACAATCAGATGGAATAATCAAAACTGCAAATTTTTTAACATCACTAAAGGGGTAAGGCAAGGTTGCATCCTGTCTCCACATCTCTTCAGCATATACACTGAACATATCATGAGAGAAGCAGACATAGAAGACATGGGAGTAAATATTGGTGGTAGAAACCTGTCAAATTTACGCTACGCAGATGACACAGGATTACTGGCAGACAACATTACAGGCTCTAGGAGGATCCTGTACAGGGTAGACCGGGTTGGAAAGGCAGCTGGGCTGTACTTAAATTCAAAGAAGACAAAGGTTATGCATGTTGCAGGCAAATATAACACTAGACAGGACCAGATCATGCTAAACCAAGTCCCTCTAGAAAATGTCAAGGACTTTAGATATTTAGGTTCAGTCAAGACACACGATGGAACATGCTCAAAAGACATAAAGATGAGAATTGGAATGGCCAAGAACAGTATGGTTCAATTGAACAATATTTGGTAAGACCACAGCATAACAGCAGACCTTAAGATAAAACTCTTAAAATGTCTTGTCTGGCCAGTGATGTTATACGGCTGCGAGGCATGGACAATGAAGAAAGAGGATGAAAGACGAGTGGAAGCAGCAGAGCTGTGGTTTTACCGAAGACTGCTGAGGGTCAAATGGACGGATAGGCGCTCAAATGAAAGCATACTGAATGAGTTGGGTACTACACGCAAGCTTCTAGTACTCATACAACGGAGGAAACTGAAATATGTTGGACACGCAATCCGTAATGAGAGAACAGACTTGATGTCCACTGTCCTCCAAGGTAAAGTGGAAGGAAAGAGAAACAGAGGACGGCCACCTGCATCACTTGCTAGAAACATCACAAACATCAGTGGCAAGAAACTCCAGGAGGTGGTCAGACTTAGCCAAGATCGAGAGTGCTGGAGGCAACTTGTGAGGACATCATGTGCAGCGGCCAACACTGTTCCCGGTGACGCCGACAGGTGAGACAGGTGAGAGTTTGTACTGTATGCACTTTGATACAGGGAGCCAGTGAAGTTGTGCCAGGAGAGGGGAGATGTGGTTAGCTTTTTTCTTTTTGAGTACAAGGCGTGCAGCATTGTTTTGAATGCGCTGTAGGATGTGAATGGCGGAGGCAGGAAGACCAGACAGGAGTGAATAACGAACGAACACACACACACACAAAATGCACTCAGTGAGACACAGTCTTTCTATCCCTCATCCCGCTGTCTTTTTACAGATGCACAAACTGACAGACAAATGTCTTTTGCTTTTTTTTTTTCTCTACAGACACATATACATACAGATGAAGAATAAAAAGGAAAGTGAATCCACTAACCAGTATGACAGGTTCTAGTCGAGCCACCAGGTCTTGGTACGACTGTGATAGAGACAGAGAGCCACATTAAAGAAAGTCACTATCATCATCATCATCACTATTGTCATCATCCTCATCATCGTTATCCACACAGCACCATCATCATCATTACCACCACCACCATCATCATTATCATCATCACTACCAACAACCATCACTATCAACCCCGTCATCATCATGACCACCACCATCATCATCACCATCACTATCATTATTATTATCACCATCAAAATTATCACCATCACCTAATCCTGTAACCAGTCTGATCTGTGTGTGTGTGTGTGTGTGTGTGTGTGTGTGTGTGTGTGTGTGTGTGTGTGTGTGTGTGTGTGTGTGTGTGTGTGTGTGTGTCTGTGTGTGTGTGTGGTGTGTGTGTGTGTGTGTGTGTGTGTGTGTGTGTGTGTGTGTGTGTGTGTGTGTGTGTGTGTGTGTGTGTGTGTGCGTGCGTGCGTGTGTGTGTGTTCGCATGTGTGTGCATGTTTGTGATAAAAATGTATGAACAAGATTTTCTTAGCTACTCATCTAAGAACCTTTACCAAAGTTTGGTAAAAACTGTGGACTGTTGAGTTATAAAAGCATAAGTCTGGAAGTAAAACTCCAAGGTCATGGTCACACAGACCGAAAAAGTGCCCCAAATCAGCACTTCACGAGGAACGGGTGTAAACAGCACTTTCCCCAGGAATTCTAACAATATTTAAAATCTGTTTTCACTGTTGTGACAGTTTAACATTGTTTTTTAGTACATCAAGTTTTATTTTAATAGAAGCTGTTACCTTGATAAGTAAAAAGTCAGGATTTTCTGAGGTAACTTTTGTATAAAAAATGAGACTATTAAACAGACTGACCACCTGGGTTATTTACTTATTTATTTCTTACTTACAGAAATTTAAGAGATTTTCTGTGATGGTTTCAATGTATCTTTCCCAAATAAGGTCTCCACACTCGTAATCAATTCCATAAGCATCGATGTCAATGATGTCATGTGACAGAAGACCCAATATGAACATGGCACAAGTCTTAAGCCTGCTTATAAGCTTTATGAGTTGGCAAGGTATTGAGATCCTTCCCAGCATATAAGGAAAAAAAAGTTGTATTTGGTGTGTGACCTTTGTAGATTTTTTTTCTGTGATAGGTTTTGTACATAAAGAGAGATTGTTAGGATAGCTCATCTTTTCTGTCTTTTTTCACAGAATTTTATGATACTCTCCAGCTTGGCTATTTTCCCTCACAGCATCAAACACAGACACTGATAGGACCTGATCACACCAGCCACAGGCAAACAGACAGCTCACTTCTCCACTGGGATATCGATAGTTGAACTTGTCCTGATCTCTCAGCGCAAACTCTTCTGGATACTTTTCTTGAATTTCTTCGTATGTCATCCCTTCACAAACACCCTGTACAGAAAACAAATGTGCACTTGGTTGAATTACTGAAAACCACAATACAACAGCACAAAAATAATAATAATAAAAAAAGAAAAAAGAAGTGGCATTAATAATAGAAGGGAATGACAGTGTAGTAGTCAAAGATCCTGGAAATGAGAGGTCCTGTGTTTGAATGATAGACATTAACTGGGAAACAGACAATTAGCTCTCTTGAACTTTGTGATAAAATCATCTCAATCTGCTGTGGGACTAGAAACTACACAGACTAAATAATGTCGCTGTGTTGTTCATCTAGCTTCAATTCAAGTTTGTCTATCATTAGAAAGACGAAAAATGTCAAGGAATCAGCCTATAGAGAAGTTTGTGATAACAAATAGCCAAAATGTGACCTGAGAAAAAAGCTCACATTTTGCTCATTATTATACAAATCTATGGCCATGTAACTGCAACATTCTTTACTAAATAACTATGTGTCACTTATCTTAACATTATTTTGAGGCAGGATGGTAACCCTATCATTTGCAGACCAACAGTTGTTTGCACATGAGCCGTTTGATTTGTTTTCATATTCATTTTGATTCTTTTCCATATTCATTTCTTTTGTTCCAGTGCATGTACTATGTAAAACTCAGGCTGCACTCCCATTTGAGAGCATGCCACTGAAGTGCAGCACCACCCATTTTTTTTAAAATTTTTTTACTAAGACTTTAGAAAGGCACACCGACTGAAAGGTTGTGGGTTCAAATCCCCATCAGTCCCTTCAAAAATCATTGTGGGATTTTTCAGCTCTAACCGGCTCCTACCCAGAGTTGGGTGTGCTATGGGCTCATTGGGTAGACTGGAACCACAGAGTCGAGTCTCATCCACTTCACAGATGTATCATTGAGTGTGTTGCTCAAATCATCTGACCAGCACCGCAGGTGTCTCTATCTCTTGGGCCTGGTTGATGCCAGGATATATTATGATAGTGAGCGTAGAGTACAGCCCTGTCATGCAGTCTCAATCCTGAATGGAACTTCATAGCATCATGATTATCACCCTCATTGTCATCATCATCATCATCATCGCACTTTAAGGTGGCGCAGAAAATGGGACGAAAAAGAAACAAAAAAACCTTTAGAAAGGCAAGAAGCCTTATTGGCCTTCAAGGGCAGGGGCAAGGTGACAGAATCAAAAGATTACATTTTTGCAGCTGGTAAATAGAGCAAGGGAGTCAAAGGGTTACGCAGTAGCCCATCACTGTACTACTCACAGCGTCAATCTCGTTGAGGGCTTTCCAATGTTCCTGGGGAGCTCTGATGTAACGTGCTGTCTGCAGGGTGCGCTGCAACTCACTTGTCCACACCCTCAGGTCTGGAATGTTCTCCTTGGTCACAAAGTGACCCAGTTCTTCTGCATACTGCACACACATGTGAATGTACATCAGTCCCTCATTGGATCTAAAAGGCCTCTGGGAAGTACTTTAACTTTTTGTTGACGTGTCAGCGATATATCCGTGACGGCTGCCATTCCCTTGTTGACGCGTCAGCGACATATCCATGACAGTATCGTGCTATTTTTACAGAGCGGCCAACGGTGTAAGGGAGGCAACAACCGATAGAAAATGAAATCACAGTCTGTCTTTTTTCCCATATTACTTCCTTTCTAATATTTTCGTACTCTGAATGGCTTTGCTAGTGACTTAACTATAGAGTAGAGGTGTGAAATTTCCCTGTGGAATTTTTTATGCGTTGTTTGTGCAGGTAAATATAAAACACCATTTTTTCATGAATATGGAACAATCAGTGCTGGATTATTCATCAAGTACTTCTTCTGTGTCCCAGAAACATATATGTGCACCTATGACCTGTGTAAACGCTGCCTATGATTCATGGAAGTGTAGGGGCCTTGGATTACCATCAGTAAAAATTTTTTTCGTGGGACCTGTGCAACCATACTTCATATGGAATTGAAGGTAAGATGCATGTCTATTACAAATACACAGTATGCATTTCTGAAAAGTACAGACTTTGAATAATTATTTCCACTTTACTGTTTCCTTCTAATTAAAAAAACTTTATTTTTGGCAATTTAAAAAAAAAAAAGCCTAAAAATGTGTGTCACAGGGGAAAATCAGTCTGGAAAATTCATGTCAACAAAGAGTTAACTCATTCAGGACACTGCTCCTTGAGCCATCCAGTCAGCCACCTGAGGATTGCCTACTTACAATGCCACACATGTCCCATGTTTGAACACTTTTAGCAACTGTAATTCACACAAAGCAAGAAGACTGGTAAAGGGAAATAACCAGATAAACATGGACTTGATTAACCCCTTCAGTGCCAAGTACACTGTTTTGCTAGTGCTGCTATTTGCCAAGCGATTTTTGCACGGGTAGGGTAATAATCAACAAACAATTTTAGCATTCAAATTATTGCATGAAAGTAATCATAATCCTTTCTTTCTGAAAGGGAAATGAAAAGACTATCCATTTATGATAGTTTTAAGTGTATCTGACACTCTGGTTAGTGATGAATGGGCCATAAAACTGACATAAATACATTTCATACAATTTATTGTTATACATTAAGGATTGGTAATATAAAAAAACAAAATTTCTAAGAAAACATCGACATAAAAGTATTGGAGATATGTCTCCAAACCCTATGTGCATTACAAGTACTGAACAGTAACACACACACACACAAACACCCCCACACGCTCTCTCACTGCCATGCCCACCACTTTCTTTTCATTTCCTCCAAAACGACAAACACTGACAGAAGACAGAAAACTCAACAATTTTGATAACCACATGTTGCATTAGACTCTCATACTTGAGCTGGCCATGAAACAAATGCTATAAGCAAGTTTCACTGACTAAATAAGCTGGCACATTGCCAATAGCTGAAAGAAGTTAAACAAAACCTCCATCTTCTCATCACTCTCCCCCCTCCCTCCTACCCTGTTACCCAGTCTGAAGTATGGGTCAGTCAGAGTTCACCTAAAGCATGTCTCAATATGTGCTGTGATGAAATAGCTAAAACCTTTGGCAACATGCCGTCTCTCTCACAGCACTTCGCCCTGTCGAAACATCGTCGTCAGCCATTACGAAAGAAAGGTAAAAATCTCTGAGGGGATGGTTAGAAACGCTGCAGTGCAGTGACCATAGCAAAGTGTGATTGGCTGCTGACCTCATGCATAATTCATGTAGATGGACACAGCTTTCTGATTCGTGTGAATTGGGATTCCCCAGCTTAAAAACGGAGACAGGAAATTCTTGATGTGATGTGAACATACATATACGTTGTTGGCAAATGAGATACACTTTATCTTACTTAACGTATACATATGTCCAAGGCACTGAAGAGGTTAATAAGAATTTAATGGATATGAATGAGTTCTGGATTTGGAATTTGTTATTACACGTGTACACAGAAGCTAGGGTTGAGTGAATGCACTGCTACTCAGAATTATCTTGGAAATCATCCATAAGGAGTTAAAACATGAAGTGTCTAAGAGAAAACATGAGTGTCAATCAATTTATACACAGAATTGTTATTCCATAAAAATTACTCATTCAATACTGTCATTCGCAACAACCACATCTAATGGCAAGACTGTCCATCTTTCTGTTCCAAAAGGAGTGAAAAAAATTCAAACTTCAAAACACTGTATTACTCAAGATAGCTGCTGTGCTATCTCTACTGTGGGAAGCCCATTGGGAACAGAACCCCTCAGTGAAACAGATCAAGGTTTTCACAGATGTTAATTACATAGATAATTTTCCTCTGGTTTTCAAAAAAACATACAAGAGTGTTTGAACAGGCACTTGATGAGTAAAAATATGTGCATCCCTGGATCTACAGACCCCCAGTTGTGTAATAAGGGGAACACTGACAGCATAATGAAAAACTGTTCCAAATTCTTTCACCAATGAAATTGAGTAAAAGGGGGATGTAAAAAAAACACCTGAAAAATACACACAAAAACCCAACACCCGTCCAAGAACACCCCCACCCAATATTTCAGTAACTCTGTCCAATTTCTTGTAATTTGCTTGAATGGCTCATGAGTTATCACAAGATTAGTGGAGCACCATCATTACCAGCAACACAGGCAGAATCAGCCAGGCTGGGAAGATTGTCCAGGATGTAATCATTGCTGGTCTGATAGGATTAAGAGTAAACATTGAAAACAAGACTCCTAACAGACAGAGTTATGCACAATCAATCGGCCACACGGATGGGTGACTAGGCTCATACCCTGGCTTGGACACACTGCCCCCATCTTCCAAGCTGAAAATGGGTACCTGCCCCTCTTTAAAGCTGGCACAGGGGCACAGAATGGGCACTGCCCTCATGATGATGACCCCAAAGACTTAATGAGGTCTTGATTCTATCATGATGAAGGCGGTGAGCTCGGACCTATTCCCAGCTGATGCATGCTTGAGCCAATTGTACGGTCATTGCTAACGCATACCTTTTGCCAATTGTGTATTATTCTTTACAGTGTCTACCTGATATTTAACAATGTTGTAACCAATGTAACTAAAAAGACTACCTACAGTATATTTTAGTTAACTGATTTAAACTTACATCTACAGTTATCAAAACTTATTATCATTATCATTGTAATAACTATCACTGTTTAAAACCCAACTGACGTGCAGAGCCATATCAGGGCTACGACCATCTCAAAACATACATACCACCATCTCGGCCCTAAAAAAAAAAAAAACCCCGCCTGAAATAGAAAAATTAAGATAAATATCGATGCATTTTTGCACATAATCTAAGGATATGCCTCTGGCATTGACCATTCCACCCAATGTATCAGCAGAGGATTAGAAAAAAATTCCACCTGATAATATAAACATAACAAAGGACACTAAAACATGTACAAAAAACTGGCCTAAATTACTGAAAATTTCTACTGCATATAACATTTCCTTAGAGCCAAACATGCAGTCAATACATGTACTCAGTTATCGATCCTAAAAGAAAGTATGTAAGGCTGTATAGAACACATACAGGTAAATGGACCACAGTAAGGCAGAAACTGATAGGAAGAGATGACAGAAAGCAAAGAAGCAAGTCAGAAACAAAGAGTGACAGAAATAAGAACAGAAAGTAGGGATACTATCTATATTTAAAGAGCCCCTGGAGGGAGCACTTATCAAATCTAAAACATGGCTGACAGGCCTGAAACCTAACTTTGTTTACACTACATTATGTTCTAATATAACAGATAAGGAGAAAGGAGGTACAGAACAATCTCTGTTTTTATCACATCATTTTACATTATTTTGAGCACTTCAACAACAACACAATGATGCCACATTTCACATGATCAATATTTTCTGGCACAGGAAATGCCAGCTGAATGAAACCATGGGAAAACATGTGAACAGGTTTCTTTGTTCTAGCTGACCTGAAGTAAATATGGGTTATCGTACAGCATTCAAATTAACATGTACAACCTGTTATAACATCCCATAAACTAGTATAAGAGGTTATACTCTTCATACCATACACTGTAAAGTGTAGAATGTTTTTGTGTTTATGCCTGCTACCGGTGATAGGTGTGCCTCATGGGAAAAGTAAGACAGCCTGCTATTGGTGGCAGAATGAGATTATAATAAAAATTGATTCAGCAGAGCAATAAAATCATTCTTTCAGCCCAGAGCTGGGCCCTCAGTGGTATGAAATCGTCATAGACTAGGCACAGCTAGGGCTAGGAAAACAATGACCTATTTCTTAACAACAATGGCAATAAGAAAGAGGAAACAATTCCCATGCTTACCCTCCATCCTTGCTCTGACAAACTGCTGTCACCTCCTATTCTGCCTTGTTTGTTCATGACACTCTCACCATGCTGAAACACATAGCACAACAAATTAAGTGCTGATGCCATCTGTATATCATTACATTATCCTCTTCATAAACCGCATTACTTGCTTGATGATCATAATCTCATGACTGGACAGAACCCATTCACCCACATCTTGTGATCGATTTTCATTTGATCAGCATTAAGGCCCTAAAAGCCATGCCATACAATCTGCAAAATAACAAATTGAAAGTGCCTTGACTGACTGCAACTTTGTATGAAATTCAGGACAGATTCACCTGGAAACAGCCAAGAAATCCTTGCTAAAAGCTTTCAGGAACTTAACCAGTCATAGTGACACCGAAATGGGCCATACTGAATTATAGTTAATGTCAACTAGACACACTCACATGTTGAATAGCCGATATAAATTATATTAACATCTTTTAAAAAACAGCATCATGAAAATGGTAACATTTTGTGATGACTATGACCCCCAAATTTGAATCATGTGCATGTGAGTATTGGTAGGCAAATCAAATCAGCAATGAAGTGAATCTACAATAAATGAATGTAGTGATATAGCTAGATGCTAAGCACTGTTGATTCATGGCACATAGAAACTTTACAATAATTCCACACAGCACAAAAATCCATGTCAAAGCATGTTTGTTGCACCCTCCATAGAGGGGAAAAATGGGAGAGGGTTTGCCATATGACCAAACATAAATGCAGTATAAACAATCAGTTCATCAGAAAATATTAACAGATCATAACATGAAATCAGAAACAGAAAGTAATGCAACTAGTCTACAAAAAATGTTATAAGAAAGAAAAGAACTACAAACTACCATCTTTGCCAAAAGTGACACACTTACCCGTGTGAGGTAGATTGTTCGGGGCAGGACATGAATATTCATAAGGTAGTACACAACTCGACTCTGCAGATGACCTGCACAACAAGTTATCATACATTTTTTACCACACTCCACATGAATATTCATAAACAGTAAACTATTCAAACTCTGCAACTGATCTGCTTGACCATATGATACATTTTCAAACTATCTGCATACATGTGCGCAAGTCTGATTTTGTCAGCATGTCTCACTTTGTGTGAAACACAACAGTACCATTCAATGGGCATGGCAGTTAAATGGGTAAATATCAGACAACGAATCCAATGGGTTTGATCTGCCACATCATCTCCACCTAGTGGGGAAAGGGCAGAAATTTTTTCTGATCTTCCCCATCAACACACCTGTTTTTGTCTAACTCCCCCTCCTTCCCCTGTCTGTTTGTATACAGATGCAAAACATCAAGAATACTTGTTTAAGATCCCTTAATCCTCTAGTATCTGTATTCTAGAGAGCTGAACTGCCCCTACATTTCGAATTTTCTCAAGATTTTCCCCTCAAATAGGATTACTCTGTTCATGGTACACCGTGAACATGTCTGATCAGATGTAAAGCTAGAAATTTGTCAGGTGTCTGTAAACATGCTTTACTTGGATATCCAAGTGAGTATGTCTTTCTATCCACTGCCTTTTGTGTCACTGTCACCAAAGATGTCACCAAACATGAATAAATGACATATATATGAGAACAAGAGAAGCACACCTATACATGCCCACAACACATGCCAATGAGTAAAGAATTACAGTATGGCCTACCTAAACTGTCTAACAGCATTTTCATGTGATAGTATCACAGTGGTCACCAAGTACTCCACAGGTATTTACGGTTTGTTCTGGTAGTTTTTTTTTCATGATTTTTCTTTCCACAACAAAACTACATTCAATGTTCATACTACAGTTTACTAATTGTCAATACAAAAACAAAAAGAAATAATCTAAAGGCTTGGCATCAGCTGGCAGTGTATGATTTGGTCCGACCGGGAGATCAAATTTCTTTACTGTCAGCAAAACCAGTGCTGGGTGCCACAATCGCTGGAATGAGGCCAATGGCGCGTTATCTTCTGTGTCGGTCTGCTCTCCTAAACCACAGTTTTCATCATCTTCCCCCTCACCAACCTCAATATCTGACTCAGCTACATCTTCTTTGTGGTTTTCTAATTCACCAACAGTAGTATTCAATTCCCCTCCTGAATAATCTGGAGAATAATCTGTATCCTAAAAACCATCTGCTACAAAGGGCATCACCATTTTTT
The DNA here is from genome assembly GCA_030674185.1 of Monoplex corrugatus. NCBI lineage: Eukaryota > Metazoa > Mollusca > Gastropoda > Littorinimorpha > Ranellidae > Monoplex > Monoplex corrugatus. The sequence goes on along the minus strand of JAPXFY010000018.1, from coordinate 21,305,630 downwards.
CACACACTACATGGCATGAATGAAAATACCCCCATCACTCTCTTACATGCTCAGTCTTTAGTGAATGGATGCGTGTGTAGTTCTAAATTTACCAAGATCATCTCATTGGATCATAACTAAGTTGCCTGTGTGAGAAACACTCGGTCAGTATGTGATCAAAATAGCCCATGCACGCGGCTGATTTTTACAGTCCGGTGCGGTCGTAACGAAGCGCCAGGTCAGCACAGTAGGAATGGTCGGCTGCAGCTGTACCGAAGCTAAAAAGGTTAAGTCACGTCAATGGTTCAGTGGTTTATGGAAACACCTAGCATACATCATCATTTTCACACTTTTGTCAAAACAACATTTATTGCTTATGAGTTGCCTTAATCTTACTTGAAACCACCTGATTTTGGTATTTTGTATTTTTTGAATTCTGCTAAATGATTTACTCCATTTAATGTCTTTGTTAAGCATCATCTCCATTAGTCACAGCACTAAGGTGTGGTTTCATCTTCAGTTCGTTCTTGTATAGTACACCTGGTTCTTTTTATTTACAGTGCTGACGCATTCAATGACATCATCCTTCTAAATCTATGCCAACATTTTGCAAATAAAGCTTCACAGACTCTTAGACACCAGTACATGGAACAAAACTTGTTTTTATTCAGTATTTATTTGTAAAATAAATCAAAAGACAAGTAATCTCATCTTATTACAGTCTTTACAAAATGTGCATTCATGTTTGCCCACTTATCACAAATTACGCCTCTCACCTATTTTTCTGTTTTTGTTATCAAACAGTAGCTCTGTAAGAAATTCTTCTGAAGCAATTGGTTATATTTTCTCTCAAAATTCATTACAGGCATGCAGGATATCTTTCAGGAAGACATTTGTCTAAGACAGTTTATGTATTGGGAAGCAGGAGGCCATGCTCTCTAATGAGGCAACATTTCTGTAAAGCTATAGTAATGTTTTCACATTTGTAATTATCGTTTTGAAATTTTCATGTCCAAGTAAGTTTTAATGAGTCAACACAATTCTTTACAGTAAGGATTCCAATGTACCCATTTTCAACTTGCTTTGTACTACTTCTTCTACAATTCTGTATTTTTCTTGTTCTACACAAACATAAATACTGATTTTTGTAAGTTCTGTTAGGTTATCTAATGGGTATGGTGTTAAGATCCACAAATATGTAATTTTGGAAAGTATAAGTGCCTTTAGAACCGCAACTCTACCTAGAGGTGTAATTTGCCTTTGATCCATGCCTTGTATAACACCTTTATTTAAAAAAAAATAAAGGCATAGACAGGTTGGCATTTAGAGAACGCTGAAACTGGCGGTTGGTAAGGATGGACCGAACTTCATCTGCTGTGTTGATGTCTAGCGCACTGACAGCAAAGTCAAGTTTCTTTTGGACTTGGCTGATGCCTTTTGTGCCAAACTGAGCAAACCAAACTTCAGGTGACTTCATCCAAAATTTGAGTAGCTTAATAGCTGACCTTGTTAGGCTGGGCACAAGGGCCTGTGGTTTTGTTGTCAGGTGACTGGGCACAAGGGCCTGTAGTTTTGTTGCTGGGCACAAGGCCTGTAGTTTTTTTGCTAGGTCACTGGGTACAAGGGCCTGTAGTTTTGTTGCTAGGTCGCTGGGTACAAGGGCCTGTAGTTTTGTTGCTAGTCACTGGCACAAGGCCTGTAGTTTTGTGCTAGGTGCTGGGTACAAGGGCCTGTAGTTTTGTTGCTAGGTTGCTGGCACAAGGGCCTGTATTTGTTGCTAGTCACTGGCACAAGGGCCTGTAGTTTTGTTGCTAGGTCACTGGGACAAGGGCCTGTAGTTTTGTTGCTAGGTCACTGGGCACAAGGGCCTGTAGTTTTGTTGCTAGGTCGCTGGGTACAAGGGCCTGTAGTTTTGTTGCTAGGTCACTGGGCACAAGGGCCTGTAGTTTTGTTGCTAGGTGCTGGCACAAGGCTGTAGTTGTTGCTAGGTCGCTGGTACAAGGGCCTGTAGTTTTTGCTAGGTCACTGGCACAAGGCCTGTAGTTTTGTTGCTAGGTCGCTGGGCACAAGGGCCTGTAGTTTTGTTGCTAGGTCGCTGGGCACAAGGGCCTGTAGTTTTGTTGTCAGGTGACTGGGCACAAGGGCCTGTAGTTTTGTTGCTAGGTTGCTGGGCAAAGGGCCTGTAGTTTTGTTGCTGGGTTGCTGGGCACAAGGGCCTGTAGTTTTGTTGTCAGGTGACTGGGTACAAGGGCCTGTAGTTTTGTTGCTGGGTTGCTGGGCACAAGGGCCTGTAGTTTTGTTGCTGGGTTGCTGGGCACAAGGGCCTGTAGTTTTGTTGCTAGGTCGCTGGGCACAAGGGCCTTTAGTTTTGTTGCTAGGTCACTGGGCACAAGGGCCTGTAGTTTTGTTGCTAGGTCGCTGGGCACAAGGGCCTGTAGTTTTGTTGCTGGGTTGCTGGGCACAAGGGCCTGTAGTTTTGTTGCTGGGTTGCTGGGCACAAGGGCCTGTAGTTTTGTTGCTAGGTCACTGGGCACTAGGGCCTGTACTTTTGTTGCTAGGTTGCTGGGCACAAGGGCCTGTACTTTTGTTGCTAGGTCGCTGGGCACAAGGGCCTGTACTTTTGTTGCTAGGTCGCTGCGCACAAGGGCCTGTAGTTTTGTTGCTAGGTCCACAAGGATTGTGACTTCAGCAGACTGTTCTTGAGCCATTACTGGCACTGTTCAGAGTTGGGGTCACCAGTGTAGAGATACACTATGTTAGTCTGCAACTTGTAACTGTTTCCACACAGAGCCATCGCAAGTCTGTTTTTTATGAACCACTGTTCACAATGGAAGCCATTAACATTAATCAAAGGCAATCGTCTTCAGTTCACAGGAAGTAGTACAGGGCGTAACTGTTTCCTTGAATTGACCAAAGTGTAAACAATTACCAAAACTTAACCACAAAGAGAACAGACATAAAACTAACACCAATGGACAATAGAAATAATGCACCAATCAAATAATCTTAACTGAAGTGTATGTCTCTGACAGCTTCCATGTTATAAGTAAGCCAAAACAGTATGCATTGGCCACAAAAACAAAAAAACATTCCTGTCACACTTCAATAACATACTCCATTCATCCACACCTATCAACACATGTATTCATTTGCATCTGCTCCATGGGAAATACTGGACTAAAAATGTCTGAGTCTTTGTCAGAACCCTTCCTGTTAATCAGTTTGAGAACTTCTTAGATAAAAAAAAATCTCTAATTTCACCCATCTCTTTCTGCCATCCAGGAAACGCAGTGTAAACATCACCGCTCAGCAACGAGCTAAAAACCTGTTGAACAGCCTATATGGTTATGAAACACAATGTTAAGGAAACAATCCACATATAAATGACTATAGTTTTACTTCTAAAAGTTAACCCAACCCACTAATACCATTGATAAAAATGACGAACTCGTAATGGCAGCTGAACGCATTCACGACCTGATCAGAAGCACCAGCATCAAAACTCCGTTCAGTGAATGTTGCACACTGCAGACTCAGGCTCTCGGCCTTTAGCATGCAAGCCTGCCATTTAACCACCTTCTCTCCCCTTGTTGTGACATACACTTTTACATCCAATCATCCCAGGTTTGAATACAGCTGTTACATGACAGAGACAAACCTTGTAAAGGTTATTGTCTGATTATCGTCATCATCAACATTCAGACATTTCTCACTCATATTTGTGGATCATAAAAGAGTGTCATGATGATGGTCACTGTTGAGCAATTAACCCCTCTCCAAAATGCCAATGTTGTTTCATCAGATACAGCTCACCTTCAAAACCTAATAACAAAATAAAAAACAGCTAATATGCTACGTCCCTATTCACACTCATTCCTATAAGTGTGGAGACTGTCTCCAATGAAGCCCCCATGAACCACTGAAGTCATTTTTTTACTTAGTCTGGTCTGTCTGAAATAGTCCATTCTCTTCCACTCAAACCATGAATTAAGTAATCATACTAGTCTAGGATGCTGAACTGTAAAGCCAGTAAAAGTGTTAAAACTGAATGACATACTGGTAACATAAACAAACCAACACCATCAACAACAACAACAAAAAAACCCAAACCAATCGACTTCAAGATGGTCAAACCATTCCAACAAACTCCATTTTAGACAAAAACTGCTACAGAAAATCCACATTTTGTCCTTTTTAAGGTCACTGTTCCCCAAAGAAGCATTAGATGACATAAAACCTGACGTGAAGCCAGAGCAAAGGTAGACTGTCGTAGCAGTGAAAACATAACATTAATATTGTTAAGTGCTGATTTTCATTCTCGACTCATCAACGATCTCACTTTTGATGCAAATTGGTAAACAAATCCATTCAATTAACAGCCGAGAAAATCTTGCTCACATAGTTTATAGTTTCGTCACAGAGAGAGAGAGAGAGAGAGAGAGAGAGAGAGAGAGAGAGAGAGAGAGAGAGAGAGAGAGAGAGAGAGAGAGAGAGAGAGAGAGAGAGAGAGAGAAAGGAGAGAGAGAGAGAGAGAGAGAGAGAGAGAGAGAGAGAGAGAGAGAAAGAGAGAGAGAGAGAGAGAGAGAGAGAGAGAGAGAGAGAGAGAGAGAGAGAAGACAGACAGACAGACTCATTTTTCTTTCCAGTCAAAAAAAAAAAAAACACCCCACTTCTAAGCTTTTAAGTCACAGTGTCTCAATGCTCATTTTTCTCTACTAAGCCTATCACTATACATAAATCATGAAATATAACATGACAGCATGAAAATCTCTCACTAATGTCCGTTTTGTATTTGCTAAATTTTATTCCAGTTTGCATGGTAGACAGCCAGAGTCGACCACTGTATTGGAACATGCACTGAATTTGTAGTGGTATTGTGCTGTATAATACAATGTACCAATACACGACATGGCAGATGCATAACTCCACCTCAGCCTATAAATTAAGTCTGTGTTAACCCTTTGACTCTTGCACCCTACCCATCAGCTGCAAAAACATAATCCTTTGACCCCCTCACCCTATCCTGCCAGAAGCTGGTGGATAAGGCCAGAGAGTCAAAGGGTAAAGTTTTTGCTTCACTAGCATGGTTGACAATGCCGGGTGCTAGTGGACAGGGTGTGGGAGTCAATGGGCTAACAGAGGGTGAAGTAATTTTTACCCTAACCAAGGACTGAACCCTGTCACTTTCTACCAGGCATTTGTTGTAACAATACCCCACCACTGCTCTACAGATATACTTCTTACATTGGTAGATTTGTCTGTATCAAGAGTTTGACTGTATAGCTGGGACTTGTTTTATGTCAGCTGGTGGCTGACGAATAGGGAAAAAAATGAAATGATTTTTTTTGTGATAAACACATGTTAGCAAGATTTTCTAAACTGTTTCTGGATGGAGCTTTACAAATCTGGGCAAAACTGTGAACTGTTATGGTGTCATAAATGCATGAGATTGGAAGTCATAGCTCCAATTTTTTCAGAACTTCTGTACAAAATCTGGGTTTATGTGTAAGAAGCAAAAACCTGATGAACAGCTTGACCTTTTTTTTTTTTTGGGGGGGGGGGGTTAAAATCCTATGGCAGTCACTGCTGTCCAGACCCTCTTACCAGCCAGTTTGTTGACGATGAATCTCTGGCCCTGGTTGATGATCTGGATGTAGGACAGTCTCTGCTCATCTTCGTTGTCCATGGACTCGTAGTTCTCACGATAGTGCTCAATTCTCTGCAGGAAGTCAGATATAACCTCGTCCTTGTCCTGACCTGAGTAATCTGGGCCACACACCTTCACTTCCTGTACAAAAACAATGTTGTACTACATTTTTATCATTATTAGAGTTTAAATGCCAGCTGACTGTTCACAGCCATATCAGGGCTATAAGCACCTCAAACTAAACATACACATCTAAACACACTGATGACCTTGGAAATTATTATCCTTATTATTACTGTTTAAAAGTCCAACTGACTGCACAGAACCATAACAATCTCAATACCTTTTTGAACTGAAAGAAAGAAGAAGGAACCCCCCCCCCCCCGAAAAAAACGAAGTATTTATATCATTTATTGATTATTTGTACTCATACAAATAATGTAAGGATATATGCCCTTGGCACTGGCCATTCAGCTGAATTTATCACCATGGAAAGTGAAAAACAAAACAAACTTGAATACAAGTACGTAAACGAATAAGTATGCTACAAGATACATAACAACTGGTTTACAGAACCTAACGTTGCTGTAAGCATTTCACATTTCTTTAGAGCTAAAAAAGCAATTAACATCATCAATTCACAAAAAGAAAGTATATAAAACTTTATGGAAAACATACAGGTGACTGAATCCGCATTATTACTATCATCATCATCATATTCGTTATTTTTTATCATCATTGAATTCTTATCATCATAATCATAATTACTACTGAACATTATCTACGTACACCAAACTTGTTGCACATCAACTGACATGTAATGAAGAACAAAAAGATATGAATACCAACTTTCTTTCTTGATTCCTTAAACTTTTTCCAATCTTTGTCTGATACAGTGTAATTATGTAAATACACCTGGCCTTGACTATCAGTCACTGTGATCTAAAAGAAACTTCAGTTGTAATAAAAATATGATTAGCAATGAGGACAATGGTGGACTGTCAGAGCAGGAAAACAAAACTGCTGTTGACATTTTGAAAGAATTTATTTTAGCATTTTATTATTTCATTTAGTCATGTGACCTTAGCCTTTCATTGTCCTTCAACAGCTTTGATTAGAACTGCATAAAGACCCACATAAACAGAGCTGAGAACATTTTGTTTACAGACCTACATAAACAGGGCTGAGAACTTTTTGTTTACAGACCTACTTAAACAGGGCTGAGAATTTTTTGTTTACAGACCTACATAAACAGAGCTAAGAACTTTTTGTTTACAGACCTACATAAACAGAGCTAAGAACTTTTTGTTTACAGACCTACATAAACAGAGCTAAGAACTTTTTGTTTACAGACCTACATAAACAGAGCTAAGAACTTTTTGTTTACAGACCTACATAAACAGAGCTAAGAACTTTTTGTTTACAGACCTACATAAACAGAGCTAAGAACTTTTTGTTTACAGACCTACATAAACAGAGCTAAGAACTTTTTGTTTACAGACCAACATAAACAAGACTGAGAACTTTTTGTTTACAGACCTACATAAACAGAGCTAAGAACTTTTTGTTTACAGACCTACATAAACAAGACTGAGAACTTTTTGTTTACAGAGTTTTTTTCACAGACCAGTCAATACGAAATAAATCTCATCCCTGATCTTTTTGTTAACCCTTTGATTCCCACATCCTGTCCATCAATTAAAAAAACATAACCTTTTGACTCCCTCACTCTATTCACCAGCTTCTTGTAGGAAGCTGGTGGATAGGGTGAGGGAATCAAAGGGTTAAGTTTTTGCTTTGCAAGCGTAGTTGGGAATGCATGCTGGTAGACAGGGTGTGGGAGTCAAAGGGTTAAAGAGAGAGATTACCAAAGGGCAACTCACCAAAATGTTGGCTTCAATGATAGAGGGGTCACTGCAAATAGACTCCACGAAAAAGAGTTTGAAGGGGTGCATCACAGTGCAATGATGCAGCAGCAGTTCTCGCCTCCTCCGTGTTGTGTTGGTGGCATCAATCACCTGAGGATGCAGTGATTACTTATTCATTTGTTGAAATGACTTCACATTCCAGGATAAACACCAATTACAAAAATTAGGAGAAGAAAACTGAAACTTCCCTGCTGCGTCGTCCAGCTAGAGAAAAGGACTAAACTGACATCATAATGTGTTTGTGAGTGATGGTAAGAACTGGTGAGAGGGGAGGCAAATATGATGTCTGAGGGGAAGTGAGATGAATTCTGGAATCTGAAAAGTGGTTGTGCCATATTAGTATTGTTTATCCTGAAGAAAGTCCAAGGCTAAAACTATGAAAAACTATGATGCACTAGCTAAGAATAGTTTTTGGAATATATGCATATTACCATTAAATAATGCATGAACATACATACATATGTATACATACACACACACACACACACACATATATATATAAATATCTATACATATACATATATATATCTGTATACATACATACATATATTTACACTCATGCATACACATGGATACACACATACATCCCCAATAAATATAAAAATAAGAGAAAATATAAGCATCTGATCAACTAAATGGTAAAATATATAATCAAGAGGTATGGCTGATGTAAATGGATCATGCCTAGTGCAACGAATCCAGTCTGGCCTTGGAATAGGAAGAAAAACATCCTAAACCAACAGCCAAGGGGCTGAAGGAAAAACCAGAGTCCCCGCAGAAAAAAAAACCTTAGTCAGATGTGGCTGGGCCTGTCTTGTGAAACAAGAAAAAAAATGACTCTCCCCCCCCACCTAAAAAAAAAAATCAACACATATAAAGCCATATGTGCAGCTGCAAAGCCAAGACCTCACTGAGGTGGGAAAATGGTGATAATATAGTTTTTTTCAGTAGAATAAGATATGGAGAGGGGGAATGAAATTATCGCTGATCAGCACTGAAGTAAAATATAAATGGACTCAAGGGCACATTGAAAGAAGACTGTATGCATGAATTCACAAACATCTCTTTCCAGCTCATATGACATTTGTCTAAAAGCACATATATGTGAACGGACAGACATTAACAAAAAATAAGGAAATAACGAACGATATGACACAATCTCTGAACAACAAAGTCCAAAACCAAATTTTTACAAAATGCACCCACACAAACATCAAGTCAGCACTAAAGTATAACTGCTCTTCTGTATTAAATAATGAAGATCTCTGAGCATGCACATAGCAAGCCCTAAGAAACAGCAATCTACTCACCACCACCTCACCACCATTCTCCAGAAACTTGCAGGCATCACTGATGGCCATAATGGCACATTTTCTGCACAGGCAAAGTAAACACACATCAGTCTCTACCTGTATGTTATAAAGCACACATTAATGGGCACATTAGACAGCTTAAACACTGTATGGCACATTAGCATTAACATCATGTATGGCACATTAAACGCTACATCATGTTATGGAATTAGACAGCTTAACTCATGTGTTATGGGCACATTAAACACTTAACATCACTGATATGGCACATTAAACAGCTTAACGTCACTGTTTATGGGCAAATAAAACAGCTTACACCCACTGTGTATAAGGGCACATTAAACAGCTTAACATCACTGTTTATGGGCACATTAAACAGCTTATAACATCACTGTGTTATGGGCACATTAACAGCTTAACATCACTGTGTTATGGGCACATTAAACAGCTTAACATCACTGGTTTGGCACATAGACAGCTAAGCATGTGTAGGGCACATTAACAGCTTAAATCACTGTGTTATGGGCACATTAGACAGCTTAACAATCAACTGTGTTATGGGCACATTAGACAGCTTAAGTCACTGTGTTATGGGCACATTAGACAGCTTAATGTCACTGTGTTATGGGCACATTAGACAGCTTAACATCACGTGTTATGGGCACATTAGAACAGCTTAACATCACTGTGTTATGGGCACATTAGACAGCTAAACATCACTGTTTATGGGCACATTAGACAGCTTAATTCAGTGTTATGGGCACATTAAACAGCTTAACATCACTGTGTTATGGGCACATTAAACAGCTTAACATCACTGTGTTATGGGCACATTAAACAGCTTAACATCACTGTGTTATGGGCACATTAACAGCTTAACATCACTGTGTTATGGGCACATTAGACAGCTTAACATCACTGTGTTATGGGCACATTAGACAGCTTAAGTCACTGTGTTATGGGCACATTAGACAGCTTAACATCACTGTGTTATGGGCACATTAAACAGCTTAACATCACTGTGTTATGGGCACATTAGACAGCTTAATTCACTGTGTTATGGCACATTAGACAGCTTAACATCACTGTGTTATGGGCACATTAAACAGCTTAACATCACTGTGTTATGGGCACATTAGACAGCTTAATCACTGTGTTATGGCACATTACAGCTTAACTCACGTGTTATGGGCACATTAAAAAATATCACTTTTATGGCACATTAACAGCTTAACATCACTGTGTTATGGGCACTCATTAATACTGAGCATTAAGTACATCACTGTGTTATGGGCACATTAGACAGCTTAACATCACTGTGTTATGGGCACATTAAACAGCTTAACATCACTGTGTTATGGGCACATTAAACAGCTTAACATCACTGTGTTATGGGCACATTAGACAGCTTAACATCACTGTGTTATGGGCACATTAGACAGCTTAACATCACTGTGTTATGGGCACATTAGACAGCTTAACATGCACTGTGTATGGGCACATTAAACAGCTTAACATCACTGTGTTATGGGCACATTAAACAGCTTAACATCACTGTGTTATGGGCACATTAAACAGCTTAACATCACTGTGTTATGGGCACATTAAACAGCTTAACATCACTGTGTTATGGGCACAACATTTAACAGCTTAACATCACTGTGTTATGGGCACATTAGACCTTAATACGTGTTATGGCACATTAAGACACCTTAACATACTGTTAGCATTAACACTTACATGGATGCACATTAAACACTTAACATTCACTGTGTTATAGGCACATTAAACACTTAACATCGCTGTGTTATATGGCACATTAGACACCTTAACATTGCTGTGTTATAGCACATTAGACACCTTAACATCCTGTGTTATGGGCACATTAAGACACCTTACATTGCTGTGTATATGGCACATTAAGACACCTTAACATCGCTGTGTTATAGGACACATAAGACACCTTAACATTGCTGTTATAGGCACATTATGACACCTTAACATTGCTGTGTTATACACTTAACATAAATCTGTGTTGCACATTAAGACACCTTAACATTGCTGTGTTATAGGACACATTATGACACCTTAACATTGCTGTGTTATAGAGCACATTAGACACCTTAACATTGCTGTGTTATAGACACATTATGACACCTTAACATCGCTGTGTTATAGACACATTATGAACCTTAACCTTGCTGTGTTATAGGACATTAGACACCTTAACATTGCTGTGTTATAGACACATTATGACACCTTAACATCGCTGTGTTATAGGCACATTATGACACCTTAACATTGCTGTGTTATAGACACATTAGACACCTTAACATCGCTGTGTTATACTAGTAAGACATTTAGGACACCTTAACATTGCTGTGTTAAGACACATTAGACACCTTAACATTGCTGTGTTAGTTAGCCCTAACATTTATGACACCTTAAACAAATCGGCTGTGTTATCAGACACATTAGACACTTAACATTGCTGTGTTATAGACACATTAGACACCTTAACATGCTGTGTTATCAGACACATTAGACACCTTAACATTGCTGTGTTATAGACACATTAGACACCTTAACATTGCTGTGTTACAGACACATTAGACACCTTAACATTGCTGTGTTACAGACACTTAGACAACACTTAGCACCTTAACATTGCTGTGTTATAGACACATTATGACACCTTAACATTGCTGTGTTATAGACACATTAGACACCTTAACATCGCTGTGTTATAGACACATTAGACACCTTAACATTGCTGTGTTACAGACACATTAGACACCTTAACATCGCTGTGTTACAGACACATTAGACACCTTAACATTGCTGTGTTATAGACACATTAGACACCTTAACATCGCTGTGTTATAGACACATTAGACCCTTAACATTGCTGTGTTATAGACACATTAGACACCTTAACATTGCTGTGTTACAGACACATTAGACACCTTAACATTGCTGTGTTATAGACACATTAGACACCTTAACATCGCTGTGTTATAGACACATTAGACACCTTAACATTGCTGTGTTATAGACACATTAGACACCTTAACATTGCTGTGTTACAGACACATTAGACACCTTAACATTGCTGTGTTATAGACACATTAGACACCTTAACATCGCTGTGTTATAGACACATTAGACACCTTAACATTGCTGTGTTATAGACACATTAGACACCTTAACATTGCTGTGTTACAGACACATTAGACACCTTAACATCGCTGTATTATAGACACATTAGACACCTTAACACTGCTGTATTATAGGCACATTATGACACCTTAAACATCGCTGTGTTATAGACACATTAGTCACCTTAACATTGCTGTGTTATAGACACATTATGACACCTTAACATTGCTGTGTTATAGACACATTAGACACCTTAACATTGCTGTGTTATAGACACATTGGACACCTTAACATTGCTGTGTTAATGGCACATTAAGACACCTTAAAATCGCTGTGTTATTGGCACATTAAGCCACCTTAACATCGCTGTGTTATAGACACCTTAACATCGCTGTGTTATTGGCACATTAAGACACCTTAACATCGCTGTGTTATAGACACCTTAACATCGCTGTGTTATTGGCACATTAAGACACCTTAACATTGCTGTTATAGACACATTAGACACCTTAACATTGCTGTGTTAATGGCACATTAAGACACCTTAAAATCGCTGTGTTATAGACACCTTAACATCGCTGTGTTATTGGCACATTAAGACACCTTAAACATCGCTGTGTTATTGGCACATTAAGACACCTTAACATCGTTGTGTTATTGGCACATTAAGACACCTTAACATCGCTGTGTTATAGACACCTTAACATCGCTTGTGTTTATTGGCACATTAAGACACCTTAACATTGCTGTCATAGACACATTAGACATCTTAACACTGCTGTGTTAATGGCACATTAAGACACCTTAAAATCGCTGTGTTATTGGCACATTAAGACACCTTAACATTGCTGTGTTATAGACATCTTAACATCGCTGTGTTATTGGCACATTCAGACACCTTAACATTGCTGTGTTATAGACACATTAGACACCTTAACATTGCTGTGTTATAGACACATTAGACACCTTAACATTGCTGTGTTACAGACACATTAGACACCTTAACATTGCTGTGTTATAGACACATTAGACACCTTAACATTGCTGTGTTATAGACACATTAGACACCTTAACATTGCTGTGTTATAGACACATTAGACACCCTAACATCGCTGTATTATAGACACATTAGACACCTTAACACTGCTGTGTTATAGGCACATTATGACACCTTAACATCGCTGTGTTATTGGCACATTCAGACACCTTAACATTGCTGTGTTATAGACACATAAGACACCTTAACATTGCTGTGTTACAGATGCATAAGACACCTTAACATTGCTGTGTTATAGACACCTTAACATCGCTGTGTTATTGGCACATTCAGACACCTTAACATCGCTGTGTTATTGGCACATTCAGACACCTTAACATTGCTGTTATAGACACATAAGACACCTTAACATTGCTGTGTTACAGACACATAAGACACCTTAACATTGCTGTGTTATAGACACATAAGACACCTTAATATCACCATATTATAGGCACATTAAGTCACTTTAACAACGCTGTGTTATAGACACATAAGACACCTTAATATCACCATATTATAGGCACATTAAGTCACTTTAACAACGCTGTGTTTTAGGCACATAAGACACCTTAAGATCACCATATTATAGGCACATTAAGTCACCTTAACAACGCTGTGTTATAGGCACATGAGACACCTTAATATCACCATATTATAGGCACATTACGTCACCTTAACAACGCTGTGTTATAGGCACATAAGACACCTTAATATCACCATATTATAGGCACATTAAGTCACTTTAACAACGCTGTGTTATAGGCACATAAGACACTTTAATATCACCATATTATAGGCACGTTAAGTCACCTTAACAACGCTGTGTTATAGACACATAAGACACCTTAAGATCACCATATTATAGGCACATTAAGTCACTTTAACAACGCTGTGTTATAGGCACATAAGACACCTTAACAACGCTGTGTTATAGGCACATAAGACACCTTAATATCACCATATTATAGGCACATTAAGTCACTTTAACAACGCTGTGTTATAGGCACATTAAGTCACTTTAACAACGCTGTGTTATAGGCACATTAAGTCACTTTAACAACGCTGTGTTATAGACACATAAGACACCTTAATATCACCATATTATAGGCACATTAAGTCACTTTAACAACGCTGTGTTATAGGCACATAAGACACCTTAATATCACCATATTATAGGCACATTACGTCACCTTAACAACGCTGTGTTATAGGCACATAAGACACCTTAATATCACCATATTATAGGCACATTACGTCACCTTAACAACGCTGTGTTATAGGCACATAAGACACTTAATATCACCATATTATAGGCACATTAAGTCA
>JAPXFY010000018.1:21216239-21286239 GCA_030674185.1 Monoplex corrugatus | reverse complement strand
GGGTGATGTAGTGTAATAACTTGTTTGTAGTTGGCAGGAAATATAAACTAGACTGAAAATTTCTATACCAACAGAGCAAATGTAAGTGGAGTTTGGAGTATGGAGCCTGTTCAAATGGATTTCATCATACTCAAGCAATTCCATATGCACTCCATCCAAATCAGTCACATTCCTTAAGCTTACACAATATCCTATACACTATATCCTATCTTGTTAAATGGATATACAACTGATACAAGCACATCTTCATATGGTCCAGTGTGCTGCTTAATGGTTTGGCATCCTTGTTTGTTTGTGATACGATCAGTGTATCTGTTGTTTAGTATCTTGCATAAGTACCTCAGTTACATGGCTTGATTCATCTTTTCACATCTGTTGAGAGAGTCTTTGTCTTGCATGCATACAGGAAGATGGAATATACCTTTGCATATAAGAGTCTGATCTTGCCACTTCACTAAGTAAACAACACCTGAAACAAAACTAACCAACAAACCAACCAATCAAACATACCTCCCAATCAAAAAAAAAAAAAAAAAAAGCAAAAAAAAAGCAATGCTGTGTTGTGGCAACAGACTCTGTGGAAAGAGCAGCCAGCATTTCAGAAGTCAAAACGAGGGCATGGAGAAAAGCCTAGTTCCTCTGTCGTTCTCAGAAGACAATGTGCCAGCAGTTAATCAGTTACTTCCCCAACACTCACAAATGACACAAACTTTTGATTTGTACCTGTTGAGTTGTGCTCCACGATACAAATCCTCCTCCACTCACTGATCTAGCAACCTTGGT
The DNA here is from genome assembly GCA_030674185.1 of Monoplex corrugatus. NCBI lineage: Eukaryota > Metazoa > Mollusca > Gastropoda > Littorinimorpha > Ranellidae > Monoplex > Monoplex corrugatus. Next base: position 21,285,456 of record JAPXFY010000018.1, on the reverse strand, counting down.
CCCATTTTCAGGCCCAGTGGTCTGTTCACAATTCCCAACAGGGTTTTGTGGCCACTTACTGCCTTCACACCTCCCCTACTCTGGAGCCTGTTGAGTCAAGCCTCTCTCCTCTGGCACCGAGGGGATGAGCGAACATCGCCCCTATATGAGCCTCCGAAGCCGGGTACCACACCCCCCTTTTGCCTATTCCTTCCTCATTCTGCCTTCCCCCTGCAACCGATCCACAATGGTCTCCGGCCTTCACAATGCACTCTGTGATCGGTAAAGCAACCAGTGCTCTCCTGTGATAACTACGTCTCACTCCGCCGTCTCCAGTGCAACCTAGAGTGTGGCCGTGATCCTGCCTGCACTGCTTCACTCTGTGACCGATCATGTGACCCAGACTTCGGTGGTTAGGTTACAGTCCAAGGCATCCTCAAGAGAAGGTTCCACTTTCACCCCCACCATCAGCGGCCCTAACATGGCCCAAGTCCCTTTCCCCATGCCGCAGTACCAACCTGGTTGATGCAAAGGCATGGCATTTGGGGCATTCCAGTCACCAGCTGTGGGAGAGCATGCAGCCAGCATTTCATAAGAAAATCTCCACTTATAACACAATGACAAAGTAAACCACAATGGTTCCTTAAACACAGCTAACATGACCATCACAACAAACACTCTAATCAGGACACTGGGCTTCCTGGATATCGCCTTGTTGACATGATTTTCCTGATTCCCAGGTCAACAGATGTGCAGACCTGCTGATGTCCGATCCTGGCGCCTGACCCCCCACCCCCCAAACTTTCTGTTTATTGTTTTTGTTGTTTAAAGCTCAGCGGACTGCACACAGCCATATCGGGCTATAACAATTTCAAAGCATTTACAAAACTTCAACAGGGGAAAAAAAAAGAAAAGAAAATTACACATATCAATACATTCGTGCATGTAATCTAAGGAGATGCCCCTGGCGTTAACCACTCCTCCAATTTATCGCACAGGGGATTTAAAAAACACATCTGAATACAAATCTAAACGTACATAAGGACACAAAAACGTGTAAAAAAGGGCCTAAATTACTTAAAATTGCTTCCGCATATCTCACTTCCTTACAGCCAAAAATGCACTTACTACATGTACCCAATTATCAATCCTAAGAAAAAGCACGTAAGACTTTATTGAACACCTACAGGTGAATGGACCAGCATGGCAGAAAACGAAAGGAAGAAATGACAGAAAGCAAAGGAACAAGGCAGAAACAAAGAGAGTGACAGAAAAGCGGAAACTTGTAGCACAGAAATTTCCAGAAATGGGGATACTACTTATACTGAAAGAGCCCCTGGCATCCCCACGGGGGACCCTAAACTTTCTGAATCCATTTCCAAAACATGCACGCATAATATGAAATATTCATAAGCCACGTCAGCGTTCATGGACACAAAAACACCCAACATGCACATTCCTGACAGCTTAGTATGACTGCCTTAATGGGGATAATAAAAATGGCCAATATATCGAAACCCACCCATATATTCAAGTGCACATTAGAGTTGTAGACAACAAACTGGAAAGAATGAAAAAAACAAAACAAAAACAACAACAACAAAAAACCCTCCAGCAAACAGAAAAAGAGAAACCCAGCTTGCATCAGTTATCAGTTTACAGTCTTATGATTACCCATGACAGCAACTTATATTTAAAGGGCAGTCCACAAATTAGGCAGCAAACTTATGACATGAAAACAGTCAGCAAACTATTCAGAAGCTTCCCTAGCCTTCACAAGGCATTGCATTTAAAGAGTAATTAACATATCATACTAGCAAACTTATGAAAACACCGCTAGCAAACTATTCTGAAACTTCCCTAACCCTCACAAGGCTTCTAGTATGATTACAGAGTAATCAACATATTTGACTAACTGCCGGTAAACATACGGAATGACATAAAAAAAACACAGCCAGCAAACTATTCAGGAGCTTCCTGAACCAACCCTCACAAAGTGTTGCGTTTAAAGAGCAACCAACAATTTTGGCTAGTTGCCAGCAAACATACGAAATTTCATGAAAACACACCCAGCAAACTATTCAGGAACTTCCCTAACCATCCCTCTTCAATCAGAAGCTTCCCCAACCCTCCCTCTTCAATCAGGAGCTTCCCTAACCATCCCTCTTCAATCAGGAGCTTCCCAACCCTCCCTCTTCAATCAGGAGCTTCCCTAACCATCCCTCTTCAATCAGAAGCTTCCCCAACCCTCCCTCTTCAATCAGGAGCTTCCCAAACCATCCCTCTTCAACCAGGAGCTTCCCCAACCCTCCCTCTTCAATCAGGAGCTTCCCAACCCTCCCTCTTCAATCAGGAGCTTCCCTAACCCTCCCTCTTTAATCAGGAGCTTCCCTAACCATCCCCCTTCAATCAGAAGCTTCTCCAACCCTCCCTCTTCAATCAGGAGCTTCCACAACCCTCCCTCTTCGATCAGGAGCTTCCTCAACCCTCCCTCTTCAATCAGGAGCTTCCCATACCCTCCCTCTTCAATCAGGAGCTTCCCCAACCCTCCCTCTTCAATCAGGAGCTTCCCCAACCCTCCCTCATAATCAGGAGCTTCCACAACCCTCCCTCCTCAATCAGGAGCTTGCCCAACCCTCCCTCTTCAATCAGGAGCTTGTCCAACCCTCCCTCTTCAATCAGGAGCTTCCCAAACCATCCCTCTTCAATCAGGAGCTTCCCTAACACAACCTCCCTCTTCAATCAGGAGCTTCCACAACCCTCCCTCTTAAATCCCTTCTCCCTCACTTTTCTTTCCCTGTCCCATTAACCTACGATCAACTACACCTTCATCCTTATAAAAAAAAAAGGAAGGTATATTTCTCCGCAGACGATCATATCTGATATCTGGTATCTGTCGGGCAGATGTCGGGAGCAATCAAACGTTCACCACAAAGGCAGCAACCCCACTTAACACACAGCCAACAACGATCACCCACAGTGTATTGTAGGGTACATCCAATTTTGTTTTGTGTGTTTATTTGTGTGTGTGTGTGTGTGTGTGTGTACGGTGTGTGTCGTGCGTTGTGGTGTACTGTGTCGTTTGTGCGTACGTGCGTGTGTGCGTACGTGTGTGTGTGTGTGTGTGTGTGTGTGTGTTTAGTGTGTGTGTTGCTGCCAACACTCCTTACTGCTCCAGTGTCACTACCCCTCTCTCAGGTCATTTCAATTCTCCAAACACATTTCCAAAGCCACTGAAACCGAGTTCACCATTGGAGTTGGGCATGAAGGGCCACAGAACTGGGGACGAGTTTTCAGAGTGCTATGACTATGAGAACAGGGGTGATAGTAATGGTGCCACAGTGTTCCATTTTGGACTGAGACTGCCAACTCCCATCTTTATTTTCATAAATATCTTGGTATCAACAGACCCAAGTGATACACACATCTGTGGTACTTGTCAGGAAATTCGACATCCTTCTCCCAAACACATCAGTAAAGTGGATGGAACTTGACAGTGTCATTCCTGTCTTCCCAAAGTGCCCCCGTCCCCAAGCACCCTCAACTCAGTGTACGTGCACATCAGGATAGAAAAATCCTACAATAATTTTATTTTTGACTGTTGGGGGTTCAAACCCACGACTTCTCATCTCAATCAGCAGTCTTTTGCACTGACCACTACATCATGCTGATTTGTGAGACACCCAACTTCACAATGACTCATTCCATACTCACATACACAACTTCTAGTGAAGGGATCGGGGAGGGGAGAATCCTGGTCCTATCAGCGATTCAAACAGCAGTTTTTCACATCCTAAACTAATCTGCCTTTCTTCTGCTTCATATGCAACAGACACTGTGCAAGCTCCATTTCCATTTCCTTTGCTTCATTCATATCTCAAAATCAAGGTATGATCATAATATGCTACACAACACTTCATGTTATTTTGTGTTAGCAATGGAAAACCCACAGGATCTATATCATAAGATGTCCACTAGCAAGTCAATCCTTGCTGACAAGCTTGTTGTCCAATGTGTTAGCAATACAGCATAGTACAATGAGCTAGCAATAAAAGAAGCCCAGAAAGACCAAAAAGAGAACAGTATCAGCATCAGCTATAACGAGAAGAGAAGCATCATCAGATCACTCCTTAAGCCACAGACAGAAAGGGATGACTACTGCCGCCGTCCAGAGTAAGTGATCCTGACGATGTCCCGTACCAGCCACAACCAGCTGAACACCCATATTAAAACACCTTCAATAGCCTGCCCCTGTAGTGTAGACAACCAGACAGCTGAACATCATGTCACAGCCAAAACACCTCTATCAAGCAGCAATAGGAGACACAGGGGACAATAGGAGACAACTACAACTTCACCGACCAGAAAGCTGCATGGCAGCCAGCAAGAACTGGGAAAAAACAAAACAAAACAAACAAACAAGAAAAAAACCCGCCACATTCATTACAAGATGTGACCTGACCATGCAGACGACAAATGAAAGAAGAAAAGACAGTGGGGGCCGTTTATTGTACAATTATTCTCTGAGTCTGCCGACCCGGGCCGGTCCTTGATCCAGGCTAGGGCATTTATTTTTTCGAGTTTTCCGCACCATGCAGGCCTGCATAGCAGCCCTGCATCAGATTGGGTCCTTGGAAACCAGGCTGCATTCCATTCCACAGACAGTGCATCTCTCTGTTTACTGAAACACTATTCTTACATTGTATACTTACTAATCAAGATCTAGGCTGCTGACAAAGCCAGAAAAACTTGGCTCAAATCATTTGAAAGTTTTTAGCCACTGCTGACCAGCATGAGTTACAAGAACAATGTGCTGCCACCAATCTGTAGAACAAGCTAAGTTCCACGCATGAGAGACTGTTAGTGAACACTGTACAAATGACACCCAAACTGCGTACTGAATGATAAAGTTCAGCATCATGTGAACAAAAATCACCTCCTTTTCTGTATCATCATCATCATCATCAGGTGTCTTGCCGCATGGCGTTGGCGATTATGGACTTCCATCTGTCTCTATCTCTTGTTGCCTCAAGCATCTCTTCCACCCTCCTTGTCTTCAGCCACTCTGCGAGTCCGTCTAGTATCTTCTCCCTGGGTCTACCCGATGCTCTCCTTCCCTCCAGCTTTCCCGTTGTGACCAGGTGTTCCAATTTCCCTTTCCTCATAAAATGGCCTATGAATGTTGCCTGCCTTTTCCTAATCTTCCTTACGAATGATCTACTTGTGTCTGCCTCCATCAAGACTGTCTCGTTTGTTTTCTTTGCTGTCCATGGAACTCTCAACATTCTTCTTAGAAACCACATCTCGGCTGCCTCAATCTTGTTCTGGCTTTGCTTGTTGACTGTCCACGCCTCGCAACCGTACAACAGTATTGGTTCTATATAACATTCAAGAACTCTCTTCCTGATGTTAACTGATAGGCATTTGTTGGTAAGAATGCTTTCCATCTTCTTGAATGTTGTTTTGGCTTGGCCAATTCTGTTGGCTATTTCTGATGTGCATCTTTTCTGTATGCTTTGTAGAAATACAGACTAAAGTCGCTGTGCTCTCCTCTGCTTTCAATTCAACAACCATGCTCTGAAGGCAAGCGCAAACATGTGTTGATCTTTGGAAGCCACAGTCTTGCATTCCATAAAGAGCACAAAGGTCAAGATGGTGGTCAGCCCTTGATCCGAAAATCCCAATAAAAGGGAAACAGCAAGCCATGCGGAGCCACGCCATGTCATGCTGTTCCATGTGATTCGTATACTTGTTCACCTGTTTTTATCGTTAGCTTGATAACTGCAGTCTCATGTTTGAAGGATCTGTAAGCATTGAAAGTAATAGCCCCGGGTTCCCCTCCCTCCACACACACACACACACACACACACACACACACACACACACACACACACACACACACACACACACACGCACACACAGAATTTGCGTCACCAGAAAAAAATCAACATTAGGAAACTGCATATGTTTTCTGTCTCGCTTAATGGGTAAGAAATCCTTTTTGGCACACCTCTGTCTACAGACATACATACACTTACACAAATGCCACAAACTGAACAATATAAATCATTTACTCCTTTCTTTTTCAAAAAGAGTTTGTATAAAGCACCCAACAGACGAATATGATTTCTAGTTGATTGTTTCTGATCAACACAACGCATACTATTTGTTGCTTTATGCGTTCACACACAAATACATACACACACGCATACACACACACTCGTACTGACTACACACACACACACACATACACACACGCGCGCGCGCACACACACACTTTCATAGCTCATATGAATCCAATCACACACACATCAACACTCTCCCTCTCTCTCTTCACACACACACACGCACACACATACACACACACAACTTTGATAGTCATATGAATCCAATCACACACACATACACACATCAACACCAGACATCCATTTCTCCCATCAACTCTTCCCCTTTTCATCCACAACCACAACACATACTGGCTCTCTCAAACAAACATACGCACACACACAAAGACACAGATACAGATCCCCCCCCCCCCCCCCCGGCAAACACTCACCAGTTCCCCATTTCCAGAGGTCGTCCTCAGAGATGTTGAAATACATCCTGTGTCCACTCTCCTACTTAGCACCGATAACTAAAACCTATTTCTAGCTCTGGTCATCTACACATCAGTCCAAATGGGGGGGGGGGGGGGGGGGAACACGCACAAAAAACCCCTACGATATTCCACAGGAAGAGAGACGGCCTTTGATTCACTGTCACAGTTTCTACCGTTTACTGGAGTATACAGTGGGACGCCAGGTAACTAACACACCTGCGGGGAAACGCGGTACTCAAGTGCCACATAATTTCAATTACTGTATTTTTTAGCCACAGTCAAAACGTTTTTTCCTTGACTGCCTGTCTTCTGGTTCCACGCACCTTCTCTTGAGCAATTATTTGATCAAGCAGTCTCGCCCTAATGTTTTGACAAAGCTCCCTACTCCTACTTACACACACACACACACACACACACACACACACACACACACACACACACTGGATACAACACCACACAGCGACAGCTATATACACACACACACACACACACTGGATACAACACCACACAGCGACAGCTATACACACACACACACACACACACACACACACACACTGGATACAACACCACACAGCGACAGCTATACACACACCACACACACAAACACACACATCCCCGAACAAACACAAAACAAAAATCAAAGAAAAATCAAAGAAAAGTAAATAAATAACTAAGCAAATACGTAAAAACTAACACTCAACAAGCCCCAAACAAAAGAAAACAAAACAATTTAGAACCAAGAAAGAAAGAAACAAACGAACACACAAAACACAATAGTAATGTCATAGACTCCGTGTAGTGTTTTGAGACAAGTCGCCGGCTCTACCACAGATGACCATTTATGGTCACTGGAATGGTTTTGTTTTGGGTCACTGATACGTGTTGTACAGTTGCGAGGCGTGGACAGTCAACAAGCAAAGCCAAAACAAGATTGAGGCATCCGAGATGTGGTTTCTAAGAAGAATGTTGAGAGTTCCATGGACAGCAAAGAAAACAAACGAGACAGACTTGATGGAGGCAGACACAAGTAGATCATTCATAAGGAAAATTTGGAAAAGACAGGCAACATTTACACGCCATTTTATGAGGAAAGGGAAATTGGAGCACCTGGTCACAACGGGAATGCTGGAGGGAAAGAGAGCACCGGGTAGACCCAGGGAGAAGGTACTAGACGGACTTGCAGAGTGGCTGGGGACAAGGAGGGTGGAAGAGATGCTTGAGGCAACAAGTGATAGAGACAGATGGAAGTCCATAATCGCCAACGCCATGCGGCAAGGCACCTGATGATGATGATAATGATGATGATGATGATACGTGCACCACACAAATCCCATTTGAGTTACGATATAATTCACATACAGAGATTATACCAGAGCTGTGTTCTTTCCACTCAATATGGCTCAGAATGCTGGAGAATGACAGAAAGTGACTGTACCAAACTGTCAACCTTCCACACAACGACCCTCCAAAGAATCATAAAAATATTCTGGCCAGACACATTATCTCCAAACAACTGCTTGTCTGGTGCAATCAAGGTGGGCAATATCATCATGAAAAGATGGGAGATGAATTGGCACATCATCCAAAGAGCTGGATAACATCATCCCAACTGCCCTTCATTGGACACCTTAACCTTTGACTGCCACACCCTGTCTACCAGCAACCTGCATTGTCAACCATGCTAGCAAACCCAAAACGTAACCCTCTGACTTCTTCACCCTATCCACCAGCCTCCCCAGGAAGCTGGTGAATAGGATGCAGGAATCAAAGGGTTAAGTTTTTGCAGTTGGTGGACAGGATACGGGAGTCAAAGGGTTAATTAAGAAAGACGTAAGAGAAGGGACCCATAAAACAGTAAGCTGACACCACCAGAATGATGGAAACATTCAGATGGGCAGCAAACAGGCCAGGCTTTAATTTAATGTTGCAGGCTGAGACTGGAAAAAACACGTAAGAGAAGAAGACCCAGGAACATCTGGCGACGAACAACAGGAGGCCTCAAGGCTCTGAAACACGCTTGGGGGTACAAAACAGAGGCTAGACCAGAACAGACAGAAGTGGAGAACCTTCGTTGCAGTTCTACAAGCCAATGGCATAATAGGCAGTAAGCAAAGTAAGTAAGTATGTCAGTCACATCCACATACATACCCACACACACCCACCCACACAAACCCTTTATCCTACCAGCGCCAGCCATTTCTCACAACAATCTACACATGTAGGTCATTGCGTTACTTTCTATGATGCACAAATATATATGACAACCACCACTCTGAGTACCTTCAAAGTAAACAACAACAACAACAACAACAAAACCAAAGCAACAAACAAACAAACCAAACCAAAACAAAAGCTCTTACATGCAATCACTATTTTGAAAACCTTATCAAACAAACAGACAAACAAACAAACATTAGTAGCACAGTCAACACCTTGCCATTCCTTTAACAACAGCCAACAAGCAAACTACTCCACTACGCTCCACTTGTGTCTCCTAGTGCACCAATGCCGTCATCGTCGTTCTGAATACCATGAAAAACAAACTAACAAAAAGGCACACAAAAAAAAACCAAAAAAAAAAACCTACTGGCACAAATTCCAGATACTGGTTTTCACCGCCACTATCTTGCCTTTTAAAGAAACATGAAGAACACAGCCACTGACCAAGCCCCACTTCCCCACACTCTGTGGCCCAGTTAAGTTCAATACTCTTCCCTCCGATGTTTATTCTCTTCAAAGTCGGTGTCACTGAATCTGATCATAGACATAAACAGTAACATAGATTGGAACAAGGCATAAACAACAACGGGCCTGTTCACTGTCCATCTTAATAATTCCTGTTCGCTACCTACCTTAACCCTTTGACTCCCAAACCCTGTCCACCAGCATCCTGTATTGTCAACTATGCTAGCAAAGAAAAAAAACGCTTTCACTCCCTCACCCTATCCACCAGTTTCCTGCAGGAAGCTGTGGATAGGGTTAGTGAGTCAAAGGGTTAAGTATTTGTAGTTGGTGGATAGGGCGCAGGAGTCAAAGGGTTAATATTTCCATCATTCCTGTGTTGTCAGCTTCGTGTTTCATTGGGCCCTCTCCCACATCTCCCTCCCCATGACAAGACCTTGACAACACATAAGGTTTTGTCATAGTTTTGTGCAGGCTCAGACAGCCTACCAGATCATTGCTGGCAAATTTGGGTGGAGTGCATATGGAGTTGTCCAAGTGCCATGAATCCTTCTTGCACAAACTCGAAACAGGCTGGCAACTCTGCAAGCTACTGGCCAAACAGCCTTTGTATCAATTCCCTTATTCTCATTGTTGCTTAAAGCCCAGCCGATTGCGTAAAACCATTTCAAAATACACACAGTCATTCAACAGGGGAAAAAAAAAAGGAACAGAAAACTAAGTACCCACATCAATGCATTCGCGCACATAGTCTAAGAAGCTGCCCCTGGCATTGACTACTCTGTCCATTTCATAACACAGGGGATTTGAAAATCATACCTGAATATGAATTCAAACAGAACTAAGGACACTAAAACATGTAAAAACGGGCCTAAATTGTCTAAAATTCCCTCCGCACATCTCACTTCACAAGAGCTAAAAATGCACCGAATATATGTACCCAATTATCAGTCTTAAGAGAAAGCATGTAAGACTTTTTTTTAAAACACATACAGGTGAATGGACCAGCAAGGCAGAAAATGATAAGAAAAAAAAAATGACAGAAAGCAAAGGAGGAAGAAAAAAAAAAAAAGCAAAGAGAGTGACAGAAAAGAGGAAATTTCTAGCACAGAATTTCCACAAGAAGGGGATACTATTTATACCGAAGGGCTCCCGGCATCCTCACAGGGGGGAGGTGGGTGTGGGTGGCGGGAGCTAGTGCCTGTCTCCCTATCAGTGTCTATGATCATATGACTGTGACGCAGCTAGATGCCTGTCCCCAAATATACTTCAATGAATGTGTAACAGAGAATGACAAAGCTAGTTTCCCATCTCCCTATCCATGTCTATGACCACATAAAGAGAGTGACATAGCTAGTTTCCCATCTCCCTATCCATGTCTATGACCATATCACAGACAGTGACATAGCTAGTTTCCCATCTCCCTATCCGTGTCTATGACCATATCACAGACAGTGACACAGCTAGTTTCCCATCTCCCTATCCATGTCTATGACCATATCACAGACAGTGACAAAGCTAGTTTCCCATCTCCCTATCCATGTCTATGACCATATCACAGACAGTGACATAGCTAGTTTCCCATCTCCCTATCCGTGTCTATGACCATATCACAGACAGTGACACAGCTAGTTTCCCATCTCCCTATCCATGTCTATGACCATATCACAGACAGTGACACAGCTAGTTTCCCATCTCCCTATCCATGTCTATGACCATATCACAGACAATGACACAGCTAGTTTCCCATCTCCCTATCCATGTCTATGACCATATAACAGACAATGACACAGCTAGTTTCCCATCTCCCTATCCATGTCTATGACCATATCACAGACAGTGACACAGCTAGTTTCCCATCTCCCTATCCGTGTCTATGACCATATCACAGACAGTGACACAGCTAGTTTCCCATCTCCCTATCCATGTCTATGACCATATCACAGACAGTGACACAGCTAGTTTCCCATCTCCCTATCCATGTCTATGACCATATCACAGACAGTGACACAGCTAGTTTCCCATCTCCCTATCCGTGTCTATGACCATATCACAGACAGTGACACAGCTAGTTTCCCATCTCCCTATCCGTGTCTATGACCATATCACAGACAGTGACACAGCTAGTTTCCCATCTCCCTATCCGTGTCTATGACCATATCACAGACAGTGACACAGCTAGTTTCCTGCATCCTTATCCATGTCTATGACCATATCACAGACAGTGACACAGCTAGTTTCCCGCATCCTTATCCATGTCTATGACCATATCACAGACAGTGACACAGCTAGTTTCCCGCATCCTTATCCATGTCTATGACCATATCACAGACAGTGATACAGCTAGTTTCCCATCTCCCTATCCATGTCTATGACCATATCACAGACAGTGACACAGCTAGTTTCCCATCTCCCTATCCATGTCTATGACCATATCACAGACAGTGACACAGCTAGTTTCCCGCATCCTTATCCATGTCTATGACCATATCACAGACAGTGACACAGCTAGTTTCCTGCATCCTTATCCATGTCTATGACCATATCACAGACAGTGACACAGCTAGTTTCCCATCTCCCTATCCATGTTCTACCGTTTGACAAACTTTATTGAATGTCCTGGTTCAGGCAGTTGCACATCAATATTCTGATTAAAAAATTTCGGGGGACGAGAGAGAGAGAGAGAGAGAGAGAGAGAGAGAGAGAGAGAGAGAGAGAGAGAGAGAGAGAGAGAAGGGGAGAAAGGGGGAAGGGGAGGGAGGGAGAGAGAAAGAAAGACAGAGAGATAGAGAGAGAGAGAGAGAGACAGAGAGAGAGAGAGAGAGAGAGAGAGAGAGAAGGGGAGGGAAAACGAGAGGGAGGATGGGACAGAAAGAGAGAGCTCCCTATGATTCTCCCCCGTTGCCATTATCAGCGTCAATGGACACGTTTATTGTGCGTATGCAAATACATGTATCACGTCTCGGTTCAGCGCACTCGCTCTTCAATACTTTTTTCCTTCCTTGTCGTTGTTAGCGGGGAGGGAAGGGAAAGACTGTTGTTGTTTTTTTTGTTTACAGCCCAGCCGACTGCGTAGAGCCATATCAGGATTATAACCGTTTGAAAGCACATATAATTCTTCAACAGAAATAAAAAAAAAAAAAAGTAGACATATCAATGCATTCACGCACATAATCTAAAAAGATGCCCTTGGCGTTGACCATTCTGTCCAATTTATAGCACAGGGGATTTAAAAAACACACCTGAATACAAATTTAAACATACGTAAGATTCAAAAACATACATAAAAACGGGCGTAAGTTACCTAAAATTGCTCCCGCATATCTCACTTTCCAAGAGAAAAACAAACAAAACAAACAAACAAACAAACAAACAAAAAACACCTCCGCATGAAATACATGTACACAATCATCATTCCTAAGAAAAGGTATGTAAGACTTTACCGAACACAGACAGCTGAATGGACCAGCAAGGTAGAATATTGTAATTATTATTATTATTATATGATAGGAAAAAAATGACAGAAAGCAAAGGAACAAAGCAGAAACAAAGAGAATGACAGAAAAGAGGACATTTCTAGCACAGAATTTCCAGGTGGGGATACTATATATACTGAAAGAGCCCCCGGCATCCCACGGGGTGGGGGAGGGGAGAGAAAGGAAGGGAGAGTGAGTAAGAGACAGAGCTAGAGACAGATGGCAAGAGACAGATGAGGAAGGGAAGGCAGGAGACAGGAACTTGAAAATGCTATATCATTACTCAAAGACAGTAGCTTTAAGTCCTGGTGGGTCTGTCTACTAGTACTCGATATTCTACACAGAGAGAGAAGACAGAGAGAGAGAGAGAGGAGAGAGAGAGGAGAGAAGAGAGAGAGAGAGAGAGAGAGAGGAGAGAGAGAGAGGAGAAGAGAGAGAGAGGAGAGAAGGAGAGGAGGAGGGAGAGGAGAGAGGGAGGGAGAGAGAGAGAGGGAGGGAGAGAGGAGAGAGAGAGAGGAGGGAGGGAGGGAGGGAGAGAGAGAGAGAGAGTGTGCGTGTGTACGTCATTGTGATTTTGTTTTGGGTCAGAACATTGGTTCCATCAATACATGCTGACTTTGCGTTTTTTTCTGTGTTTTGGTGTGTGTGTGCGCGCGCGCGCGCGTGTGTGTGCGTTTGTGTGTGCGCGCGCGCGCGCGTATGTGTCTATGTGCGTGCGCGCCGGCATGCATGAACTCATGAGAAAGAATATACGTTTATCTATATCCAAGGCATTATCATGTCTTTTTTAAATCTAGCTGTTGCCTCACAATGGGCTATAGTATCTCATTTAAATGTGTGTGTTGTATGTGTTTACATGTGTATGTAAGAGTGTGTGTGTGTGTGTGTGGTGTGTGTGTGTGTGTGTGGTGTGTGTGTGTGTGTGTGTGTGTGTGTGTGTGTGTGTGTGTGTGTGTGTGTGTGTGTGTGTGTGTGTGTGTGTGTGTGGTGTGGTGTGTGTGTGGTGGTGGTGTGGCGTGGTGTTTGTCAGACACTGATATGATTTACGGGATCTTTACCGTGCACATTTTATATTCTGTATGCGTACACGCATGAAGCAGTTTCAGGCACTGGCAAGTCTGCACACATGTTGACCTGGGAGATGGGAAAAATGTCTACCCTTCACCCACCAAGCAGATGTATCTAGGCGGACTGAACCCAGGACATTCAGACTGGAAGAGTGAATAGCTGTGTATTGGTTAAACATGTCTGTCTGTAACTGACATGTTATTTTCTGAGCTGTATATTTCAAAATGAGCCCCCCCTCCCCCCACTCTTCTCTTTAAACGAGACACTGAATCATCAAACTGTCTCTCTCTCTCTTCTTGTTTACATCGTGCATAATCATTATCTTCTTTAATCACTCGTGACTAGATTGTAAAAAGCCATACAGTGCTTATCGATTTCTCTCAATATGTAATATTATGTCTGTCTGTCTGGTTATTTATGATGTTTGTTGCGTATAACTCGTACTCTGGTCACCAAATTTAAGTTAAAAGGCATTGGTTGAATAAAGAAACCCATCTGTCTTTACAAACTGAACAATCCAAGTCTTGATCTCTGTCTGTCTGTCTGCCTGTCTCTCTCGCTGTTTCATATGTTCGTATTGCATTACTTCGATAAAAAAAATTGAAAACTCAAGTAGCAACCACCTGTCTAGTCTATGTATTAGTCTAGTCTATGTATTACTTTGTTAAAAAATTGAAAACTCAAGTGGCAACCATCTATCTAGTCTATGTATTACTTTGTTAAAAAATTGAAAACTCAAATGGCAACCATCTATCTAGTCTATGTATTTCTTTGTTAAAAAATTGAAAACTCAAGTGGCAACCATCTATCTAGTCTATGTATTACTTTGTTAAAAAATTGAAAACTCAAGTGCTAACCATCTATCTAGTCTATGTATTACTTTGTTAAAAAATTGAAAACTCAGGTGGCAACCATCTATCTAGTCTATGTATTACTTTGTTAAAAAATTGAAACTCAAGTGGCAACCATTATTAGTTATGTATTACTTTGTTAAAAAATTGAAACTCAGGTGGCAACCATCTATCTAGTCTATGTATTACTTTGTTAAAAATGAAAACTCAGGTGGCAACCATCTTCCTAGTCTATGAACAGTCTGAGTCTTAACTCTCTTTTTTTTTCTATCCTCACCCTCTCTCCTTCTCGCTTAGCACATTCGTTATGTACATTTTGGTCAGCAGATGTTTAATCCTTTCACTCTCACACCTATCAACCAGCTGCAAAAACTTAACCCTTTGACTCCATCACCTATCACCAGCTTCCTGCAGGAAGCTGGTGAATAGGGTGAGGGATCAAAGGGTAGTTTTCACTTTGCTATAACTGATGACGAGGCAGGATGCTAGTGAATAAGGTGAGGGAGTCAAAGGTTAAGGAAAGCAATCAACTTATCTGTCATAAGTCCATGGTCAAAACGAGTCTTAGCTCTCTCCGTCTCTGTCTTTCTCTGGTTAATACGTTCACCATGTATTATTTTGTTTAGCAAATCTTAAAAGGTTTGTGGTCACACAATTAAACCAACTGTGTACTGAATGATCTGAATCTAGTTTTCACTTTCTTGCTCTCTTCATTGCGTAATTTATGCACAGCGCAACAAACTTTGCCCCCCCCCCCCCCCTTCCAAAGTTCAGCTTCATTTGAAAGGCATACAAAACTTATCATGTGTGAACAGAGATGAATAAGTTTTTTTTCTGACAAGACAATTAGCTGATCGATCGTTTTCCCTACAGTCCGGGCTACATGACTGTTCATACAATCTCCCATGTAACAATCACGTACATGAGCACATACACACCACACACATGCATACACACAAGATATGTAAAATCGTGAACTGTTCATCTTTTGTCTCTATTAATGCTTTTTTTTGGGTTTTATAGCACTATTTGTGTTCTTACGGAAAATTTACAAGCCTGTGTGAGTCTATGATTCTGGTCTCTCTCTCTCTCTCTCTCTCTCCACACACACACACACACACACACACACGCGCGCGCCACACACACACCAATACATCCACGCTCTCTCTCTCTATTACACACACACACACACACTCACACACACACGTGCACACACTAACCACAAGTACACGTGCACATATACATTCAGGTAAGCAAATCCTCTGCCCCCGCCCAATCGCCCCCCCCCCCCCCCAACCATCATCACAAAGCATTTACTGTCAGGTTAAAAGTTGTACTGACAACACACACACACACACACACCGCACGCACACACACATGTACGCCACTCACACATGCACGCAGATTGTTCTCCCCTCCCTACACACACAAAAGACGAAATACTGCTAGACAATACTTTAAAATCTTAGTAGGACACAATCAATAAGAGACCAAATACGCTAAATATTAAAACGTTCAGGAATTATCTCATTTCATTCCTTTACATCTAAAAAAATCCAATTTGATCATGGCATTTTTATGATCTTGATTTGCCCATTGAAACTTGCAGCTGAACTCTCACAAAGTGTTTAACTGAGCTTGGTCTTTTTCATTTTTATTATGCTACAGATCTGAGTCATCCATTACTGGCACATAATTGATCCATACAAACTACGTTGACAGGATCTATTTGGGCAAACACTGGGGGATGGAGCAGAAGTAACAAAAGGAGTAGACAGGGTAGGAGGAGGTAAAGAGAGAGAGATGGCTAGAAAAATAAACAGAGATGGGGGAGAAAGGGGGAGAGAGGCTGAGGGACAGAGAGAGAGAGAGAGGGAGGGAGGGACGGGGAGAGAGAGAGAGGGGAGGGAGGGACGGGGAGAGAAAGAGAAAGAGAGAAAGAAAGAGAGAGTGAAAGAGAAAGAGAGAAAGAGAAAAGAGAGAGAAGAGAGAAGAGAGAGAGAGAGAGAGAGAGAGAGAGAGAGAAAGAGAGAGAGAGAGAACGAAAAAGATAATGATACTTTGTTTTCCAACAGTAGAATTTATTAGTTTCAAAGCCTTTTTTTTCAGATTTGCTCTTGCTAATCTACAATCTGCCTAAAACTAAGAAATACTGATAAAGAATTACATCTTTATATCAATAATAATGAAAAAATCAATAATTTAAGACATAATACATAAATAAATTAAAGAAAACAGCATGTGTGTGCGTGTGTGAGCGAGCGAGCGAGCGAGCGAGAGAGAGAGGAGAGAGAGAGGAGAGAGAGAGAGAGAGAGAGGAGGAGAGAGAGGAGCGAGAAACAGAGAGACAGAGACAGATAGACATTAGAGAAAGAATGGAATAGAAACAGAGAGAAAAAAACAGAAAATGAGAGAATGTGTGAGAGAATGTGTGTGTGTGTGTGTGTGTGTGTGTGTGTGTGTGTGTGTGTGTGTGTGTGTGTGTGTGTGTGTGTGTGGTGTGAGAGAGAGAGAGAGAGAGAGAGAAACAGAAGAAAAGAAAAAGACAGAAAATGAGAGAGAGAGACACACAGAATGAGACAGACAGCGACTGAGACACACAGAGAGAGAATATATGAGAAAAAATGAGATAGAAACAAAGACAGAGAGACGGAAAGAACAAGAAATAAAATGAGGGAGAGAATGAGAGAGAGCGAGAGAGAGAGAGAGAGACAGACAGACAGAGATTGAGACAGAGACAGAACGTCAACACATACCCACGTTGACAAAATCGCAGTTTTCAGACTCAGCCCCGTAACAACCGCGGCTGTCCATAGTAAAGAACGGACGAAGCAAAGACACACACACAAACTCAGGGCCAGAGCGAGAACACTTCCTTGTTCGACTAAAATATATCTCTCTCACCGCTGGAGTGATCCAACCGTAATTAATGGACCCAACAGATATAACTGGCTGGCACTCCTCACTAACAAGACCTATTGAAAAAAAAAAAAAAAGGCAACTCCCTTTTTGTAGCCGGATACGAGTCAAGTTGCTTTACGATCTGGTTGGTTCAGATGACAGACACATGAACTCAAGGTCCGGTATCTTGAGTTCAATCCTAGCCTACAATAATGAAGAAGGGGCGTGGGAAGGAAGCTTGTCTGCTGACTGGCCTATTGTGCCAATCACACTAATGGCGTCAGCTTACGTGCAAACCACAACTACTATTATTAGTATTATTACTACAGTCATCATCAACTACTGTTATTACTATTATTATCATTATTACTATGATCATCATACTTATTATCTTATTATCATCATCATCGTTATCTACAATCATGACATTACCATCATTATCGCGTCATAACAACAACAACAACAACAACGACGACGACGACGACGACGACGATGATGATGATGATGATGATGATGATGATGATGATGATGACGATGATAATACTCTCATCTATAATGTGCCAAATCTTGATACATAAATCAAACCAAGCGTGCACTATGATCATTCACCAAAGCAGTCATTGGCAAGGACAAAAACTCAAGGGTATAAAACACATACAGCCCGGGAAGTGGAGGACTGGGGGGGAGGGGGGGGGGGACCAAAGAATAGGAATATGGGAAAATGAATCTTGGACAAAATAGTATTGAGAAAAAAGTGTAGGAATACGGGAAAATCAATCCTGGACAAAAAGATATTAAGACAAAAGAGTAGGAATACGGGAAAATCAATCCTGAACAAAAAGGTATTAAGACAAAAGAGTAGGAATATGGGAAAATCAATCCTGGGCAAAAAGGTATTAAGACAAAAGAGTAGGAATATGGGAAAATCAATCCTGGACAAAAAGGTTATTAAGACAAAAGAGTAGGAATATGGGAAAATCAATCCTGGACAAAAAGGTATTAAGACAAAAGAGTAGGAATATGGGAAAATCAATCCTGGACAAAAAGGTATTAAGACAAAAGAGTAGGAATATGGGAAAATCAATCCTGGACAAAAAGGTATTAAGACAAAAGAGTAGGAATATGGGAAAATCAATCCTGGACAAAAAGGTATTAAGACAAAAGAGTAGGAATATGAGAAAATCAATCCTGGACAAAAAGGTACTAGGACAAAACAGTGGGAATATGGGTAAATCAATCCTGAACAAAAAGATATTAGGACAAAAGAGTAAGAACACGGGAAAATGAATCCTGGACAAAATGGTATTAACACAAAAGAGTAGGAATATGGAAAAATGAATCCTGGGCAAATTTAAAGGTATTAGGACCAAAGAGTAGGAATACGGGAAAATCAATCCTGGACAAAAAGGTATTGACAAAAGAGTAGGAATACGGGAAAATCAATCCTGGACAAAAAGGTATTAAGACAAAAGAGTAGGAATACGGGAAAATCAATCCTGGACAAAAAGGTATTAAGACAAAAGAGTAGGAATATGGGAAAGATTAATCCTGGACAAAATGGTATTAAGACAAAAGAATAGGAATACGGGAAAAATCAATCCTGGACAAAAAGGTACTAGGACAAAACAGTGGGAATATGGGGAAATCAATCCTGAACAAAAAGGTATTTGGACAAAAGAGTAGGAATACGGGAAAATGAATCATGCACAAAATGGTATTATTAATTAAGACAAAAGAATAGGAATATTGGAAAATCAATCCTGGACAAAAAGGTATTGAGATAAAAGAGTAGGAATATGGAAAAATGAATCCTGGGCAAATTTAAAGATATTAGGACCAAAGAGTAGGAATATGGGAAAATCAATGCTGGACAAAAAGGTATTAAGACAAAAGAGTAGGAATATGGGAAATTTAATCCTGGGCAAAAAGGTATTAGGACCAAAGAGTCCGATACGGGAAAATGAATCCTGGACAAAAAAGTATGACAAAAGAGTAGGAATACGGGAAAATGAATCCTGGGCAAATTAAAAGGTATTAGGACCAAGGAGTAGGAATACGGGAAAATCAATCCTGGACAAAAAGGTATTAAGACAAAAGAGTAGGAATATGGGAAAATCAATCCTGGGCAAAAAGGTATTAGGACAAAAGAGTAGGAATATGGGAAAATCAATCCTGGACAAAAAGGTATTAAGACAAAAGAGTAGGAATATGGGAAAATCAATCCTGGACAAAAATGTATTAGGGCCAAAGAGTAGGAATACGGGAAAATCAATCCTGGACAAAAAAGCATTAAGACCAAAGTGTAGGAATATGGGAAAATGAATCCTGGACAAAAAGGTACTAGGACCAAAGAGTAGGAATACGGGAAAATCAATCCTGCACAAAATGGTATTAAGACAAAAGAGTAGGAATATGGGAAAATCAATCCTGGACAAAAAGGCATCAGGAGAAAACAGCAGCAATATGGAAAAATGAATCCTGGGCAAAGTTAAAGGTATCAGGACCAAAGAGTAGGAATACGGGAAAATCAATCCTGGACAAAAAGGTATTATGACAAAAGAGTAGGAATAAGGGAAAATCAATCCTGGACAAAAAGATATTAGAACAAAAGAGTAGGAATATGGGAAAATCAATCCTGGGCAAATTTAAAGGCAATAGGACCAAAGAGTAGGAATACGGGAAAATCAATCCTGGACAAAAAGGCATCAGGAGAAAACAGCAGCAATATGGAAAAATGAATCCTGGGCAAATTTAAAGGTATTAGATCCAAAGAGTAGGAATACGGGAAAATCAATCCTGGACAAAAAGGTATTAAGACAAAAGAGTAGGAATAAGGAAAAATGAATCCTGGGCAAATTTAAAGGTATTAGGACCAAAGAGTAAGAATATGGGAAAGATTAATCCTGGACAAAAAGGTATGAGGACAAAAGAGTAGGAATATGGGAAAATGAATCCTGGGCAAATTTAAAGGTATTAGGACCAAAGAGTAGGAAAACGGGAAAATCAATCCTGGACAAAAAGGTATTAAGACAAAAGAGTAGGAATATGGGAAAATCAATCCTGGACAAAAAGGTATTAAGACAAAAGAGTAGGAATATGGGAAAATCAATCCTGGACAAAAAGGTATTAGGACAAAAGTGTAGGAATATGGGAAAATTTATCCTGGGCAAAAAGGTACTAGGACAAAAGAGTAGGAGTATGGGAAAATTTATCCTGGGCAAAAAGTTTGATAATGTTCTCTACTGGCAAAATGCAACGACCATGCTTTTGACATGGGCCGTTCGCACTAAATAAAAGAAAAACTATCGACGGTATTGCCTCAGCCGAGGAAGTCTATAATTTGTTTAGCGTTTGTTCTAGACGGATTTATCACACTCTGACAATCCTATGAGCACTCCATCCAAATCTGCCAACAATTATTTGGCAGACTCCCTGAGTCCGTGCAAAACCCTGTGCGCTGGCAAGGTTTTAAAATGGGGAAGGGGGCAGAGCAGAGATCTATAAAACACTGACATAACCAGACTGATGGAGACAATAAGATGGGCCACAGGGCAGTCAACAGGACACAGCCTCTAATGATGCGTACTAAGACTGCACAACAGATAATAGATCTCGAGTCCACAGCTTTATCAGAAGAACCAACCACACTGTCGATCAGTGAATCTGCTCAGTTGTGATCAAGTACCTGCTCCTCTTTAAAGCCTGAAAGTACTGCAGGTAGATTTGGGTCCAACGCATATGGAAGCACCCATACTTGGGCAATCATTCTTGAATCGATTCCAAATCCTTACTCCACCTTCAGGGTGTGAGGTGAATAAATTTTGCAATGGTAAGCTGTCAGAGATCACAGCTGTTTATAGAGAACATATGTTCCTTAGGAAGGTGGTGTTAAGCTACTTTGGACTGGGTGGATTAACTGTTGTACAGTCGTCTGGATTTACTCTCTCTCTCTCTCTCTCTCTCTCTCTCTCTCTCACACACACTCACACACACTAGTTTATGAAGGTAATGGAAAAGCTTCCATGTTCTCTCAACCCCCTCCTCTCCTCATTAAGTGTCTCTTGGGCCTGGATGTATTAAAAAAAGCAAACAAACAAACAAAAAAAGCATTTACATGCTTATGCTACTATCCTCGAAAATAAAAATGGGTTCTTTAAAAAAGTGGTATTTCCTAAACACATGTTCTGTCTGTCTGTCGCTCTCTGTCTGTCACACACACACACACACACACACACACACACACACACACACACACACACACACACACACACACACACACACACACACAGAGTACTTCAACAAAGGAAAAAAATAAGGGAAAAAACTAAAGGAACAGAAAATTAAGTACACATATCAATGCATTCATGCACACAATCTAAGAATATACCCTGGAGTTGACCACTCTGTCCCATTTATCTCACAGGAGATTAAAAACATACCTGAATACAAATCTAAACGTAACTAAAGACACTAAAACATACATAAAAACAGGCCTAAATTACCTAAAATTGCTTCCGCACATCTCATTTTCCTAGAGCCAATAATGCACTTAATATATGTACCCAGTTATCAATCCTAAGAGAAAGTATGTAAGACGTTATTGAACACATACAGGTGAATGGACCAGCGAGAGAGAAAAATGATAGGAAGAAATGACAGAAAACAAAGGCGCAAGACAGAAACAAAGAGAGCGACACAAAAAGAGGAAATCTCTAACACAAAATTTCCAGCAGGTGGGGATACTATTTATACTGAAAGAGTCCCCGGCATCCCAACATGGGAGAGATCCATCTAATCGGCATTTAATAAATGATTGTTGGTGACCTTACCACATCGGTTCAGGCCAGGTTGGTGTAGAAGTAGAGCACTCACCTTCTAATCTACCGGCATTGGTTCGCATGTGTGTGTGTGTGAATCACACCCCAGGACTTTATCTATGTATGTGACCTCCTGCCTACCCCCGCTATGAACAGGTACCTTGATTGTTGGTTTGTGAAAACACCATCAACAAGGAAATCATTATCAAATGAAGTTAATGATGGGGAAATGATAATGACTAATGATAAATAACCACCATTCATTATGGTCTCTATAGGTGCTGATCTTATGAATAGGAATTAAGGGTGAGATAGAGACGTACTCCACATGGTACAAATGTGTTGGTAAATTTGTCCATTCCCTGCTCAGTCTGTTTTTGCTCAGTGGTGTGCCCGCTTGTGTGTGTGACAGAAAAAGAGAATGTGCGCGCATGTGCGTGTGTGTGCGCGCGTGCGTGCTCGAGTGTGTGTGTGCGCGCGCGTGTGCTCGTGTGTGTGCGCACGTGCGTGCGTGCGTGCGCGTGTGCTCGTATCTGTATCTGGGTGTGTGAGAGAAAGAAAGTGTATGTGTGTAAGAAAAAGAATACAGTGTGCGAACACGCGCGCACGAGAGAGAGAGAGAGAGAGAGAGAGAGAGAGAGAGAGAGAGAGAGAGAGAGAGAGAGAGGAGAGAGAGAGAGAGAGAGAAGGAGAGAGAGAGAGAGAGAATCTCCTACCTAATGTACGTCATGAAAACCTCGCCCACCCAGAGAGTACAAAACGGACCCCAGAACTTGGTAAAGATCCATCCACAAACAGCTGACAAAATCTTGCTGACAGATTTTCTGTTGGCACATGCTGTAGACACACAACTCTCTCCAGCTGGCATAAAAGTTTGTTGTTGTTGGGTTGTTTTTTTCAGAATGGTAGATGGAAAAACGAAAATCCTTGTGGTTTGGTGGAGAGGTGGCCCAGTGATCAAAGGGCGCATGCCCAGCCAGCCAGAGGTCCGGAAAAGCCCAGGATTCCATATCTGATAAGAAAGGATTTTTCTATCTGCTCCACTTAACCGTGACTGGTCTGGTTCTAGATTTTCCTCTGACCCCACAACAACAAAGGAGCAGTTACTGGCAAAAAGTATACGGATAAATCCATTTCCATAGGTTAAAACACACACTAAAACACACACACACACACACACACACACACACATACACACACACACACACACACACACACAAAGATACGCAAGCCATTGTAACAATCTCCGTTTTCATACAAAAATATTGATATTCAGATTTCGCACTTCCTAAGGTCACTTCATCGTCATTTATATCATTACACATTGTAAATCGCTTTTGTATAGCCCTATCATCAAATTCATCTGAACTCACTGAGCATTTCAATGTACACATTATCAGACTCCTTCATGGAACTTGGAGAATTCAAGCTGTTAAGCAAGCTGACCATACACCACAATCTGCCACACATACTGTGTCTTTGGTTGATGTATATGATGGTTGTTTCCATGTTTCCATATGCTAGCCACCGACTTGACTTAAAGAGGATCTTCATCACGCATGTTTGACATTCTGTAGAGTCCTTATCATTATTATTAATATGATTATTATTAATAATATAATGCTTATTAACAGAGAGAAACCGAAAAGTACCCCAGTTCAACAGAGCAACAAAACAACACCACACAAAAACAAAACAGCATGCTGTTTTCAAATTCAACAGGAAAACATCATGCTCTTTTAAACTCAACAGGAAAACATCATGCTCTTTTAAACTCAACAGGAAAATATCATGCTCTTTTAAACTCAACAGGAAAATATCATGCTCTTTTAAACTCAACAGGAAAACATCATGCTCTTTTAAACTCAACAGGAAAATATCATGCTCTTTTAAACTCAACAGGAAAACATCATGCTCTTTCAAACTGAACAACAAAACAGCATGCCCTTTCAAACTGAACAACAAAACAGCATGCCCTTTCAAACTGAACAAGAACGGGTGAACAAAACAGCCATACATCTCCGTGGGCAGCGGCACAAGTGAACGGCGCTGGTGGATCTGGAATCATCATCGCTATCCTCCTCCTGAGGTACTAGGAAAGTGCGCAAGAAGGTGTTACTGGCATGCGTGCTTCTCATCGTTAGGGAGGAGGTTGCTTGTTTCCCGCTTCCTTTTTGTCCCTCTGTGCTGTTTTGTTGCTTGGCGTCTTGGATGTTACCTTGCTCCCTCGTGTTTCTTTTTAGTGCTGCTCACAGTGGGTGGCATGAGCACTGGAAAGTAGGACGTTTTGTTGTTGGCACGAGTCTGTACTAGATACTAGGACACTGTGCGCGCGCTCGCGCTCGCGTGTGTGTGTGTGTGTGTGTGTGTGTGTGTGTGTGTGTGTGTGTGTGTGTGTGTGTGTGTGTGTTGTGTTGTGTGTGTGTGTGTGCCTCCGTGTGGGTATGTCTGTGCAGCTGTGTGTGTGTCGGTGTTTACATGTCTCTGTTTTGAGGAGAGAGATCAAGAGAGAGGGAGAGAGAGAGGGGGGAAAGAAAGAAAGAAAGAAAGAGAGAGAGAGAGAGAGAGAGAGAGAGAGAGAGAGAGAGAGAGAGAGAGAGAGAGAGAGAGAGAGAGAGAGAGAGAAGAAAAGAGAGAGAACTCGGAACTCGGAATTTTAATGAATTTAGGCCAACAGCCCCTTTCATGGGGGAAATCTTAAAACACATTTCTATACAACATTACTTGATTAATTAACACACTTCAATGTATTTACATGGGATATTCAAAGGTACTAGTGTAGAAAACAAATGTTGTTTCAAGTACGTACGTTCAAAATACTTTTTTCTCTTATTTTAAAGGCAGCGACCCAAAACTTCGCCAGGTTCACTATGGTTCCCGCAGAGTCATCCATCATTTTTCTAATGAAAAGATCTTCTAAGTTATCGCCTTCAGTGACCTCTAAATGATAATATTGTCTGACCTGGTTGTACAGAGAGCATTCAAATAGAAAATGTATCTCGTTTTCCTGCACATTCGGACAAACCGGACATGAAGTGTTGGCAGTCGTAGACGCAAAGCGATATCTGTGAACGTTTAACTGGGACACGCCCATCATAAATTGTGCCATAGCGTTCCTAAACACCTGCACATACAGTATTTCAATAAACTTTGCTCTTGCAAATAAAGGTTTAAATTTGTCATATAGTGAACAGCGTGCACTGGTATCTAAGTGGTTACGCCAGCAATGACAGAAACTGCTACGTAATCTTTCTTTCAGTTCTTGACTGAATCGTTTTTCGTCGCCACACCCAAAGAACAAACATCTTCAAAACCATTTTCATATAAAATGCTTTTTTTATCTTAGACACCCAAGTTACATAACCTTTTCCATGCATACTGAATAACATTTTATATGCTTTTTTTGAATACATAGTCTCTGGCTGTTTCAGTAGTCGAAACCAGTATTTAATACATCTAGCAACAGCAGTTATCCAGAGAGGAAAGCGTCCCAATTCTCCGTATACAATATTATTTATCGTTTTGTTTCTTACGTGTAAAAATCTCTTGCATGCATATAAATGTACCTGTTCAAGCTGATAACGTCTTTCATAACCCCAAATTTCTGCACCAGGTAGAAAGAAACTCTAGGGAGAGCTAGACAACAGAAGGTCTTCAGAGAAGTAACCCCCTTTAGACAAGTGTTTCGGCCCTGAATTCCTTACACTCTCGGGGGGCCGGGCCACATCCAGGTCATGACTCCTGGATGCCCTTCTGCTGTTGTCTATTTTTTTTTCCCACGCCCGGGAGCGAACCTGGGCGATTCTGCGCTTCAGAACTGCGGTACACGGTTTTATGTGTCAAGTTTGTGTTCCAGCGTACTGTTCCCTATTAGCGCATTCAGCTTAAGGACAAGTTCCTCATCTAATTTCTCCCATTGTTCTTTTGCACCGGCAGGCGGCAAATTGAGTTTTCCACGTTTGGCGTTAAGAGCTTGTGCAAAATCCGCATCAGAACCGTCAGCGTGGATGTCCTTGGCACTATGGTTTAAATCCTGGCCTTGGTCATCCAACGTCTCACCTGCTATCGCAGTGCGCTGCTGCTGGTTCGTATGTGTCTTCAAACAGCCCATTTTTGTCCTGTGGATCTTCATGCCGCGTTTGGTGGTGAATCTCCTTCCACACACACACGGAAATTCCATCTGGTCATTAATCATGATCCGTTGTGCGTTTCCAGTCGTGATGGAGTCAGTGCCGATGGATTCATCATTCTCTCCCCCTTTCGGTGAATCCTGGGAGCATCTTTCATTTAAAGAACTCGTGGCATGTTATCAAAGGCAAGGTGGGAAGCCAACCCACAAAGCCCGCAGATCTAGTCTTTCCCAGTGTCCTTCGGTCTTTCCCGAATGTCCTCCGAACTATTCCCGGAAGTCAATGGATTGACCATGTGCAGGTAGAAAGAAACTCTAGGGAGAGCTAGACAACAGAAGGTCTTCAGAGAAGTAACCCCCTTTAGACAAGTGTTTCGGCCCTGAATCCCTTACACTCTCGGGGGGCCGGGCCACATCCAGGTCATGACTCCTGGATGCCCTTCTGCTGTTGTCTATTTTTTTTTTTTTTCCCCACGCCCGGGAGCGAACCTGGGCGATTCTGCGCTTCAGAACTGCGGTACGCGGTTTTATGTGTCAAGTTTGTGTTCCAGCGTACTGTTCCCTATTAGCGCATTCAGCTTAAGGACAAGTTCCTCATCTAATTTCTCCCATTGTTCTTTTGCACCGCAGGCGGCAAATTGAGTTTTCCACGTTTGGCGTTAAGAGCTTGTGCAAAATCCGCATCAGAACCGTCAGCGTGGATGTCCTTGGCACTATGGTTTAAATCCTGGCCTTGGTCATCCAACGTCTCACCTGCTATCGCAGTGCGCTGCTGCTGGTTCGTATGTGTCTTCAAACAGCCCATTTTTGTCCTGTGGATCTTCATGCCGCGTTTGGTGGTGAATCTCCTTCCACACACACACGGAAATTCCATCTGGTCATTAATCATGATCCGTTGTGCGTTTCCAGTCGTGATGGAGTCAGTGCCGATGGATTCATCATTCTCTCCCCCTTTCGGTGAATCCTGGGAGCATCTTTCATTTAAAGAACTCGTGGCATGTTATCAAAGGCAAGGTGGGAAGCCAACCCACAAAGCCCGCAGTAATAATGGAATAATGGAACTACCTGAGCATCAAACATTATAAAGAAAATGTCTGGTGAATTACATTTAATCTTTCTCAGTGTACTTAAAATAGCATTAGTACTTTTCTTACCTTTAACTTTAGCTTCTTCCTTTGTAGTTACAAAACTATGTCTAGTTGAAACAGTGAGGCCTAAATACCTGTACGAATTCCCCCACTTCCAAATTATTGCCATTAAAATCCCATTTTTCTTTTGAACCAAGAAAACCACCCTTTCGAAAAACTATTATTTTAGACTTATCTAAATTTACTGACAATCGTAGCTGCTTTGTTTCTTGTTGAAGAATGTTAAGTTGATGTTGAAGACCTACCGCGGTTGAAGCCAAAAGAGTAAGATCATCTGCAAAAAGCATGAGAAACATTTCTGTTTCATCTGAAGTGAATGTAACACCATGTTTTCCATTTAAAATAATTACGTTTGCAAGTTCATTTATCAGCAGAGAAAACAGTATAGGACTTACAATGCAACCTTGCCTTAGGCCTTGAAGGCATTCAAAGAAATTGGAATATCCATTTTTACTGCGACATAATACACATACTTGGACTGTTACGTACATTGCTCGGATCGTTTTGAACATCTTGCCCTTGATACCCACTCATAGTAATACAGACCATAAAACGTTTCTATTCACTGTGTCATATGCTTTTTTAAAATCTATAAAGGCAACTTAGAGTTTTTTATTTCTGAGTAAATACTTTTCAATTATTGCATGTAAGGTGAACATATGATCCACTGTAGACCGACCCTTCCTGAATCCTGCTTGTGCTTCGTTTATGACATTGTTTTCCTCTGCCCATACTGTTAATCTATTATTAATGATATGTGTAAATACTTTACTGAGAATGCTCATAAGAGAAATACCTCTATAGTTATCAGGGATATTAGTGCTTCCCTTCTTGTGTAGAGGAACAATCACAGCTTCTGTCCATTTCAATAGAAATGTACCCGTATGAAACAAAGCATTGAAGTACTTTTTAAAATACGGTGTTATTATATGCTCCGCATATTTCAATATTTCCGATATAATGCCATCTAATCCTGCGGCTTTTCCCGTTTTCAAATGTTTAATCGCTTTTATTATTTCTTGTTCACTGATTTCACTGTCAAGTATTTCATCGCTGATATCTTCATCTGTTTCATCATTTACAAACTCCTCCCCCTCGTCACATCCATCATTGAAAACAGATTCAAAATGATTTATCCATTCTCGTTCTGTAATATTATCGGCAATGATATCACGCCGTTTATGTTTACGAATCTGGCTCCAGAATTTGTTTGAGTCATTTATCGAGTCCATCAGTGCCTTTAAATCTGCATCCTTATGCGCACATTCTTTTTTATCCAGCAGGGCCTGATATTCTTTTCTCACTTTTGAATAATAAGCATAGTCTACTTTTGATTGTTTAAACTTTCTCAGGCATTTTCTTACCTCTTTTTTCTCCACTAAACACTCGGCATCAAACCATTTTGCCTTGTGTTTCTTTTGTATGCCCCGTGTAATTGTCTTTTTCATGGGCTCCGCAGCAGCAATGAGAGACTGTAAAAACATTTAATGACTCTTCTAAATCTGTAGCTATTAAATCAGTGGCTTTTACAAGTTGGATTTGAAAAGTGTCTGACATGACATTTTCATTGAAAAAAGCAACACGATCAGTTGACCAATATAGTTTTTCAATTCTTACAGTGGAATCGGAGATTGCAGCTGGGGTAAACATATTCCTTCGGGTTTGAAAATACAATTCCACTGGCATATGATGTGATTCCATTCTGCTACCTACAATCATTTTGTCAATGTAACCACACAGATCGCTGCTTGATAGGAAATAATCTATAACACTGTGACCATGTTCAGATAAGTAAGTGAAGCTGCCTGAACTGTTCAGTTCTGGACATCCATTTACAATGCTTAAGTCACAGCAAGCACACATTTCAAGAAGCTTTCTTCCATAATCATTGACTACCTCATCTTGCGAATGTCTGCTGGTTTCAAACGGGGTCGATTTGTCAAAAACATCTATAAGATAAGAAGAGAGAGAGAGAGAGAGAGAGAGAGAGAGAGAGAGAGAGAGAGAGAGAGAGAGAGAGAATAGAGAGACAGAGTGTGAGACTGAGATGAACAGACGAACAGAGAGAGAGAGAGAGAGAGAGAGAGAGAGAGAGAGAGAGAGAGAGAGAGAGAGAGAGAGAGGGAGGGTGTGTGTGTGTGGTGTGTGAGTGTATGTGTTGTGTGTACATTTTTGAGAGAAGCAGAAAGGGATAGAGAAAAAGACAGAAGGGGGGGGGGGGGGGAGGGAGAGAATATGCATGCATGCGAAATGCGTATGCATGTTCACTATGTGCGCATGCACATATTCACTCGATGCCCGCCTGCCTGCATGCGTGCAAGTACGAAGGCTATGTGCATGCACAGACAAGTTAATACAATGTCTTGAACATAGTACAATTCCATCCAATCACTCAGTATCATGAATCACACTCAATAATGCAGTGAAAAAAAAAGTAAAATGAAAGAAAATCATCACAGATAAACACTGAAATGTTGACACTCGAATTCCTCCCTCTCCTAACCATCATCATCATGTGCCTTGTTGCATGGTGCTGGCGATGAAGGCCGTCCATACGAATCTATCTTTTGTCAGTGCAAGTGTATCTCCTACTCCTAGTCCTACCCTTCTTCAGTTCTTGTCCCCACCCACTCTGCAGTACTATCCAGTATTCATTTTCTCCTGGGTGTACCTGGTGCTCTTTTTCTCTCCAGCTTTCCTGTCGTGACATTACGTGTTCAAATTTCCCTTGACTAATAAAATGTCCTGATCTTCTTCATTATTGTTTTTTTTTTCTTTTCGGTTTGTTTCTCTGAAGATTGTCTCTGTTGTTTTTTTTCGTAGTCCATGAAACTCTTAGTATTCTTTTTAGAAACCACATTTCAGCTGCACATGGGGATTTAAAAAATAAACCTGAATACGAATTTAAGCATAATTAAGGACATTAAAACATATATAAAAAAAAAGGGTCTAAGTTACCTAGAATTGCTTCCGCATATCCCACCTCCCTAGAACCAAATATGCACTGAACACATGTAACCAATTATCAATCCCAACAGAAAGTATGTAAGACTTTACCGAACACATACAGGTGAATGGACCAGATAGGCAGGAAATGATAGGAAGAAATGACCGAAAGCAAAGGAACAAGGCAGAAACAAAGAGAGTGACAGAACAGAAGAAAATTCCAGCACAGAATTACCAGAAGGTGGGGATACTATATATACTGAAAGAGCCCCTGGCATCCCCACAGGGGAACTGTTGTGGCTAGAACTTTCCATCACATGTCATACGTTATGCCATGCCTTGTGAATTATCCAAACAGAAGGAAACAAATGGAAACAGAATGAGAATATGCACTTAATGAAGGAAGCAAGACAGGCGTACATTTTTTCCCCATTGTCAAGCATACACAAAAGATAAAGAAACAACTTCACTAGATTTAGGGGAAAAAAACATAAACAAACAAAAAAACCCAGGTCTGACAACTTCCCTGATATTTCCTGTGCTGAAAAATTTCCCTGATATTTCCTTGTGCTGAAGATGATACCCCCCACCCCACTTTAGAGAAAAGGCCCTCAAGAAAGCACAGACCACCACTTAATCAGTCGAACAAAATTCGCAAAACAAACGGTAAAATGATGCAAGGGACACAACCAAGACAGGAACGTTTGTGTTTCAACAGCGCCTGTTGTTTCCCTTCCATTTAGTCACAGGCCTGTGCGGAGCTGAGTGGTTGTTATTACATGGTCTTACAGTTGGAAGGTCTGGGTTTTAACTTGGTTGGGTAACGCCTGGTGGGTAAAGGGTAGAACTTTTTCCTATCCCTCAGGTCAACATACATGCTGACCTGCTAGTTCCTGAGTGCTCTTTGTATACAAACATTGAACATGAAGTATGCACACTAAGACTGAGAGAGGCAGATCTCATAAAACAGACATACCCATATCATATATTATTGTCCACAAAGACTAATAGTAAGCATTATCATCAATCAGACACGTTTAAAATTGGTAACTGTGTGGTTGCCACCATCAGCCATCATCCAAGAGCCAGCTCCAGCTGAACCTATGGATCTGCCCATCTTTTCTCACTTCAGGTCACACTTAACCCTTCAGACATTCTGGAATACAGAAACTCCCAGTGCCAGGTGTTTTCTGCAGCTGCAGCAATGACAACATCACTGCTTTTAAATGCTTACAACTTCCCCATGTTTTAACCAGTTCTCTTGCTGAAAAGTTAGGGGAATCCCATGCCATGTGCAAAATATGACCTCTTTTCTCTCCCAAACGAAAGAGCAAGTGCCACAAGAATATCACATGTATGTGTCACAAAAATACGACATTGGCGGTGAGCCAGGCAGTCACTAAAAATGTTACATCAGTGCCGTAAGGATTAAAGACTGACCTGTTCATCCAGGCCTCCCACAGTTGATATTCAATCACTTTTTAATGTTTCTTCTACCAATATGTACTCCCACTTCTAACTACTAGTTATGTGGCATTTTGTAATCATTCATGTTTGTCTATAGATATTTATGACTGCAGGTGTGTGCATGTATGGCCAGATTCTGTCAGTAAGTATTCATTTGTATCTGTATTCTGTGTGTGTGTGTGTGTGTGTGTTGTGTGTGTGTGTGTGTGTGTGTGTGTGTGTGTGTGTGTGTGTGTGTGTGTGTGTTGTGTGTATGTGTGTGCGTGCATGTGTGAGTGTGTGTTGCATGTCTGATATATGTGTCGCTGTATGTATTGCAAACTGTGTCTTGCAAAGGTATGATTCACAGTGTGTCCAAATAAGTCTGGAGAATAGAGCTGTGTGTGTGTGTGTGTGTGTGTGTGTGTGTGTGTGTGTGTGTGTGTGTGTGTGTGTGTGTGTGGTGCACGCATATATGTTTTGTATGTGCATATTTAATATATCAGTGTTTCTGTATGTGTATTACATTCTGTGTCTTGTAAAGGTATAATTCACAGTATGTCCAAATAAGTTTGGAGAATAGAGCTATACAATAATGATTTATTATCATAATCATATTAAAAGTTCAGCTAATACCTGCAAAATAACATAACAGGATAACTTTAACATCTAACATTCTGTCAACAGGAACACTACCTTAACAAAGACAATAAATACTGTAAATATCATGATAACAAACAAAATGTTCAACACAATGTTTTGTGCAATAGGCCTACTTCCAGAGCCCTATAAAATAAGATGCTTATAGATCAAGCTGGCAAACGTTACAATACCTACAAGCTGCGATACAAAATATGACATGTACGATGAAATATATTCTTTTGTCTATCACTGTATCAGTATCAAGACTTATTTACAGATCACAGCACAGATCACAGCACCTATAGATGCTACGCATACATCTTTCATTGTTTGCTGTGCTGTTGATATATGTCATGATTTCACGATTGCTAATGCCAGTCTACAATATTTAGGCTGTATACATTGCTGTGTTATATTATTATGTCCCATACAATACAAAATGAAATGAACTTCATCTTTGCTGGATTTCTTGCATAATGAACATATCAAAAAGACGATAATCACATACTTTTGTCTGTACCTAAAACTGCAGTCAGATCAGATGCACCTCATCTAAACTTTTGTTAAAATCATGTAAACAAAGTCATACATTTGATACCAAGTTTTCCTTGCCACTTGCATTTAAATCATAAAACATTTTACATGCATTATGTAGTATCTTAAATTCCACATCTAATATTTTGAGCCAAAAACGAATACAATTAACTGCATAATATACACATACAGGTATCATATTATCTAATCCTACACAACATCATTGAGTGTACAAACATCTCCACCAAAAACTTCTTTGGGGCAAACAAATGACCTGATTCACTATGATGCACAGACTTATCTCATCCCCACAGTTCTGAACCATGATAAGTGACTGGCTGGACTTTGGAGTTAAACAGCTGAACAGTTCAACACTGGCAACAGACAATGCAGTACCATCATTATGATTACACAACCATCTTTCTGTTGTACTGAAGCTTCACTCTTTCCAATACAATAATATTCTTTTTGTCATACAAACTTCAACTGTAGTCAGGCAGCACACACAAACAGAGAGAGAGAGAGAGAGAGAGAGAGAGAGAGAGAGAGAGGAGAGAGAGAGAGAGAGAGAGAGAGAGAGAGAGAGAGAGAGAGAGAGACAGAGAGAGAGAGAAGAGAGAGAGAGAGAGAGAGAGAGAGAGAGAGAGAGAGAGAGACAGAGAGACAGACAGACAGACAGACAGACAGACAGAGAGTCTGAATCTGAATGGTTTACACATTAATTACACTGGACATCTATGCACAAATATGAATTAATGCACCTACTGTTTGATGACCTCACCACCAACCATACACTGCAAAACTTTATGATATAAATAAATAGGTATGACAGAAAAAATAAAGAGAGTCTAGCCATTCTAATCACACCCCTTTTAATACAAAAAAATTATAACATTAACAAAAAAATCCAGATTTTGTACTTCTAATGGTCAACGTGACTTTGAAGAAGCATCACATTCTGAAGGTCACTGTGACCTTGAGGATGCATAATGTGAAATTTGATGTGAAGCAAAGTCAATGGTAGACTGTCACAACAGTGAAAACAATGTAAACTTTGTCAGAAGTTCCTAACAGCACGCCATTCACACACTTTCTCAAAATTACATAAAAAAGGTGCTGATTTTGGACACTATCATAATCCATGTGACCCTGACATAAAACCATAATTTTCAAACTCATGCATATGTTACTCCTCAACTGTTCATACCTTGACCCAAATTTGGTAAAGATTCATTAAGAAACAGATGAGAAAATCATGCTAACACATTTTTTGCCACTGACAATAACACACACACACACACACACACATACACACTCTCTCTCTCTCTCTCTCTTTCCCATCAATATGATATAATTTCATCTCTAAAAATCAAAACCAACCAACCAAACAAAACCAAACAACAACAACAACAACAACAAAAAAACACCTCCCCCCCACCTAGACTGAAAAAATCAACACTGTCAAGCAGCTGTATCACTAATGGCCTCAACTCCATGCATTAAACACAAAAGTTGATATTCAAATCTTTTTAAGATATAAAATTGATAGAAACAAAGTTATACAGACAGACAGGTGACAATTAGAGAGTATAACACTGCAGACAGAATTATATATACATGTATCATAATATACTGACAGATATTCTGATACATGTCAAGCTTTAGCAGACAGTTGTGTCAAAATTTCTGTCTGTTCTATTTGGCAGTCTGCTGAGAATCATGCACTTGAATTGATTAAAAATCATTCTATCAATCAAATCATCAATGCCAAAAGAAATGATGAGCTCATATATATATATACCTGTCCACTATTTATTGTATTTTTAAAGGGGGAGGGTGGGGATGCCAAATCATGTACCTTATGAAGCGAAGCTGCGTATAAAGTGCAATGAAAATATACGAATAATGATATCAATGCCAATTCAAAACTGATAAATTAAAAACACATTTTCAACCCCTTGAGTGCCTCAAAATACATCATAAATAATTAATGGTCCTGCGCTGTGCTTACATAAAAAATGATACACTTTTCCCTCCTCCTCACAATACCCACAGATGAATGGAAACAATCATGTTTTTCACACACTTATAAAGCATCAAACATTGCTGCTTCTCTTTGACCAAAAAAGGGCACTCTTGGGCTGGAATTTGAATTGTGCATTTGTGACTAAATTGTGGACCCAAAACTTTTATGGTCCATTCAGAAACAGCTGAGAAAATCATGCGACACACACGCACGCACGCACGCACGCACGCACGCACGCACCGCACGCACGCCCCACACACACACACACACACACACACACACACACACACACACACACATGTGCAGTCGATATCAGACAGTCTCTAATTTTTCTATATTTTCTTTTGTTTTCTTTCTTTTCTTTTTTTCTTTTTCTTTTTTTTTTTTTTTTACAGACAAGGAAGACTGAAAATGAGATTACAAAATTTTAGTGATACGAAAGTCTACAGTACACATGAAGTAGACATATTCCTCTGGCAATCTACTAACTTTGGTACTTAATTTTTCATTCATACACATAAACTCTTATTTGCATACTGGCATATAGTGCCTCCTTTTGGTGGGGGAGGAAGGAAATGATGCAGCACTCAAAGAGTTAAAAAAACAACAACAACAAAAAAACATGAATAAACAACTGCAACAAGAACAAGACAGACATGGTCTCACCTTTTTCGTCGGGAGTACCCTTGAGATAGGAAGGCATTGCAGCAGTTTAGTGATCACTTCACAATTACACCTTTTAAGTATGTGGAACTGGTACAGTAAAATTACAAAGAATAATTTCAATGTTCACTTCCGCACACCTCCATTAATTGAGTTTGCAACAGAAATGGTACAGTACAGCTACAAAGGTTTTAAGCTCACTCCACGCAGCTGCTGCAAGTCAGTTTCACAAAAACTGGTGGTACAGCACAAAGACTTAATGATCACACCATATAATCAATCAGTCCTGATTAATCCACCATGCAGATTTCACAAACACTGGTACACTGCTAGTGAAAAGACTAAATGATCACACAATATATCTGATTGCTCCGAATCAATCCAGCAGACTGACGTTCTGAGTTGAGGGTTTGTTCAAGAGGGATTATTATCGCACTTGGACAATTCCGTGCGTGCGCTCCACTCAAACCTTCCAGTAATTATCTGGCTGACTCCTAAGCATATGCAAATCCTCACATGCAGACAAGGTTATGGAATGGAGAGGAGAGGAGAGGGACTTATGAAACACTAAGGTGACACCACCAGAATGATGGAAACATTAAGACCTGCAGCAAACAGACTTAGCTCTTAAGCCTATGTAAATCCCCACATGCAGACAAGGTCATGAAATGGAGAGGAGTGGAGAAGGACTTATGAAACACTACAGTGACACCACCAGAATGATGCAAACATTAAGATCGGAGCAAACACAGACCAGTTTTTGATGTTGCAAGCTGAGGACTAACCTCGAGATATCAGATCTTGAGTCCACAACTCCACTGTAAGAAACAACTAGCCAGTGTGAAAGTACTGTACAAATACATATAAAATATTCACACCATATGTTTAATCACTCAAAGCATATCCAGCAAGTACCTTTCATAAGCATTAACAGAACAAACATAAAAACTTAACGATCACACCATATATTCTATCAATGTAAACAGATCGAGCATGTTGGTTTCACAAAGAAAGGTACATTGCAAATGCAAAGACTTAATTATCAATCCATACATCCAACTGCTCCAGATTACTCAAGTGTGCAGATTTCATGAAAATGGGTTACTGCAAAGACATAATCAACCATATCTTTCATCACCCCATATAAATGAAGAAGGAAGAATCTGGTTCACAAAGACCAGCTCAATGCAAGTGCAAAGATGTGACTGCCTTTGGTTCTCATGTTTTTGTGAAGCTTTTAGCACTCTTGACAGATGAGGTGCTGTTATTATCATCTGTTATTTCATCAGTATTCTTCTTCTTCTTCTTTTCATCATCATCATCATCTATCATCATCAACAATAATATTATTATCATACACTATTTTCATCATCATCATCTTTATTATTGTCAATAGTATCATTGTCATCACTATTACTTAATGATACATGATAGGAACTTGTAGTAGGTGATATCCACATGAATTGGCTAGGTCCAAGCACAGACAGTGCCAGAACTGTACCACAATATCTATTATAACACAAGTTGACACAGCCATGTGCTTGAGGTCTGATGACTTTGAGTTCAATCCCACAACATAAAAACTGGTCTGTTTGCTGCTAATCTTAACACTCCAGTCATTCTGATAGTGTCAGTTCAGTATCATAGGCTCCCCTCATCTCCCCTTTCCATTTCAAGATCTTGACAAATGCACAGGGTTTTGTGCAAGGTCAGATATACCACATCATCACAGGCAGATTTGGGTGGAGCACATATGGAACTGTCCAAGTGCCACAGATCCCCCTTGATAAAACTCAAAAATCTGTTCCTGCACACCAGAAAGCTGGAGTCACAGCTGTAAAGACTGAGTGATCCACTCCTGGGAAGAAGTCTAGACACAAGAGTCCACTGACTGAACTGCTACAGTGCTATGGTGCTATCAAATACTGCAGTCTGATGTGCGCATCTACATGGTAACACAAACCATTACTTTCTTCTTTATCTTAGGTAGGTGGAAGGAGAGGTTAGAGTAGACATATATGTGTGCATGTCAGAAGCGGTGAATTCATAGGGTAGTGGGGGGGGGGGGGGGGGGGGGGGGAGGGGGGGAGAGGAGGGAGGGACTGCATGTTTGTATGAATAAGAATGTGTGTGTGAGTGTGTGTGTGTGTGTGTGTGTGTGTGTGTGTGTGTGTGTGTGTGTGTGTGTGTGTGTGTGTGTGTGTGTGTGCGCGCGCGGCATGTGCGCATGTAAATATGAGTGTGTGTTTATATGTGTGTGTGTGTGTGTGTATGTATGTGTGTGTGTTGTTGTGTGTGGTGTGTGTGTGTGTGTGTGTGTGTGTGTGTGTGTGTGTTGTGTGTGTGTGTGTGTGTGTGTGTGTGTGTGTTGTGTGTGTGTGTCTCTGTGTGTGTGTGTGTGTGTGTGTTGTCTTGTGCTGTGTCGTATCATGTCGTTCGTGGTGTGGTGTGGTGGTGTGGTGTGTGGTGTGGTGTGTGTGTGTGTGTGTGTGTGTGTGTGTGTGTGTGTGTGTGTGTGTGTGTTAGTGTGTGTGTGTTATGTGTCTGTGTGTTATGTGTGTGTGTTTATTTGTGTTGTGTGAATGCTTGTGATGTGCATGCTTGTGTGTGGTGTGTGTATGTCTGTTGTGCATCTTCGTGTGTGTGTGTGTGTGTGTCTGTGTGATCAGTGTTGTGGTGTGTGTGTGTTCTTTGTGTGAGTGTATGTGTGTGTGCATGCCTGTGTGTGTACATGCATACATGTGTGAATGCATGCACATCTGTATACACACATGCTTGTGTGGCATGAATGAGGGTGTGCTCTGATTGAAATGTTTACATACGAGTACTGCTGGAGTGGGTCATACACTGTAACACTCTCTGCAAGTAGCACCATGCACAGCACCTCTCCTGCTCTGTTTGTTCTCACCACTGCAAGGGTGACAACCTTACTTTCCTTCTCTTATGGGCTGAGGACATGTACCTGCATTTCCTCTCCTTAATAATGCAATCCTTGGCAGCAGTTTTCTTTTCACAAATCCAAGAATGTTAGTTAATTACTGACTAGGTATGAAATGAATGGATTCTAACTAGTCAGTCGTTTGCAGACTTGTCAATGAGTCAACCTCTCATGAAGCTGGTTTCTTAACTTGTTATCCATGAACTTGTAATGTTCATGCTTCAACTTCAAATAGGCCTATTCTTAAAAAAACAAAAACAGTTAAGAACTCTAATAAGAAACCATTACGAACTCCAAATAGGCCTTTTCTTAAGAAACCATTCAGTGATGTACTCTACATGTCACCTGCAAACATGCAGAATGTGTATACAACTCCAAATACCATTCAAACTATGTGTCAAGCATCTAGAAAAGGAATACTTACTGCTGCCAACTCCAAATACCACTAGCACCGCAAACTTAAAGTGTTCGCTATACACCCCCTCATCCAGAGAAATGCTTAACATAAATAACATCATATACTCAATACCACTGGCTGAAGAGAGAAACTCTGCAGAGTATTACAGTATAATCAGGCACAGAATACACCAAACCACAGATACTATCACCTCCAATTCTGTATATCCCAACTGTAGTGTGACCATATAACATTTAATTCCAAGAACACCTGCAATGTGCCAGACCTTATAAAAAAATAGACTGATTATTCTGCAACCAAACACATGCAACCTTTAACAAGTCTGTAGCTCCAACACCGATAAAGTTTTGCTAAAATATTTGAGAAGTACACAAATATCACTCACAAACACACATAGCCCCTCCACACAACAGGAACTAACTCCAGCAAAGTGTCTGATGCAATAATGAAATACAGGTCTATACTTTACGCACAGCTTTCAACGCCTTTTCATACAATTCATCACTGACACATCTGCTAGCTAGATATATTTAGGCCACTCAGTCTGTACTACTTTCATGCACATAGCTATCATATCTGAACACTAGACTGACCTCACATCACATGTAAAGACATCTGAGAAAGACAGTTGCATAATGATCTTGACGCGTATCAGAGTACATTTGTGGATGCACGGTCACACACAGTCATAAAGTGTAACTATCCTTACTGAGCTCTTCTTTAATGTCAAGACCAGGAAATATAAGCTTGAAAACTGACAGTCATTTACTTTTACACCACACACACACACACACACACACACACACACACACACACACACACACACACACACACACACACACACACACACGCATGCACACACACACACACACACACAATGAGTGTGCAACAATCCGCACTAAAACATCCTTCAACAAGATCCCATAACCTAGAAAACTGACAGCCACCCTTACCAACTTACACACACACACACACACACACACACATACACACACGTATGCGCGCATACGCACACACATACACATGCACACACACACACACCCTCCCCCCACCATAACTGAAACCTTTTTTGGCTTTAATGACACCACCTTGTCAGAATAAGCCTGAACACTAGTCATCAGCCTTTACAGTTTTACACATGCATGCGGACACAAATGCAACCACGCGTGCATGCACACACGCACACAAAACTCAACACACCCATACACACATTCTCCTTTCCTCACAAACAAGACTGCAACAACCCCTTGCTCCCTACATATGATGGCAGACTTTCACACACCACTATTCACAATCAAATGAGTGAACCACCCTTTTAGCATTCACACTCCAGTGACTTTTTTTATGCGTCAAATACTTAAGACTTCAGATCCGACAGAGGCACAACTGACATGCTATTTGTACTACAAACAGAGAGAAAATAAAAAACACCAAAAAAGAAGCTTTTGTCACCTTCATAGACTATAACAAAGCATTGACAGAATCATTTATCTCCACCTGTTCAACACAATGGTCAAAATGGACTTTCCCAAACACCTCACTGCATTAATTGCCTCATTATAGAAAGACCAAAAGGCTACAGTTACACAGAACAATCAGAAATGTGAATTCTTCAACATCCACAGGGAGTTTGACAAGGTTGTATCCTCTTATCGTATCTCTTGAACATCTACACGGAACAAGTCATGTGAAATGCTGACATGCTGGCATGAGCATAAAGATGGGAGGAAAAAATCTTACAAACCTGTGCTATGCCACTGATACTGCACTGTTAGCAGACAACATTACCAGCATAAAAAGAATTCTATACAGGGTAGATGCAGCAGTCAGAAAGGCTGGTCTCAACTTCAATGCCAAGAAAACAAAAGTGCTACATAGTACATATCAAAGGCAAAGATACTGAAAAGAAGTGCTACATATCAAAGCAAAGACACTAAAACAATCATGACATCTTAATTAACAAAGTTCCTTAAGAAAATGTTAAGGGCTTCAAATATCTTGGTTCTGTAAAAACTGATTCTCACATGTTAATGCTTTAACCATTCTGGAGAACTCAGCTTAATGTTTGACAGATCCTGTCCCCTTTCCCTTTCCACTTCAACACTTGCCAGCGCATAGGGTTTTATGCAGGCATAAGGGATCTGCCAGATAACAGGCAAGGTGGCATGCATGTGGAATTATAAGTACGATGAACGGTTATGAATAAAAACGACACACTCCACAACACTAGGAACTGTTTTGAAAGATCTTGCTCAGCACTTAACCATGCAAAGATGATTGGCTTGCAGTCATACAAGATTTTATTCAAGTGCGCGCGCGCGCCACACACACACACACACACATACAAGAGCAATAAAGTACTTTCAACAACCAGTTAATCAGAGCAAAGGGGAAAGACCCATATGACATGACAAACTAAATGATGAAACTTTAAATGGTAAGCTGTCAAGTGTCATTAGTTTAGTGTCAACAATAAAACAGCCAACCCAGCAGCACTGTTTATGTCATGGAAAAATTAGTCTAAGAAGTTCATTCTGTTCCATGATTTTTTGTAAACACACAAATAAGTCATGTACTGATGTAGAACCAAATCTGTTTAGAGTTATGTGTACATTATTATAATAATAATAATGATTACAATATTTATATAGCGCAGACAGATCCTTGTGGAACACCACAGGTCAGGAATGCAGGTTGAGAGTAAGTGCCATTGATGAGAACAGTTTGTTTTCTGTTTGATAGGTATGAAGTAAACCAAGAGAGAGCAGGGTCAGAGATGCCAAAAGTATGATGGAGTCTAGAGAGAGGAGAATACCATGATCAATGGTATCAAAGGCTGCTGACACATCAAGGAGTGTGAGGAGAGAGACTTTGCCAGTATCAGTTGCAAAGATGAGAATGTGTAGAATGTGTTGTAGGGCAGTTTCAGTGCTGTGGCACTGATGGCAGGCTGACTGGAATGGATTGAGGAGATTGTTGGTAGACAGGTGAGAGTTCAGCTGGTTGAGGACAACTTTTTCAAGGAGTTTTGACAAGAAAGAGAGATTAGAAATAGGCCAGTAGTTTTTCAGTTCATTAGGATCTAAATTGTATTTCTTGAGGAGAGGGTGAACGATAGCAGACTTGAAAGAATCCAGGACAGTTCCAGTTTGAAGAGAAGTGTTGATGATGTCAGTGATGAATGGACGGAGAGTAGAGAGGCAGTCAGAGTAGAGAGAACCTGGAAGAGGATCCAGTTCGCAGGTTCTGAACGACATGGATCTGATTGTGTTGATTATCACTCACATGACTGTGTTAACACTGTTGAAAATTGTAAATGTGTGTGTGTGTGTGTGTGTGTGTGTGTGTGTGTGTGTGTGTGTGTGTGTGTGTGTGTGTGTGTGTGTGTGTGTGTGTGTACGCATAAATACTTGTGTGTAACTATGCTTGTGTTGGTCTCAATCTTGTGTGTGTGGTGTGTGTGTGTGTGTGTGTGTGTGTGTGTGTGTGTGTGTGTGTGTGTGTGTGTGTGTGTGTGTAGAACACATGAATATTCATATCTGTATATCCACTGTGTACATATATGCTGTGTGTGTATGTTACTCTGTGTGTGTATGTGTATCTCATCTGTGTATGTGTGTGTGTGTGTGTGTGTGTGTATGAAGGCACACATGATTGTATACTTGTGTATTTTTCATGTGCTTATGTCCACTATTATCAATGCACATGCTTGTGTGTGCACGCCTGTCCATATCAGCATATGTGTGTGGTGTGGTGTGGTGTGGTGTGGTGTGGTGTGGTGTAGTGTGGTGTGGTGTGGTGTGGGGTGGGGTGTGTGTGTGTGTGTGTGTGTGTGTGTGTGTGTGTGTGTGTGTGTGTGTGTGTGTGCGCGTGTGTGTGCATGTGTGTGTGTTTGTGTGTAACTTTGTGTCATGTGTCTGAGTGTATGTCACTATGTTTATGTTCATGTGCCAGTATGTAGATGCATAGGTGCGTATAATGATAATAATTACAGTATTTATATGATGCCAAATCTTGACAATTAAAATCAAAGTACACTGATGCACCTGACATATGCATGCAACCGATGCAGACTCCATACAATACACACACACAAAGACCTACACTAACTGAGAGAAAGAGGCAGCTGTAGAATACATTGTTGGGAGAAGAAGTGGGTTTCTAAATTGGGATTCACAAGCGGAAATGGTAGGTATTAGGTGAAGG
Source organism: Monoplex corrugatus (assembly GCA_030674185.1). Classification (NCBI taxonomy): domain Eukaryota; kingdom Metazoa; phylum Mollusca; class Gastropoda; order Littorinimorpha; family Ranellidae; genus Monoplex; species Monoplex corrugatus. The sequence continues at coordinate 21,241,988 of JAPXFY010000018.1, read as the reverse complement.
GAGAATGGAAATCTATTCCACACCAGGCATGAGCTATGTTTGCTGTGTATCATCTGTATGTAGAAGTGGTATGAACATCCAAGTCACTGCATTGTGTGTGTGTGTGTGTGTGTGTGTGTGTGTGTGTGTGTGTGTGTGTGTGTGTGTGTGTGTGTGAGACTGTGTGTGTGTGTGTGTGTGTATGTCAGTGTGTGTGTGTGTGTGTGTGTGTTAGTCACAGTGTGTGTGTGTTGTGTGTGTGTGTATGTCACTATGTGTATGTGTGTTTGTGTGTGTGAGTGTGTGTCATTGTGTATGTGTGTGTGCGTGTGTGTGTGTGTGCGTTTGTGTGTGTGAGTGTGTGTGTGTCACTCTGTGTGTGTATGCGTGTGAATGTGTGTGTGTCACTGTGTGTGCAACAATACGAGTTGACTGACTACTCCACAAACATACGCTCAAAGCCGTGTTACTTGTCTGTTTATAAGACCACAATATGCGCTGTTGTAAGCCGTGTACTACCGTTTCAATGTCTCAAGTTACAATTTTTTTTTCAAACTTGAAAGATTTTTTTTTCCACAAGCGTGAACAACAAAAACGAAATGCAAGAATACAACGCTGACAGAAGAATTCACTTACAAACACATAAATTGTTAACTGAAGGTAGCAGACGTTAGAAAAATACTGATTTCATCTCACTGAAAGCTTACCTTTGTTCGGCAGGGGCACACTTTCGTGAGACATATTCTGTTTGCTGCTTCGAACAGCAGACAGTGTGCCGGAATCCCCGACAATAACCGAAAGTAACAGTAGCGCGATAATTGTATCTGTTTACCAAACTAAGACGGAAATCTTCATGTGATAATCTTATCTATTTACCGAAATAAAGTTGACAGAAGACTTAACTTTCTTTTTCTTTTTTCTTCCCCCACCCTCTCTCTCGTTGCGTGCGCTCGCGCGTGTGTGTGTGTGCATGCACGCGCACTGTGGATAACAAATTTTTGTTATTTTCAAAATACCATAGCCAAGGCGTTTCGGCTGTGGTTGGTAACCACACATAGTGATGCTTTGAACATTATGCTTCTGGCATGTAGGACAGCAGTGAAGGTTCTCCAGTCCTGTCTGTTCTGGACCAACCTGTGCACAGCACCCCAGCTGTGCTTCAGGATCTTGAGATCTCCCTCTGCTGCTTTTCTTCATGTGTTTTCGGGTCTTCTTCTCGTGTGTTCCTTCTGGTGTCCAGTGAAGAGCAGCACAGTTGATATACCATTCATTTGAATAAAAATAAACCGCACGCATTATCCTATTTTTTCATGATGCCACCACATATCTGTCAAAGGAATGGTGAGAAGGTCCACAGTTCAACTTCTATTATTGGTTTGTTTGCTTTACAGTTGTCAGAGCATCATTCACTTTGACTTCTGCATCCTGTCCACCAGCATCCTGAGTTATTCAACCATGCTAGCAAAGCAGGAAGCTGGTGGATAGGGTGAGGGAGTCAAAGGGTTAAGGTTTTGGGGTCGATGGATGGGATGTGGGTGTCAACGGGTTTTAAACCCTCAGGTGGGCCACTTCTTTCTTTTGCTGTTTGTTTGTCCTGGACTCAAGATCTTATATCTCGAGTTCAATCCCAACCTGCAAAATTAAAACTGTTCGCTGCCCATCTGAATGTTTCCATTCTTCTGGTGGTATCGGCTTAGTGTTTCATAAGTCCTTTTCCGTCCTCCCCATTTCAAGACCTTGCCAGCACATAAGCTTTTGCACAGACTTGGGAAGTCTGCCAGATAATTGCTGGCAGATTTGGGAGGAGTGCATATCATGAAGAATTGTTTGAGTACGATGAATCTCTCTCTGGAACAAACAACAAGTTCTATTTGATTTTTACCACAATGGAGGTTGTTATAAACATTGTTTTTCGTTGTGGGATGAGGCAGATCAAAGTATAAGGATTTTGGCCTCCCTTTTTAAATTTTTTTTATTGCTGTTGCTGTTTTTGTTTTTTACTGGATGCTCAGTCATTGCTGCTCTTCCTCCCTCCCCCTCCTCTCCCTCGCACACAGGGTATAGATCCTTTGGCTATGTGATAATTGAAGGAGGGGGGTGGGGGGGGGGTGGAGTAACCCTACAGAAAACCTAGAGTGCTGAAGTTAGAGGCACCAGGTCTGCAGGCGCCTTCTAACAAACCATGGTACCGAGCAATACAAACACAAAATATCTACATGATCATCTACATCAGACCAGAATGGCTCCCGCCCACTGAGGTCCCCTGTCAGGGTGGACCAGTGCCAGGACCTGCACTTCAACAGCCCAGCCAGCAGGAGTTCAAGTTCATATTGCTTGTAGCCCAGCCGACTACTAGAGACATATCAGGGCTAACATCACGTCGAAAACGACAACTCGGTTAAGCCAGCAGGAACAGGGGAAAAACGGCCACATTCATAACTAAGCTTAGATGTCACCTGACCATGTGAACAGAGAATGAGAGAAGAAGAAGTTGTTGTTCCTGTTGGCAGTGTTATAGTAGTTGGTCAGGTCGGATAGATGTATCCGCTACTGGTAACCTGGAACCCAGTACTACCTGTCACAGGGTCGAATTGCTGGCGACTAAACCAGCAACCCCACCAGTCCTCTCAGGAGGATGGTGAGGAGGGTGGCTAGAAACCCTGGTGGAAATAAATTAGATCCATCAAAGGGCGCCAGCTCTGGAGAGCTACCCGCGGCCGTCTAGCTAAGGGAGTAAACCCTGACAGTAAATCCGGTGTGGGGACCCTAAGGCGGTTGGATGGCAAACTTTCCTGCGGCCGCGTTGGCACCAAAACGTAACAGCCCTGCTGTTCCTTTGGATCTGTCAGCGAGGTGGAGAGGGGGGACAAGTTGCATGGGCAACAGCCTGTCTTCCATATTACACTGCCCAGGCTTACATCCGCCCATTCATCCACAAACACTCTGCACCTACGACCTGGAGAGGACACTCCAGCCTCGCAACACGGGAAGCAACAGATACCGGTGATAAGTCATTGCTCAACTGGCGTAGAGCTGACGCCAGGGGTTGCTTTTGACGGTGGGAGAGACCTTCGTGTCTTACTGGACAGCTACCGCCCGCCTAAGCTGGGCAGCCCCCAGCCAGTTAGGTGCTGTCCCGCCACGACCTGCCTTCTTCATTGGGTGCATGAAGATTAGGAGAAAATCTGACAAGCAGGTCGTTAATTACCGCACCAAATAAAAAGAAAAATTCAAATTCAAGAAACGGATCAGGAAAAGGATCAGCAGTGAAACTGGGCTGTTGGAATGTCCGAACAATGATGCCTGGGCTCTCCCAAGATCTGCAAGACATCAGCGACGCCAGAAAAACCGCCGTCATAAACAGCGAACTAAAGAGGCTCAATGTGGACATTGCCACTCTGCAGGAAACACGGCTGGCTGACTCAGGAACACTAAAGGAAAGGGACTACACCTTCTTCTGGCAAGGAAAGAGTTCTGATGCCCCAAGAGAGCACGGAGTAGGCTTTGCAGTAAGGAACAGCCTGCTGAACATGATTGAACCAGGCAGCGGCGGTTCAGAACGACTCTTGACTCTCCGCCTCAACACCACCGAAGGCTATGTCACTCTCATCAGCGTTTATGCCCCAACTTTGTCCGCCTCTCCAGACACCAAGGATGAGTTCTATGAAAATCTTGTGTCAACCATAAGGAACATCCCCAGGACAGAACAACTTGTTCTCCTTGGCGACTTCAACGCCAGAGTGGGTGCAGACAATGACTCATGGCCCTTCTGCCTCGGTTCCTTTGGAGTGGGAAAAATGAATGAGAATGGACAGCGACTGCTTGAGTTTTGCGCCTGCCATGAACTGTGCATCGCCAACTCCTTCTTCAAGACGAAGCCTCAGCACAAAGTCTCCTGGAGGCATCCCCGCTCAAAACATTGGCACCAACTGGATTTGATCCTAGTAAGACGTGCCGCTATCAAAAACGTTCTCCACACTCGCTCTTATCACAGCGCAGACTGCGACACAGACCACTCTCTGGTATGTTGCAAGATCAGGCTACAACCAAAGAAGTTCCACTGCTCAAAGAAACAAGGGAACCCTCGCATTGACGTCAGCAAGATGTCTCAGCCAGATCTTGTAGAACAGTTTCGCAGAGGCCTTTCAGAGAGAATACGATGCATTGCAGCCCAGAGACTCTGCCACTGAGAGATGGGAAACGCTACGAGACACCATGCACCGCATTGCTATGGCCACCTTTGGGAAGAAAACTGTGAAGTCCCACGACTGGTTTGAGGCCAAATCATCAGAGATGACTCCCACTGTTGAGGCCAAGCGTGCCGCACTCACCAAGTATAAGCGGTCACCCAGTGAGAAGAACCTGCAAATCCTCAGGGCTGCCAGAAGTAAGGTTCAGCTTAACGCCAGGCGCTGCGCAAACGAGTACTGGACAGAGCTCAGCGAAGAGATACAGAGTGCTGCTGAAAGAGGCAACATCCGAGGAATGTATGATGGCATCAAGAAGGCACTGGGACCAACACAGAGCAAGATCGCCCCCCACAAATCCTCCACTGGGGAAGTAATCAGCAATCCTAGCCAACAGATGGAAAGATGGCGGAACACTACTCCGACCTCTACTCCACACAGAACATGGTGTCCCCCTTAGCCCTCGATGCCATCAAGTGCATGCCGGTAATGGAAGAACTTGACGCAGAGCCAACTGCGGACGAACTCAGCAAGGCCATTGATAGCCTGGCATCAGGGAAGGCACCTGGCAACGACGGAATTCCCCCAGACCTCATCAAGCACTGCAAGACTTCTCTTCTGCACCCTTTGCACGCAGTCCTCTGTCAGTGTTGGAATGAGGGAGCTGTACCACAGGACATGAGGGACGTTAAGATCGTCACCCTGTACAAAAACAAGGGCGAAAGGAGCGACTGCAACAACTACAGAGGTATCTCGCTCCTCAGCATTGTTGGCAAAGTATATGCTCGGGTCCTCCTAATCCGCCTGCAGAAACTGGCTGAACGCGTCTACCCGGAATCACAGTGTGGTTTTCGAGCAGAGAGAATCCAGGAGAAGTCCAGAGAGCAGCAGATGCCCCTGTATGTGGCATTCATTGACCTCACCAAGGCCTTTGACCTAGTCAGCAGAGATGGCCTTTTCAGGGCTCTCCGAAAAATCGGCTGCCCCCCCAAACTGCACAGCTTAATTGAGTCCTTCCACTCAAACATGAAAGGGATGGTGCAGTTCAACGGAAACCTCTCCAAGCCCTTCGACGTACGCAGCGGTGTGAAACAAGGCTGCGTCCTGGCCCCAACCCTCTTTGGAATCTTCTTCGCTCTCCTCCTGAGGCATGCGTTCAGCACAGCGCAAGAAGGGATCCACCTGCGGACCAGATCAGATGGCAGGCTCTTCAACCTCGCCCGCCTCAGAGCAAGGACAAAGGTCCGTGAAGCCCTCATCAGAGACATGCTATTTGCCGACGATGCCGCAGTTGTGACTCATACTCAGCGGGACTTGCAGTCACTAATGGACCGCTTCTCCCAGGCCTGCAAAGATTTTGGTCTGACCATCAGCCTTAAGAAGACAAACGTCCTGGGCCAAGACACGCCATCTCCACCAGCCATCACCATTGATGATTACGAGCTTGAAGCCATCCATCAATTCACATATCTTGGGTCCACCATCACCGATAACCTCTCCCTCGACAAGAGGATCGGGAAGGCAGCCACAACACTAGCCCGCCTCACACAAAGGGTGTGGACAAATCCCAAGCTGACCACAAAGACAAAGATGGCTGTATACAACGCCTGTGTCCTCAGCACCTTGCTGTATGGCAGCGAGGCGTGGACCACGCATGCTCATCAGGAGAAAAGGCTCAATACCTTCCACCTGAGAAGCCTACGGCGCATACTTGGCATTTCCTGGCAAGACAAGGTGACCAACACCGAAGTCCTAACCTGCGCTGGCCTCCCAACCATGCAAACCATGCTGAGACAGCGTCGGCTGCGCTGGTTGGGCCACGTTCGCCGCATGGAAGATGGTCGCATCCCAAAAGACATCCTTTATGGTGAGCTTGCCACAGGGCAGAGAAATATTGGCCGCCCACAGCTGAGATACAAAGACGTTTGCAAGCGTGACATGAAGGCGCTTGAGATCAACACTGAGTCCTGGGAGGACCTCGCAGACGACCGCAACAGCTGGAGAACTACTCTCAAGAAACAGCTGCGGATTGGTGAGGACAAACTGTCAGCTGCTGCAGCAGAAAAGCGAGTTCGCAGAAAAGGGATGACAGCCAACAGACCAGCATCAGCATACACATGCGACCGCTGCGACAGAGACTGCCTCTCTCGCATTGATCTGTACAGTCACAGGCGACGCTGCTTGGACCAAGCAGACAGCCCATCTAGACATTAGAACGGATGTACTTTGTCCATGGTCAGTCATGACCGAAGGAGGCCTACTACTAGTAGTTGTAATAGCTTTTGTTGTTGTTATTGTTGTTTCTGCTGCTGCTGCTGCTGTTGCTCAGATGTTGTGGTTGTTGTGTGTGTTGCTAATACTACTCATCTCACAGAATACATGTAATTATACTGATATACATGGTTTGATTGTTTTTTTTTTATTTATTATTATTTTTCTGTACGTCTCTCTCTCTCTCTCTGGCTCTCTCTGTGTTCGTTGTCATGATTACAGTATTTCATAATAATGGGCACACTGAAACGTTTGTTAATACAGATTTGACATTTTGCTATTACTTGATAGCTTTGTGCAAGTTGGTAAACTGTTAAACTGAGCTGTTGGGTATATACAATATATTTCGACTTCGCCTTCTCTGTATACTGTCTTTTTCTATACTGTTTGTGTCAGGTAAAATGTTTGAACTTAAGTTTAGTTTAAATGTTTGATACTATTCATCATCATCATGTGCCCTGCCGCAAGATGTTCGCAATCACGGCCGTCGATATGAATCTATCCTTTGTCACTGCAAGTAACGCTGACAGTGATGATGAACGAAGAAAGTTAAGCCTTGTTTACAATAAGATTTACGCTATGCAAGAGTTACTTCCCTTTAATTGAGTTTCGTTAATTACACTACATGGTCACAACCCTTTTAAAAATCGTTCTTATTCTTTTTCTCTCTCCATTGTCTCCTTTTGTTCTATTTTCTCCCCCCCCCCCCCACTTTTTTCTCTTTCTGTTGTTTGTTAATGCTGTTGCTGTTGCTGTGCGACTTTTTAAATCATAGAAAGTGAGATTTTGAATATGACTCCACAGTCTTGTATTCATCTGGTAATATGAATTTTTAACAGTGATGGCGCTAGTGGTGATAGTGTTGGCAATGATAATGAAGGTGGTGTTTGTATTTAGGGTTAGCACTTACTATGGTTTTTGTTTAATTCTTGTTTTTCTGGGTGAGGGATGAGACTGGGGGTTGTAAAGTGAGGAGATGACGTGCACTTGAATGCGATTCACCACGATGTGGGGTTGATGTGTCTGTGTGCTGGTCTTTTGAACGAAATGGAAGTGATATACTGGGTGATGATTTATACTGACAGTGAGGGGGTTAGGGTTGGTTGCGGTGTTATGTGATGGGATTAATATTATTCCTGGCGATTTACATGGGTTGAATAGTTAGGAGCTCACATTAGGGCAGATTCTTGATTTAGAGACTTATTTCGATACAGATGGTACAGACCTCTACACAAAGGATGGACGGTGCAGGGGATATTGTTCTGAGTCTATATACCGCATAGTGACTCGAGATTCCGGTGGCACACTGTGCATTACAATTCTTCTTCTTCCTCTTTTGTTTGACGTCTACATGGTCAGGCCACATGTGGCTGCGTTTCTAGTTCTTACCAGCTGCCATAAGGCTTGGTGATCAGAAGGGTTGTAGCCAGCCATGTCTCCAATCGTTCCATTCGATAGATAATGGCATTGCATGATATGGTTTCAGCAGGCTGGTCCTCCTGACTGCACGGCAGGCTGATGAAGGCATCAACTTGAACTTGCGGTTGGACATTACAGTTGGAGAGATACATACACACACAACACACACACACACACACACACACACACACACAACACACACACACACACACACACACACACACAACAAAAAGAAAAAAGAAAAAACAACAACAAACAAACCAACCCAGCAACCAACCAACCAACCAAACCAAACCAAACCAAACCAAACCAACCAACCAACCAACCAACCAACCAACCAACCAACCAACCAACCAACCAACCAACCAAACCAACCAACCAACCAACCAACCAACCAAACCAACCAACCAACCAACCAACCAACCAACCAACCAACCAACCAACCAACCCAAACCAACCAACCAACCAACCAACCAACCAACCAACCAACCAACCAACCAACCAAAGCAAGCAACAAGCAAGCAAGCAAGCAAGCAAGCAAGCAAGCAAGCAAGCAAGCAAGCAAGCAAGCAACCATTAACAACAACAACAAAACCCAACTAAATTTGCTTCAGTGACAAACAAGGACGGACGTAGAACCATTAGTTAGTTAGCACCTCAAGACCTCAGCTGCCAGCGAGTAGGACTAACGTGTGCTTATGCCATGATCAATTTAGATCTTTTTTCACCATACGGCGTTTGCGCCATTGGTGCATATGGAATACAACTGAACGCAGACATGCTATGGTAGAAAACTGAGAAACTGCCGCAGTTAAGCTGCTACGATGAGAAACCATTGCACTTTATAGGGAGTTGCGTTCCAGTCAACTAACTCAGCTGCTGTTGCTGCATTTGTTGTTGTTGAAATCTTCATGAAAATAGAAGATTATATCATATCGACTGGAGTTAGGTGTGTGTATATGTTTGTTTGTATGTATGTGTGTGTATGTGCGTGTGTGCGTGCGTGTGTGTATATATGTATGTGTGTGTATGTTTGTGTGTGTGTGTGTGTGTGTGTGTGTGTGTGTGTGTGTGTGTGTGTGTGTGCACGCGCGTGCGCGCGCGCGCGTGTGTGTGTGTTAAGCAGATTTTCTCAACTATTTCTGAACGACCTCTAACAAATTTTTGTCAAAGTTGTGAACCGTTGAAGGGTTGCAAATATATCTGTTTGGAAGTCTGGGCGCCAAGGTCAAGGTCACACGATGCCTAAAAATCAGCACTTTTTGAGAAAAGCGTTTGTTTTACGGAAACTTCTGACAATTTTTAAAATATATTTTCATATTTGTTGCTGTCTGTCATTGTCCTCGATGCACATCAAGTTTCAGTTCATCTGAAATTTCTTCAAGGTCACGGTAACATTGAGAAGCACAAATCTGAGTTTTCTGTGATAATTTTTGTATAAAAAGAAAGATTGTTCGAATGGTTTGATCATCTTGTTTCTGATTCCTCTCTACTATTATCGGTTTTGGTATTACGTCCTTGATTTGACATTTGTATCTAGAAAATAAAGATCTTCATGTGCGTAGTGTGGTGTGGTATGGTGTGGTATTGTGGTATGGAGTGGTGTGGTGTGGTGTGTTGTGATGTGGTGTGTTGTGATGTGATATCGTGTGATGTGATATGGTGTGGTGTAGTGTGGTGTAGTGTGGTGTTGTGTAGTGGTGGTTGGTCATCTCCTTCCTTGCCTTACGGCTTTTTTGTAAACAAAGTACTTGATGACTGGGTCTGAATGGGTTATGGCATGGACAGCCCCCTATTGCTTGGTGAAATGATTAGTGTGTGGCTTTGAAATGATAGCAATTATCTGGCAGACTCTTTGAGCCAGTGGAAAAACGCTAAGCTTTAACAAGGGCTCGAAATGGGAAAGGAGGGAAGGGGACACCCGAGACTATCCGTAAAACACGCTTCTGACACAACTGCGGGAGAAGAATGGCAGAGTGGTTCAGACGTTCGCCTGCTAATAACTAAACTCGAGGTTCCAGGTTTCGCTCCTCGTAGAGGCCTCGACTTTTCTCCTCAGTTTGACCGGAAAATCGAACTGAACGTCTAGTCCTTCGGAAGGGGACGAAAAACAAGTCGGACCCGTGTGCCTTCTGGCTGTGCACGCTAAAGATACCACGGCAGTTGAAAATCGTGAAGAGCAGGGCGTTGCCCGGCTTCTTTGGTATAAAACATTGGAGAGATAGGCTGATTTCCCTGGTCCCACCCCTTGAAGTGGGTTAAAAAAAAATGTGAATATGAATTTGAAGTGAGAGAGAGGGGATGGACATCGCCCTCGTGGTGCTGGCCCCGGGAAAAGTCGAGGTCTCTGCCACCTCACTCCCCTACGACCCCAGGGTTATGGAACTATCTAGGTAGGACCTCAGGACCTGGCCAGATCATGGGTTTATGTGCAGGCTTAAGGCTTGTGCTGTGATCATTATGGATCTTCTCCATCACATGGCACCTGTGACGTTAGTGCATATGCAATTCATTCCGAGCGCGGAGATATCATCTTGAGAAACTGAAACTGAAGCTGAAACTCTGACCCAACTAGAATGACGGAGCATTACGATGGGCAGCGAAAAAACACACGAAAAAAACAACTATTATGTTGCAGACTGGAATTGAACTGAAGACTTGAGATAACGAGTCCATGGCTTTATCAAAGGTGTCATCCAGCCCTGAAGTGAAGAAATGCCATATGATGTCAAAGTCTCCTTCACACAAGAGATCCAGGTCTTCCTTGGTCTGCCTTCTGTAACTTTTGACTCCCGCAGCCTGTCCACCAGCATCCTTCATTGTCAACCATACTTACAAAGCAAAAACTTAACCCTTTCACTCCCTCACTCTATTCATCAGCTTTCTACAGGAAACTGGTGGATACGGTGAGGGAGTCAAAGGGTGAAGTTTTTGTAGCTGGTTGTTAGGGTGCGGTAATCAAAGGGTTAAATCGGGATAATCTTTATTGCATGCTTATTGAGCCAGCTGGTGGGGTTGCATTTTAGTCATATGACCAAGCCACTTAATTCTCTGCTGCTGAATATGTTGATGCTCTTCTCAAACAGTGCTCTCACATGCGGAAATGTTGTTCCCCAGGGCTTGGATTGGCTCTGATATGATAGGGTGGGGATGAAATTGGAACATGTCTTAATGATAATTACATGATCAGGATCTAAGAGAATGATTTCATTCTGGATTTTGCGGCATCCATTCCGACTCATCCAATCTGAATTCAACAACCATTTATTATTCTCAGATTAACTAATGTTGTACCGACAACTGCATAAAGCAAAGGAAACAAAGAAAACAAGTATGCAAGTAAAGGGGGAACAAGATAAAAACAGGAATCACTGAAGACATTAGTGATGTTACAATGTAAGTTGATGATGCTAGATGAAACAGGAGTCCATCTTACCAAGATATGAATGGATACCTGACCTTAGTCTGACTTCAGGAAAAAAATAAAGCAGGGAGTGAGAACAGCGGGATCTGCTCTCAAGGACTGGTGATAAACTAGTGATGCCTCTTCCACATCTCTCCACCGCAACCTTTGAGTAAAGATCTACATGTATATACAAGTGTACAGTGACTGATGCACTCTCCTGCTGACTGGATGGATGAGTAGGTATACTGTTCATGATCACCTAGCATGGCTCCTCATATAGGATACATGTTCTTTCGCAGACGCTGCATGGGAGAGGGTTCTGAGGTGTCTGCCACCTCACTTTCCTATGACCCCAGGGTTATGGAACTATCTAGGTAAGACTTCAGGACCTGCCAGCTCATGGGTTTATGTGCAGGCTTAAGGCTTGTGCTGTGATCATTATGGATCTTCTCCATCACATGGCACCTGTGACGTTAGTGCATGTGGAATTCATTCCGAGCACGGAGACGTCATCTTGAGAAATTGAAACTGAAACTAAAACTGTGGCTCTGGATTCTGTATCCGACAGTCCCTCTTCTACTGAATACAGCTGTCCTGTGTTGTCGCCAGCTTACTTTGTTGTTGGCTATGTTTTACCAGTTGGTGGTGTTGATGCCACAGCTGATGAGATTAGTGATCTTCCTGTGTTGTTGGCAATGTCTTCTTAGTTGGTGGTGTTGATGTGATCTTCCTGAGTTGTTGGCAATGTCTTCCTAGTTGGTGGAGTTGATGTGATCTTCCTGAGTTATTGGCAATGTCTTCCCAGTTGGTGGTGTTGATGTGATCTTCCTGAGTCGTTGGCAATGTCATCCCAGTTGGTGGTGTTGATGTGATCTTCCTGAGTCGTTGGCAATGTCTTCCCAGTTGGTGGGTTGATGTGATCTTCCTGAGTCGTTGGCAATGTCTTCCCAGTTGGTGGTGTTGATGTGATCTTCCTGAGTCGTTGGCAATGTCTTCCCAGTTGGTGGTGTTGATGTGATCTTCCAGAGTTGTTGGCAATGTCTTCCCAGTTGCTGGTGTTGATGTGATCTTCCTGAGTCGTTGGCAATGTCTTCCCAGTTGGTGGTGTTGATGTGATCTTCCTGAGTCGTTGGCAATGTCTTCCCAGTTGCTGGTGTTGATGTGATCTTCCTGAGTCGTTGGCAATGTCTTCCCAGTTGGTGGTGTTGATGTGATCTTCCTGAGTCGTTGGCAATGTCTTCCCAGTTGGTGGTGTTGATGTGATCTTCCTGAGTCGTTGGCAATGTCTTCCCAGTTGGTGTGTTGATGTGATCTTCCAGAGTTGTTGCAATGTCTTCCAGTTGGTGGGTTTGATGTGATCTTCCTGAGTCGTTGGCAATGTCTTCCAGTTGGTGGTGTTGATGTGATCTTCCTGAGTGGTTGGCAATGTCTTCCCAGTTGGTGGTGTTGATGTTGTTGGCAATGCTTCTTTCATCCGTTGTTTTCTTTTGCTGTTACAATATTACAGGCTACGAATGCAATCTCGCTCTGATCTTTACCTCCTCACCCCCTACGATCCCATCTTAATGTGAAAGACAAACGTTTTGCCTGCTGCTTTCTTTTAATGATTACAATATTATGGGATGGCAGTGGAACCCTCCCTCCGGTCTCTGTCATCTGACTCCCCCTACGATACCCATCTTAAGGTGACCTGGACTAGGCTTTACCTGTTGTTTTCTTTTATATGTTACAATATTAACTTAAGGGATGTCTGAGGCGTCAGGCTTTGCACGAGACAGGCTGGATCTGCACCATAGGAACAACCCGGTGGTGTGGCGTCCCATCTTTCAGATCGTCCTCTGTGTCTTCGTCTTTCTTTTCCGGGCAGTCGATGCTGCACAGCGGAGAAAACAATGGTGGGAAGATTCAGATAATTTACACACGTGCGTGAGTGTCAGCGTTGGCACGCGCCACGTACACACATGCAGCGTGCGTGAATGCATGCACAGACACATTCACATATGCATTAGCATGCATGTATGCTCCCGTACATACATTCAGAAAAAAACTCAAGTGCACACGAGATGCGGTTGAGAAATTGGGAGGGAGAGAGAGATTATGAAAAGAATTAAAAAAAAACATACGCGCGCACTTATTCATAAATACACTTACACACACATACACTTACACACACACTCAAAACCATCCATCTACCTACCCACACAAACAAAACTAACACACACACACATATTCCACCTAGTAACTATCTTCAAGATCGCACATACACACACACACACACACACAAACACACACACACACACGCACGCACACACACACACATACATACACACACACACACACAAACATACTTACACACACACACACATACATACACACACCACACACTCCCTCTCTCTCTCCATACAGTAACGATCTACAGGACTCCTTAAGTTGACGCAAAACCACGATGCTTGACCAGGTAGATTTCTTCTTTCGTTCGCCATCTATAGCTACATGGCTTTTTTGGGGGTGGGTGGGTGGGGGGCAAAGAGTCTGCCAGATAATGTCTGGGAGATTTGGGTGGAGTGCATATGGAACTGAACGAGTGCAATGAATCTCTCTTGAACAAATTGCAAACTCCAAACTTACGTTATGAACTGTGACAGAACTTGAGATATCAGATCTCCAGTCCACAGTTTTATCAACGGAAGTATGCAGCCCACGTCTGCCTTGACTTACCGGAAGAGGCGGAGGGCGTCCTCTATCGTCTCTGGCAGACGACGGTTGAGCGTTTCCGGCAGCAGCAGCAGCAAGAGGCCAGCCACGATGGACGCCACCCCAAAGATCACCAGAGGCACCGCCAGAGCTGCTCCCCCTCCCATGGCGTGAGTCTGTGGAGCATGACACATTGATTATTTAGACTGACTGGTTGGTTTAGTGGGTCTGATGCAGATCATCATCATCATCATGTGCCCTGCCGCATGGCGTTGGCGATCGTGGCCCTCTATACAAATCTATCCCTGTCGCTGCAAGTTCATCTCCCATCCTCTCTGCCTTCAGCTACCCTGCAAGTCCGTCCAGTATTTTCTCCCTGGGTCTACCTGGTGTTCTTTTTCCCTCCATACAGCTTTCCTGTTGTGACCAAGTGTTCTAATTCCCCTTTCCCCATAAAATGTCCGATAAATGTTGCTTGTCTTTTCCTAATCTTCTTTAATAATTATCTTCTTGCGTCTGTTCCTTTCAAGACTGTCTCGTTTGCTTTCTTTTCTGTCCATGGAACTGATGCAGATAAAGAAGCAAAATTCCTCCGTTAAAGTGCACTGAGAGTCTGCTGCATGGAGACCCACTGTTTACTGCCATGTCCAAAAGACTGGTACCTAGACCTCCTTGTTAGAATACTGTATACATAAGTGTTCAGGAATTACTACTTTTTGTATGGGCCTATGCCTATCAATTAACATCAGGAAGAGAGTTCTTCAGTGCTATATAGAACTGATTTTGTTGTACAGATGCGAAGCGTGGACAGTCAACACGCAAAGTCTGATTGAGGCAGCTGAAATGTGGTTTCAAAGAAGAATGTTAAATGTTCCATGGACAGCAAGGAAAACGAACGAGACAGCCTTGAAGGAGGTAGACACATACAGAACATTAATGAAGAGGATTAGGAAAAGACAAGCAACATTTATAGGACATTTTATGTGACAAGAGAATTAGAGCACCTAGTCACAATAGGAAAGCTGGAGGGGAAAAGAGCACCGGTAGACCCAGGGAGAAAATATTGGACGGACTAGTGCAGTGGATGAAGACAGACAGGGTGGGAGAAGTACTTGCAGCGACAAAGGATTGATTCATATGGAGGGCCATGATCGCCAACACAAGCGGTAGGGCACATGATGATGATAATAGGCCTAGTTATCAAAGTCAAGCCGACAGCTCAGAGTCATATCAGGGCCTGGCCATTCTGCTGAATAGGAGAGAGTGAGAGAGAGAGAGAGAGAGAGAGAGAGAGAGAGAGAGAGAGAGAGAGAGAGAGAGAGACAGAGACTGAAACAGAGAGAGAGAGAGAGAAAGGGAGAGAGAGGAGAGAGAGAGAGAGAAAGACAGAGAGAGAGAGAGAGGAGAGAGAGAGAAAGAAGAGAGAGAGAGAGAGAGAGAGAGAGAGAGAGAGAGAGAGAGAGAGAGAGAGAGGACTGAGGGAGAGAGAGAGAAGGAAAAAAGAAAAGAAAGAATAAATGTAGAGACTTATAGGGAAAAATAACACATTACTACTCTCGCCATTCATATCTCTGTCACTACTTCCACCACTACATAGACCCCAGGGTCTTTGCTACAACAACAACAATAACACTACTACTACTACTGCTAGATGACGTGTACCATTAGTATTGGTATTGAATTATTGGTACTACTGTTACTACTACAACTAGATGACGTGTACCATTAGTATTGGTATTGAATTATTGGTACTACTGTTACTACTACAACTAGATGACGTGTACCATTAGTATTGGTATTGAATTATTGGTACTACTGTTACTACTACTGCTAGATGACGTGTACCATTAATATTGGTATTGAAGTATTGGTACTACTGTTACTACTACTGTTAGATGACGTGTACCATTAGTATTGGTATTGAAGTATTGGTACTACTGTTACTACTACTACTAGATGACGTGTACCATTAGTATTGGTATTGAAGTATTGGTACTACTGTTACTACTACAACTAGATGACGTGTACCATTAGTATTGGTATTGAAGTATTGGTACTACTGTTACTACTACTACTAGATGACGTGTACCATTAGTATTGGTATTGAAGTATTGGTACTACTGTTACTACTGCTACTAGATGACGTGTACCATTAGTATTGGTATTGAAGTATTGGTACTACTGTTACTACTGCTGCTGCTACTACTACCACCACCATTATTACTACTACTACTAGTACCACTACTACTACTAGATGACGTGTACCACATAGGCGTTTTGATTTTGTTCAGGAAGGATTCGCTGCATATCGGACAACTCCATATGTGCTCCACGCAAATCTGCCAGAAATTATCTTGCGCTGGCAAGGTCTTGAGATGGGCAGGGGGGTGGGGGAGAAAGGACCTAATGAAACACTTAGCGGACACAACCACGATGACCGAAAAACAAGATTGTGAACAGGCTAACGTTTCAAATTGGGGGCTGGGCTTGAACTCGAGATATCGGATCCTAAGTTTACGGCTCTATCAAACCAGTCGACCAGCCCGTATGAAAAGATGTGTGTGCTACACTACAAACGTATCAGAAGTGCATAATACACAATCCAAACATACACATCGTTTGCTCACCACATTGGCGATGTAAGGAGCCATCACAGCCCCCATGCCCGCACACACAGAGCTGGTGCCCATGCCTGAGTTACGCATGACGGTGGGAAAGAGTTCCGAAGAGTACATCCAGATGACAGCAAAGGCCCCGGAGATCCCCAGCTTGCCCAGCATAGCCAGGGCCACTGTCACCCACTGCAGGGCTGGGGACATGAATCACAACGCTCAATAATTAACGAACAGATGAATGAACAAAAGAACTAAACAAATCAACATGTAATTAACTAAATAACTAACGAAATGGCTGGATGGACGGATGGCTGACTGGATGACTGAGTGCACCCATGCCTGTCTGACCAGACTGCGTGGCTGCCCGGCTGGCTGACTGCCTGATTGACTGACTACTTGGTTGACTAACTGGTCGGCAGGCTGGCTAGCTGGCTGGCTGAATTCCTGGCTGACTGTATGACTGACTGGCAGAAGGATGGTCGACTGACTGACTTGCTGACTGCCCGGCTGGTTGACTGACAGACAGATAGACTGCCTGACTGGCTGGCTGGTGGTTGTATGACTATGCCTGACTGACTAATTGTTTGACTGGTTGGCCGCTGACTTGCTGACTGACTGGCTGGCTGACTTACTGACAGACTGACTGACTGACTGAAAGACTCTGACTTGCTGGCTGTATGACTGACTATCTTTATAACTGACTGACTGGCTGGCTGACTGTATAGCTGGCTGTATAACTGACTATCTTTATAACTGACTGACTGGCTGGCTGACTGTATAGCTGGCTGTATAACTGACTATCTTTATAACTGACTGACTGGCTGACTGACTGTATAGCTGGCTGTATAACTGACTATCTTTATAACTGACTGACTGCTGGCTGACTGTATAGCTGGCTGTATGACTGACTATCTTTAAACTGACTGACTGGCTGGCTGACTGTATAGCTGCTGTATAACTGACTAATCTATATAACTGACTGACTGGCTGGCTGACTGTTATAGCTGGCTGTATGACTGACTATCTTTATAACTGACTGACTGGCTGACTGACTGTATAGCTGGCTGTATGACTGACTATCTTTATAACTGACTGACTGGCTGGCTGACTGTATAGCTGGCTGTATGACTGACTATCTTTATAACTGACTGACTGGCTGGCTGACTGTATAGCTGGCTGTATAACTGACTATCTTTATAACTGACTGACTGGCTGGCTGACTGTATAGCTGGCTGTATAACTGACTATCTTTATAACTGACTGACTGGCTGGCTGACTGTATAGCTGGCTGTATAACTGACTATCTTTATAACTGACTGACTGGCTGGCTGACTGTATAGCTGGCTGTATAACTGACTATCTTTATAACTGACTGACTGGCTGGCTGTATAGCTGGCTGTATGACTGACTATCTTTATAACTGACTGGCTGGCTGACTGTATAGCTGGCTGTATGACTGACTATCTTTATAACTGACTGACTGGCTGGCTGACTGTATAGCTGGCTGTATAACTGACTATCTTTATAACTGACTGACTGGCTGGCTGACTGTATAGCTGGCTGTATGACTGACTATCTATATAACTGACTGACTGGCTGGCTGACTGTATAGCTGGCTGTATGACTGACTATTTTATAACTGACTGACTGGCTGGCTGACTGTATAGCTGGCTGTATGACTGACTATCTTTATAACTGACTGACTGGCTGGTTGACTGTATAGCTGGCTGTATGACTGACTATCTTTATAACTGACTGACTGGCTGGCTGACTGTATAGCTGGCTGTATAACTGACTATCTTTATAACTGACTGACTGGCTGGCTGACTGTATAGCTGGCTGTATGACTGACTATCTATATAACTGACTGACTGGCTGGCTGACTGTATAGCTGGCTGTATGACTGACTATCTTTATAACTGACTGACTGGCTGGCTGACTGTATAGCTGGCTGTATGACTGGCTGACTGACTGGGATAGAAACACGAATTTCACATGTTAAATCTATTATGACCCAGTCGCCATAGTGCAGCAGTTAGCACAACGGACTACCGACTGGAAGGTTTTGGGTTTGAATCCCCATTAGTCTCGATAAAAATCAGTGTGGACATTTTCGGCTTCAACCGGCTCCTACTCAGAGCTGAGCGTGCTATGAAATTGCCAAATAAATCCATTATGACAAAAACAGAACAGAGTAAATACAAATACAAATACACACATACACATGCACGCGCACGCACACACATACACACAGCACATACACACGCGCGCACACATATACAAACACACACACACGCACACACACACCACATACACACACACGCACACACACACGCACACACACGCGCGCACACTCACACACACACACACATGCACACACACTCACATGCAGGAGCATAGAGCACCGGGAAGACAGTGGCGGTGCACGTGATACCGGCCAGCAGCATGAGCACAGAGTTGAGCGACCTTCGCCCCACACGGTCCAGCAGCAAAATGCACAGCACATAGGACACGATCTCCATCACCCCGGACAGCAGAAAGTTGATGTACACGCTGCCACTCAAACTGCCGATGTTCAGGTTCAGCCCGTAGAAGGTCAAGCTGCTGACAAACCTGGACAGAAAGGAACGTCTCCTTCAGTCCTGTTTTCTAACCCTCTCTTAACCCATGGACTCCCGTATCCTATCCACCAACCGCAAAAACTAGCCCCTTTGACTCCGTCACCCTATCAACCAACTGCAAAAACTTAACCCTTTGACTCATTCACCCTATCCACCAACTGCGAAAACTTAACCCTTTGACTCTCTCACCCTATCCACCAGCTTCCTTCAACACTACTGCTGGTGGTTCTACTCTTCTACTGCTGTTTATTGTTTTTTTTTTTTCAGAGGGCTTGGTTCTTTTGATACAGCCGTGGACTTCCAATCTGATATCTTAAGTTCAACCACTATTTCCCGTTTCCATCATTCTCGTGATGTCAGCTTAGCGTTTCATAGGTTCTCTCCTCCCTCTTCTCGCTAGATTTGGGAGAAGCGCACATAGAATTCTCAGAGTGCAATGAATCTATCCTCAACAAACTCCAGCCCCCAAACTACACCATTACGAGCACTATCACTACTGCTGCTGTTGACTTTTACGTTTTTTTTAAAATATCAAATATTGCAAGGTAGTCTTTGTCGATTGTACGCGTATGCCTTGTGCGTGAGTGCGCTTTGATTTGAATTGGCAAGATTTGGCGCCGTATAAACACCGTAATTTGTACTGTTGTCATTATTATTGATGCTATTGTTGTGGCATTGCTGCTGCTAAAATTGCTGCTTCTGCTACTGCTACCGCTGCGGCTGCCACCACCACCTCCACCATCATCACCACCACCCCTAACAGTAACCACTACAATTGGTTGTGGTGCTGCCGCAACAAGCACAGCCTCCACCACCACTGGCCGGTGATCCATGATAACCAGAAGACCACCGGCAACAGTCTGGAACGCGGCATTAAGACCTCCATGTATGACAGAGATCACAGCGAAACTGCCATTGGACAGCGTCAAAATCACTCTCTCAGCCCTGAAGCTGAAGACCCAGTGGTGCAGAATTCCTGTCACAGACTTGAGGTACCGCAAGGGTTGTGGTCATCTCTGAACCAGAAAGCTGAAGTCAAAAGCACCACGCCTGTGTGTGCCTTCCAACATACCAGGATACCATGCAATACAACACAAATGTCTACATAGTCATCTAGGAAATCCAAAACAAGTACGACTATCCGCGTTCAGTTCAGTTTCAATTTCTCAAGATGACGTCTCCGCGCTCGGAATGAATTCCATATGTACTATCGTCACAGGTGCCGTGTGATGGAGAAGATCCAGAATGATCACGGCACAAGCCTTAAGCCTGCACATAAACCCATGAGCTGGCCAGGTCCTGAGGTCCTACCTAGATAGTTCCATAATCCTGGGGTCGTAGGGGAGTGAGGTGGCAGAGACCTCAACTTTTTTCCGGGGCCAACAACACCAGGGCGGCGCCCCATCCCCTCTCCATCGCTTCAAATTCATATTCATATTCACTTTTTTAACCAAGTCTTCAGAAAGGCCAGAAGGCTAATTGGTCTTCAAGGGGTGGGACCTTGGAAATCAACCTGTCTCTCCAATGTCTTTTATACCAAGGCAGCTGGGCAATGTCCTGCTCTTCAAGATTTTCAAAGCCGTTGGATCTTTAACGTGTGCAGCCAGAAGGCACACGCACCCGCGTTCAAGCAAAGAGAAACCACAAAGCAAACAAACAAACAACAACAACAACAAAAAACCCACGAAAATAGAATCAGAACGCGTAAATGGTTGCATTAAATACGCGTTCTGATTCTGTTTTCGTGTTTTTTTCTGGTTCATAGTCATCTACATGAGACAAGAATGGTGCTCGCCCAGTGAGGTCCCTTCAGGGTGGAGAAGTGCTGGGTTCGGGGCC
Source organism: Monoplex corrugatus (assembly GCA_030674185.1). Classification (NCBI taxonomy): domain Eukaryota; kingdom Metazoa; phylum Mollusca; class Gastropoda; order Littorinimorpha; family Ranellidae; genus Monoplex; species Monoplex corrugatus. The sequence continues at coordinate 21,220,957 of JAPXFY010000018.1, read as the reverse complement.
ACAACAGGATCCACCCTCAGCTACTGGTGGAGGTCCCTCTCGTCAGCCTGGTGCGTCAGGGGGGACACGGGGAACAAAGATACGACCCTTCTGACCACCAAGCTCCATGGCAGCTGGCAGGAACTGGGAGAAAACGGCCACATTCGTCGCTAGTTATGACCTGACCATGTAAATGGCGAACTAAGGAAGATGAAGAAGTCTATTACTGTAGCGTTGTGGTGTCGCTATTGCTTTTACTGCTGCTGATCATACAACTGTTGCTTGCTGCAACTCCCACTATTACCGACACTTCTATTACGTCAACTATTTCTCCTCCTACTAAGTAGCACTCACCAACCAGTCGCCGTGGTGTAGTGGTTAACGCAACGGACTACTGGCTGGAAGGTTGTGGGTTCGAATCCCCATCAGTCTCTTCAAAACTATATCATTGTGGGATTTCTCGGCTCTAACCGGCTCCTACTCAGAGTTGGGCGTGCTACGGGCTCATTGGGAAGGCTGGGACCACAATGTCGAGTCTCATCCACTTTACAGATGTGTCATTGAGGGTGTTGCTCAAATCTTCTGACCAGCACCGCAGGTGCCTGTATCTCTTGGGCCTGCTTGACGCCAGGATATAGCCTATTATGATAGTAAGCATAGAGTACAGCCCTGTCACACAATCTCAGTCCTAGATGGAACTTCATAGCATCATGATTATCATCCTCATCGACATCATCATCATTGCATTGCAAAGAAAAAGAAAAACAAAACAAAACAAAACAAACAAACAAACAAACAAACAAACAAAAAAACAACCAACAACAACAACAACAAAAAAGTGCCAACTTCTGTGGGATGAAAGAAAGATGAGCACAAAGTAGCCTCCATAGGTGCGATGATCCTACAAAGAAAAAGAAGTAGCACTCACCAGTTGTAGATGACAAAGAGATATTTCAGCATCAAACGAGGATGATGGCGCAGCATCAACACCGACTCTCCCTTGCTCTCTTCACAATCTGATTTTTCATCAGCAAACAGCAAGGGAGGTAAATCGTCCACCTTGTTGACTCGAGCGGCATGACGCAAGATGGTCTCCGCTTCCTGCACCCGTCCTTTTCCCAGCAGCCAGCGAGGTGACTCTGGTACCAGCCTGAGACCGACATATGTAAACCATGAATAAATGAATAATGATAACCATGACCAAATGAATAAGAACAATCAGTCCTTTTTTTCAAACTTAATAATGATTGTCATTATTCAGCATCTTAATCATTAAGTTTATGATAACCTTTCCTCATCCAGGCTAAAAATACATGAGGTCTTATTTACCGATGGACAGTTGCAAAATTTCATGGAAACTCATTACAGGAAGGAACAAACAACAACAACAAACAACGAACTGAAACACCCAAATGAACAGTTTAAGTTTCTCAAGTTAACGTCTCCGAGTCCACGCTACTTAGGAATACATGTAAATTCATATGCACTGACGCCACTGATGCCACGTGATGAAAAAAATCCAAAATGATCATGGCACAAACTTTAACTCTGCACATAAACCCTGTGCACTGGCAAGGTCTTGAGGTACTCCTGGCGTACGAGTATTGTATTTCTTATATTTGTACCAGAGTATCATTGGCACAATCTAAACACGTGAATAATGGTTTCCTCACTTGCAAAAACAAACACATGGGGAAAACACCTGACCTTCATATCCAAGTGGTCTCTTTTAGGTGTGATCGTCGTCGTCGTCGTCGTCGTCATCATCATCATCATCATCATCATCATCATCATCATCATCATCATCTCATCATCATCATCATCATCATCATCATCATCATCATCATCATCTCATCACCATCACATCACCACCACCACCATTATTCCTGTAACCAGCGTGAATTGTTGGTAGAGGGGCTGATAGGACACAGCAGCAGACAGGATATTCCATCTCTGGGGTGCAGAACTGTTTCGTTCAGCACGTTGCTGAGGTCGGTCCAGACTTTGTTATTTGCCACCCAGCTAGCTCTTCCGCTGTCGATCACGGAGACAAACTCTTTCCAAGGTGCCCTTTGGCAATGTGTCATGGTGTGACGTGACCAACCCAAACAAGCTAGCATCGTTTCATAGTTACCACAGCAGTCCCTGTTGGTCTGCCAAGATATTGATCTTGTCCTGTACATAGTCACTGGTCTTATTTCGAGGAAGTATACAGCTAGCAGTGTCCTCCGATACTTGTACAAGTTCAGCTAGCAATGTCCTTGGTTCACCCCCGAAGAAGACAACGAATAACTTGTATTGTCTGTACTTGGTGGTGAAGCTGATAGTGCTGCTTCTCCAGGTTCTGTTCAGTCTGAGCATTGCTTCCATTGCTGTTGTAATCCCGATGAGCCGTTCTGCTTTTCTTAGCGAGCTCCCAGGTACTTGAAATTGTCGCATGCAGACGCCAGCAATTCTTAGTAAATGACCAAAACATCCAACTTCAAGGTCTACAAGGTCCACAAGCTTTAGGTTCCACCCCTGAAAACTTCAGTGTCTACTGTTCTCTGCGACATCTGGAAATATGATGTTTTTTTCTCTCAGATTGTAAATATTGTTTTTTCTCTCAGATTTAAAAAAAATATACTCTGAAGAAAGATCACGTACACACATTATTTACAAAAGCATAGTCACAATCTCATCAAAATATGTGAAATAAAAATCTGTGAACCGTGATTTAAACCTGGGTTTCTTGATTCCTAAATAAATGCTTTAACCAACAGGCCAAAAATACTCCAATGACAATCCAGGTTATCAGTAAAATACCATGTAAGATGTATATGACGAGCAATAAAAAAATCCTGGAACAAATAATTGTATATGACTAGAAAAACAAAACAAAACAAAACAAAGCAAAACAATTCACACAAAGAAAAAAAGAAACACAACAACAATAACAACAAATAAACAAAGCCGAACAAATACTTTGCATTTAATATAGTCCAGCTTACCAACACAACGAACAAACATACATACATAAATTCCCCGTCCATTTCAAACAATATACATTGAACACACAACCCAGCGACAGACAAAACGGACCACTTACCAGTAGTAGGAAAAGAAGAAGAGGGGGAAAGCGGACACCGCCATCTGCAGCGTTTTCCAGTATCTCAGCAAGTAGGCGAAAGGGGTCAGGACCACCATGCCTAGGGCCCAAAACAGCACAATGCCTATTCCAGTGAAGACCCGTTTGGAAGGACCCACCAGCTCCACACCTGGGACAAGACACGGAGACACAGAACATCTCTGTAAATCATTTTAGATCTTTCTTGTATAGCCACATTTGGTGAACTCTTTGGACTTTACACTTTTGAGCGGGCTGGTTTTTTGTGTGTTTTATTTTGACACAACCATAGCCTGTAAATCTGACATCTCAATTTCAATCCCGGCCCACAATAAAGCAGCAGCAGCAACAACAACAACAACAACAACAACAACAACAACAACAACAACAACAACAACATCAACATCAACAACAACAACAACAACAACAACAACAACAACACCCAGGCCTGTTCGTGGCCCATGTTAACGTTTCCATCATTCTGGTGGTGTCAGCTTTGTGTTTCATAGATCCCTCTACCCCCTTCCCATTTCAAAACCTTGCCATCGCATTAGGAGTTTGCGCAGGTTCAGGACTCCGTCAGATACTTGTTGGTAGATTTGGGTGAAGTGCATATGACATCATCCGAATGCGATGAATCCGTTTTGAACAAAGTCCAAATAAGCACTCTAAACTCCAGACTTTAACCCTTTGACTCCGGCACCCTGTCCACCTGCATCCTGCATTGCCAGCCATGCAAGCAAAGCAAAAACTTAATCCTTTGATTCCCTCATCCTTTCCACCCGCTTCCTGCAGGAAGCTGGTGGAAAGGGTGAGGGAATCAAAGGGTTAAATTTTTTTGCAGTTGGTAGATAGGTTGCGGGAGTCAAAGGGTTAAACTGGATCACGGACAACTCAAGCTTTCAGGCGAGCTGACAACATGTCACTATGTTGTTGTACAGTCTGCATCGTCAGTGGACGCACATACTGGGTATTTTCATGTTTTCAAGAACAAGACACTGACATGACTCACAGAATCTTTAACGTGCCTATTTGATATTCTGCATGAGAGTAGACACGAGTGTGTTTTAGCCATTGGCAGGTCTGCACACATGTTGACCTGGGAGAGTGGAAAAAAATCATTTTCGTTTGAACTGTTCGGTATATACAGACATCACATAGCTCCGATCCCTCTTGGAGTACGTCTCCAGAGTGTAACAGTCCAGAACATTCCAGAAATTTGGCGAGGTCAGTATTCTTTGCTTTAAGGCTTCGAGATTATGTCACTATTTGAAAGTTTTCTTTTGCATATGCTTTTGATAAAACCGACGATAAATGAAAAGTATTGTGCAAATTGACAATGTTACCCCCCTACCCACAATCCCTGGTTTGTGTATGGGTCGGTAGCTTTCAAATTAACTGTATGTCAGTGTCAATGTCAGTGTCAGATTTCTCTTTCTGTCTCTGTTTCTTTCCTCCTGTTCTGTCTCCGTTTCTCTTCCTCACTCTTTTCAAAGATTAGTTGTGAAACGGTGAAATAGGTCCAACGTGACCTTGATTCCCATGAGTAACCAAGCGTTCTTAAGTCTCTCTCTTTCTCCCTCTCTTTCTCTCTCTGTGTCCCCTCTCTGTCCGTCTGTCTACCTCTCTGTCT
>JAPXFY010000018.1:21206239-21213739 GCA_030674185.1 Monoplex corrugatus | reverse complement strand
AGCACAACACCAGCACAACACAACACAACAACACAGCACAACAACACAGCACAACAACACAGACACAACACAGCACAACACACACAGCAACAACACAGCACAACACAGACAACACAACACAGTACAACACAACACAGTACACACAACACAGTACAACACAACACAGTACAACACAACACAGTACAACACAACACAGTACAATACAATACAATACAATACATAAGCAGGCCTGATGACCGCAGGGAAAGACCTGCTGGCTGCTCGGAAAGACGGCAAACTTGGGATCCCGTTCGGGGCATGTCAGATCTTTCTGTACAGCAAAATGGGCTGTGTCTGGAGCATCACGCCTGGCCACTTTCGCGGCCTTTCAAACAACCCCTATGGTTGAAATAACGCAACGTTGGGAGCTTCCGACTGCCAAGTGTCGAGACTATAGTAAGGGGGAAGCAGCCGGCAATTATGCGAGCTGGTGGCAGGGCGGGCTGCCTGAAAGAGAGAGAAGACCAGAGTGGGGCGAGAGAGGGGTCTTCCATTCTCTCTTGGTCCGGAGGCTGGGCTGGACCTGATTGATGCGCGTTGTGTAGCTATGTTCCGGGGTTTGTCATCTCCCCTCCATGCCATTCGGTTCGTAAACAAGGTAACTGATGACTGGGCCCAAATGGGCCATGCAGCGCATGGACAGCCCCCCTCCCTTTGGTTGATGAAATGACTGTCGAGTGGCGTCGGGAGCTTGGGAGGTGACTGTCCGGAGAGTGGCGAGGCACTGGGGCACTGGGTCGCTTCCGCACCCAGGTGGTGTTTCTTGTTAAACAAAAAAAAAAAAAAAAAAAAAAGTTGACAATTTCCTGTGTTCGAAAACGGCGACAGTAGAAGGGCATCCAGGCGTCATGACCTGGATACGGCCCGGCCCCCTTAGAGTGTCAGGAGTTAAGGGTCGAAACACTTGCTTGATGGTGGGGGGGGGGGGGGCTTCTCCTCTGAGGACCTTCTGGTGTCGGGCTCTCCCCAGAGTTTCTTGCTAACAATGCAATACAGTACAACACGGTAAGATACGATACGATACGATGCGATACATTACTTTGCGATACGATAGCCACAATACAACGCAACGCAACGCAACGTAACACAACACAACCGAAATAACACAACACAACAAACACAACTCAACACAACTCAACTCAACTCAACACAACACAACACAACACAACACAACACCCACACAACACCCACACAACACCCACACAACACCCACACAACACCAACACAACACCAACACAACACAACCGATATGACATCCTACAACACGACAAGACGCGACGCGACACAACACAATGCAACACAACAACGCAACACGACACAAAACGACATGACACAATATTAGAAGATAAAACATTATAAAAAAAAAAGAAAGCATCATTGCACTTTAAATTAACAGTTTCATTTGTGCTCACCTTTTCTTTTGATCCGTTTTGTTTCCTCGTTCTTCTACGCCAGGTTAACAGCCACAGAGGCTGGAACAGCTTTGGCAATGCTATATGATGGTAATGATGATGGGGATGATAATCATGATGCTATGCAGTTCCATCACAATGCTCACTACCATATCCTGGCTTCAACCCGGCCTGAGGGATACAGACACTTGCGCTGTTGATCAGGAGATATAGGCAGCACATTCAGCGACACATCCGTGAAGTGGATGAGAAGCAACTATATGGCCCAGTCTTCCCAATGAACCCAGAGCACGCCCAACTCTGAGTAGGAGCTGGTTGGAGCCGAAAAAACCCCACTGATGATTTTGATAGGACCTAATGGAGAGATTCAAGCCCACAACCTTCCGGTCTGTAGTCTGTTGGACTAACCACTTCACCACAGGGACTGGTAGTGACTTGACAAAGATTACAGAAACCAATGGATTACCTGGCCATGTTCGGGTTGGAGAAGGCAAAGCACTAGCAGGCAAGAGGGAGTACAATTCGCTTTAAACAACATTCCAAATCTGACAAAAATCGAGATGGAGATAAGTGGCTGCCTATATGTGGGGTTTAAGACCAAGAGTGGGAATTGCCTTTATTGGAGTGGTTTGATAGTGATGATGATGAACTCCCGTGTCGATATGACAGATGAACAGGCATACTAGACTAGCTTCAGCACCAGGTGTGGGTCTTCATGTGGGATACTAGACCAATCCCGGAGACACATGCTTCTCTTGCTGGCACTGTCTGGACAAGAGTCCTGTGGTGTTGGGGTTCTGTTTCCACAGGTCATTTTCCTGTTGAATAGCAGCTAGCTGTTCTGAGCTGTTCAAATGTGACTGTGCCCTGCTCGCACTGCTGTCGCTAGAAAACTCTGTAGCAGGCAATGTCTTTCCGGCAGGTGGTGTTGATACTGCAGCTGATGTGACTGATCTTCAGGGTATCCTTGTATCCACAAAGTAGTCTTCCCTGGTCACGGTGTCCATTGCTTCAGCTCTCTATACTGGGGCATCTCCAGACCAGCATGGGGATGGTTTAAAGTTTACTTTCTTTTTTCTTCCTTAGTTGGGAATTGAGTTTTTATATGTTTTTTCCCGTTGTTCTTCTATATATCGAAAGTAGAATGTGTGGATTTTGTTATTTTTTTCTATAATTTGGCTACCTGAAGTAGAATGTGTAGATTTTCTGATTTTTTTTCTATAATTTGGCTATCTGAAATAACTTTTTAAGTTAGCTATAGTATTCATTTTCAAGTACAGGATATATTTACTGTATTTCGTGCTCGTAACACGAGGTAAATTTCCCCATTGTTTGTTTGTTTGCCACAATGAATTCAGGCCTACCCTGTGAAATTCGGGCTGCTCTCTCCCCGGCAAAAGAGCGCGTTGCCAAAGTGCAGCGCCACTCTTTTTTGTGGAGCATTTATGTAGTTGTATACTCGTACCAGTGTATTTGTAAAAAGACTCACAAGTCTGAGGGAACGCTGGAAATAGCACTGCCACTCAAGTAGCCCAACATGGTGGCCGTTTGGGCGTAGGACCGGTACATCTGTTTCTCACACACCAGGTCCATCTAAAACAGTCACATTTTCACTCTATTTACTTAGCACTGAAGAGTTCACACACCTGGGCAGCATTGTCAGACACACCGGAGGAGGTGATAGTGACATCAAGAGATATCTCAGCAAAGCCAGATACACTTTCAGAATGCTGAACAATGTGTGGAGGTCACATCACCCCCCCCCCCCCCCATTCAAGTATAGCACCAACACCAGGCTGATTCTGTATGTGGTACAGGCTTCGATTTTTCTCCTCAGTTTGACCGGAACATCGAACTGAACGTTTTGTCCTTCGGAAGGGGACGAAAACTGAGTCGGACCCGTGTGCCTTCTGGCTGCGCATGCTAATGATCCCTCGGCAGTTGAAAATCGTGAAGAGCAGGGCATTGCCCGGCTGTCTTGGTATAAAACAGTAGAGAGATAGGTTGATTTCCCAGGTCCCACACCTTGAAGACCAATTAGCCTTCTTGCCTTTCTGAAGTCTTGGTTAAAAAAAAGTAACTATGAATGTGAATTTGAATCTAGGGAGAGGGGATGGGCGCCGCCCTTGTGGTGCTGGCCCCGAGAAAAGTTGAGGTCTCTGCCACCTCACACACCTACGACCCCAGGGTTGTGGAACTGTCTAGGTAGGACCCCAGGACCTGGCCAGCTCGTGGGTTTATGTGCATGTTTAAGGCTTGTGCTAAGATCATTCTGGTTCTTCTCGATCACATGGCACCTGTGACGTTAGTGCACGTGGAATTCATTCCAAACGCGGAAACGTCATCTTGAGAAACTGAAACTGAAATTGACACTGAAACTGAGACTGTACTAGAACTGTGTCTTTTCCAGCCTGCTGTTTCGCTCAGAATGCTGGAGGACGACGGAAAGTGACCTTACCAAGTTATCAACCTGCACAAAGAACCTATAAATCTGTGAATCTTTTGGCACAAGACCACCTCCAACAAACATCTACTTGCCCGCTGCAGTCAAGGGAGTTTAGGCACTATCATCATAAAATGACGCAGGAGATAGAATGGGTACATCATCCCAAGTCAGCAGGATAACATCACCCGGACTGTCCTTCATTGGACACCAGAAAGAAGACGTAAGAGAGGAAGACCCACGCACAGCTGGCGATGAACAATAGAAACAGACCTCAAGGCCTGGAAACACCCTTGGCGCATTGCTGGCCAAGAACCGATAACAGCGGAGAAGCTTCGTTGCTGCCCTCATGCCGATAGCACAACGGGTAGGAATTAAGTAATGTAATGCAGAGCATCAGCGAAAGTTCTCCACTTCTGTCTGTTCTGGACTAGTGTCTGTAGAGTGCCCCAGGTGTCTTTCAGGGCCGCAAAGTCTCCTTTTAATAAGAAATCCAAAACAGGTGTGACTGCCCGCGTTCAAGGAAACAGGAACCAGGAAAAAAAAAAAACGAAAAAAAAATCAGAACACGTATTTAATACAATCAGACAAGTCCGGTCTTGTAAAAAAATCAGAACACGTATCTCATACAACCAGACAAGACTTGTCTTGTAAAAAGAATCAGACCGCGTATTTGATACAACCAGACAAGACTTGTAAAAAGAATTAAACCGCGTATTTGATACAACTAACAAGACAAGATCTTGTAAAAAGAATCAGAACGCGTATTTAATAAATCAGAAGACAAGTCCGTAAAAAGCTCGAAACGGTATATCAGAACAACATATTTAATACAAGATAACAGAACAAAGTCCAGCCTTGTAAAAAGGATCAGAACACATTTTAGTACAATCAGAGAAGTCCATCCTTGTAAAAAGAATCAGAACGCGTATTTAATACAATCAGAGAAGACAAGTCTCGTAAAAAGAATCAGAACGCGTATTTAATACAATCAGAGAAGACAAGTCTCGTAAAAAGAATCGGAACGCGTATTTAATACAAGATAAAACTTGTAAAAAGAATCAGAACGCGTATTTAATACAAGATAAACTTGTAAAAAGAATCGGAACGCGTATCTAATACAAGATAAAACTTGTAAAAATAATCAAAACGCGTATTTAATACAAGATAAAACTTGTAAAAAGAATCAAAACGCGTATTTAATACAAGATAAAACTTGTAAAAAGAATCAGAACGCGTATTTAATACAAGATAAACTTGTAAAAAGAATCAAACGCGTATTTAATACAAGATAAAACTTGTAAAAAGAATCAGAACGCGTATTTAATACAAGATAAAACTTGTAAAAAGAATCAGAACGCGTATTTAATGCAACAAGATAAGACTTGTAAAAATGATCAGAACGCGTATTTAATACAATCAGACAAGTCCAGTCATGTCAAAAGCATGAGAACGCGTATTTAATACAACCAGACAAGACAAGTCTTGTAAAATGAATCAGAACGCGCATTGAATACAACCAGACAAGACTTGTCTTGTAAAAAGAATCAGAATGCGTATTTAATACAACCAGACAAGAGAGAGAGAGAGAGAGAGAGAGAGAGAGAGAGAGGAGAGAGAGAGAGGAGAGAGAGAGAGAGAGAGAGAGAGAGAGAGAGAGAGAGAGAGAGAGGAGAGAGAGAGAGAGAGAGAGAGAGATGTGGACCCCGCAGTCAGTGTAACCTCAGGCGGTCATGACATTACCATGACTCTCAGTCCACTTACATAAGGGGACATAGCCGCACAATAGCACCATAGTAAACTGACTGGCCAACCCCTAATAGAAGACTGTTTAATGAGCGACACAATTTCACGCGTCCTGTGTGTGTGTGTTGTGTGTGTGTGTGTGTGTGTGTGTGTGTGTGTGTGTGTGTGTGTGTGTGTGTGTGTGTTGTGTGTGTGTGTGTGTGTGTGTGTGTGTGTTGTTTGTGTGTGTGTGTGTGTGTTTATGAACGCTTGCTTGTTTGCGAGCATACCTGTGGATGTGTGTGTATGTCTCTCAGCGTATGTATATATATATATATTATATATATATATATATATATATATATATATATATATGTGTGTGTGTGTGTGTGTGTGTGTGTGTTTGTGTTTGTGTGTGCGTGCGCGCGTGCGTGTATATATTATGTGTACACATACATATATATATATGTATATGTATGTGTGTGTGTGTACGCGCGTGTGTGTGTGTGTTGGTATCTGTTTGAGCATGTGTGAGTAAATGTGCTCATGCGTGCGTGTTTGTGCGCGCGCGTGTTTGTTTTATAGGTCACAAGTAAAAAGAAGAAACTCTTTCCCCGGGTTTGAGCATTCAAATATCGTAACTCATAGACTGACATTCAAATGGGGCATGCATAATGACTGCATGAATGGACCAGCACGATCTTTGGCGTGATCTCCCATACTCAGATCAAGACAATACGGGAGTTTGTACGCTCTTCCCAAGATTGGGGCAATGCTAAAAGAAAAAAACAAAAACAAACAAAAAAAACCCTCTTAACTTACTTTTGGGTCCCAGTACACTAATAATAATAATAATAATTACAATATTTATATAGCGCAAAATCTTGATAAAATCAAATCTAAGCGCTGAAGCAGACACACACGCAAGCACGCACGCACGCACGCACGCACACACACGCACACACACACACACACACACTCACACACACGCATGGCTATAAATGGGGAGAAAGAATAAAAGCAATAAAAGCAAGAATAAAAGCAATGGAAAATTATAGAGAGCATAGGATATACAATTATATATTATAACCATGTGATTCCCCTCCGAGCGGAGACAGGCTGCAGAGGGGGGGGGGGGGGGGGGGTTGAGTGAGGTTAGGATTTTATGCGGAGGAGAAAAGGTGAGTTTTGAGAGCGGACTTGAAGGAGACAAAAGTAGGTTGCTGACGGACAGAGAGAGGAAGTTTGTTCCAGGAGAGTGGACCAGAAACAGAGAAGGCTCGTGGACCATAGGTATTGAGGTTAGTGCGTGGAAAGCGAAAAGTCAGAGGATCGGAGGCAGAGCGGAGGGTACGTGAGGGAACATAGATCTCAAGTAGGCTTGACAGGTAATCGGGGGCTGCGTTATTGAGGCTTTTGTAGCACATGGTGTCTAGTTTGTACTGTATGCGCTTTGATACAGGGAGCCAGTGAAGTTGTGCCAGGAGAGGAGATATGTGGTCAGCTTTTTTCTTTTTGAGTACAAGGCGTACAGCATTGTTTTGAATGCGCTGTAGGATGTGAATGGTGGAGGCAGGAAGACCAGACAGGAGTGAATTGCAATAGTCAATGCGAGACATTATGAAGGAGAGAACGAGTTTTGCAGTTGTTTCGACAGAGAGATACTTCCTGATCAGCCTTATACGATGGAGATGATAGTAGCAAGATCTGGCAGTTTGAGAAACAAAGTTGTTCATGGAGAGGGTAGAGTCAATGCAGACACCAAGGTTTTTAGCTGAATCAGAAATTGGGACTGATGTGTTACATAATGGGAGAGAAAGAGGAGGCAGCTGAGAAAGTTTCTGACGGGTGCCAATGAGGACAGCTTCTGTCTTGTCGTCA
>JAPXFY010000018.1:21188739-21203739 GCA_030674185.1 Monoplex corrugatus | reverse complement strand
TTTATCTTTTTCAGAAAAAGGCAAATGTTAAAAAACAACAACAAAACAATCACCTTCGAGAATAAAATGACTTCATCATCATCTCCAAATCTTGAGCAGATGACGAGGCCTCAGCCGTTGCAGCATCACCACCACCATCATCATTATTGTCGTTGATGACATTGCCATTGTTGCTGGCATTGGTGACGAGGTGAAAGTAATCAGAATAGACGTAGCAGGAGGAGGTCTTGGAGGAGTCCTCGGAAGCTGGCGGAATGGACAGGTTGAGGAGAAAGGCATGGTGCTTGTTTTGTATATCCCAAGTGTCATTTTCCATACCTGGGATGGCGCACCTGTATACAAAGGCGAACATTCACAACAGTAATATACCAAGGCTTTCGATAGTGTAAGACATGAAGAATTGATCAACCAACTACAAAGACTCAATATTGATGGAAAAGATCTACAAATAATCAGAAATATGTATTGAGAACAAATAGCTGCAATGGGAATAGAAAACGACATAAGCTCTTTCCAAAGCATCAAAAACAGGAGTCAGACAGGGTTGTGTTTTGTCACCAGATCTGTTTTCACTTTACAGCGAAAACATCATGAGAAACCTAGAGGAAGACCCTGGATTAAAGGTTGGAGGAAAATAATAAACAACATTCAATACGCGGATGACACCGTGCTCGTTACAGAAAATGAAAGGACCTACAAAACCTTGTGAATATACTAAAAATAGAAAGCAAAGGTAAAGGGTTAGAACTAAACGACAGGAAGACTGAAGTCATGGTGATCAGTAAAAAAACATGAAATCCCCTAATGCAAAATAATAGCAAACGGCACAACCTTGAGACAGGTTGATAAGTTTAAATGCCTGGGAACGATCATTTCACCAGACGGCAGATGCACATCAGAAATAGCCAGCAGAATTGGCCACGCCAAAACAGCATTTAAGAAGACGAAAAGCATTCTTACCAACAAATACCTATCAATTAACATCAGGAAGAGAGCTCTTGAATGTGATATAGAACCAATACTGTTATACAGTTGTGAAGTGTGGACAGTCAACAAGCAAAGCCAAAACAAGATTGAGGCAGCCGAGATGTGGTTTTTAAGACGTATGTTGAGAGTTCCATGGACAGCAAAGAAAACAAACGAGATAGTCTTGATGGAGGCAGACACAAGAAGATCATTCATAAGGAAGATTAGGAAAAGACAGGCAATATTTATAGGCCATTTTATGAAGAAAGGGGAATTGGAGCACCTGATCACAACAGGACAGCTGGAGGGGAAGAGAGCACCAGGTAGACCCAGGGAGAAGATACTAGACGGACTTGCAGAGTGGCTGAGGACAAAGAGGGTGGAAGAGATGCTTGAAGCAACAAGAGACAGAGACAGATGGAAGTCCATGATCGCCAACACCATGCGGCAAGGCAGCTGATGATGATAATAAATGTAGCAACACTCACAGTTTTGCTTCTTTCCAACTTTTTTAAACGTTCATTTTAAACAAGTAATACAGATTCAAGTTCATACTACTTATAGCTCGGCCGACTGCTAGAGCCATATCAGGGCTAACACCACGTCAAAGTAATACAGAGAAATGCCATACAAAACAGCAAAGTATAATTGCAATCATGTCGTGAGAGAAAAAAATATAATCCTTTCAAAATATCCATATACTTAAATTAGAAGTTAATGTGTTAAATTTATGACATAACAACACTAACAAATCTAATTTGTTTCTTTCCTACTTATAAAATTTGATTTTAAGCAATACAGACATGTAAAACAAGACATCAAAGCGTAATTACAATCACATGGTATGAAAAAATCCACTTCATTCAAAATATCCGTTATGCTTAAATCACAAACATATGTCCATGTACGTGAAGCAACATTAACACAAACGTATACAACACGAACAAAAAAACGGAACGAACAAAAATGTCAGCACGCGCTGGCAGGTCAAAAATATCTCATGAGTTTATATATTTTTCATCTTCAATTTATTCATCTATCCATTGACCTCAATAAAACCCCTTCCACTTCCTTTTTATCAACGTTTCTTCGTCTGTTAAATCATGTTTTCTTTTTAAATCAGAGTTACCTTGCTCAAGGGCCTTTTCTCATTCTTTACTCGTTCACTTTTTCTTTGATACCGTTTTTGATATAATCTGCTGAGACAAAGTACTACTGTCCATTGCTTAACGTCTTGTTATATTTCATCTGAAGCTTATTGCAATAAACTGTGATTCTGAGATTGCAAAATCTGGATTTGCTATGAAAATGTTTGCATAAAATGAGATTGTGTGAGTGGCTTGACTATTTTTTAAGGGAGACGGTTTTAATCCACCGGAGAGAGATGACTGTACATGTACCTGTGTCTACAACAAAAACGTGTTTGCAAAACTTTTTCAGCCATTTACGAACAGCTCTTTATTAAATTTGGGTCAACAGAGTGGAACGTTGGGAAATCACAAACGCGTAAGTTAAGCAGGTAAATCGTCAATGTTGATGTCACAAAGGTCAAAGTTATATGACAATAAATTTTTTTTAAAAAAGCACCTAAAAAAAGTGAAGCTTCAATGTCAAGGTCACAAAGGTCAAAGTTACATGACAAAAAACAACAAAAAAAACAAAAAACAAAAAAACAAAAACAAAAACAAAACAAAAACCAAACCAGAAACACATAAAAAGGTGAAGCTTCAATGTCAAGGTCACAAAGGTCAAAGTTACATAAACAAAAAACCAGAAACACCCAAAAAAGGTAAATCTTCAATGTCAAGGTCACAAAGGTCAAAGTTACATGACAAAAACAAAAAACAAAAAACAAAAACAAAAAACCAGGAACACCTGAGAAAGTTAAAGCCTCAATATCAAGGTCACAAAGGTCAAAGTTACATGGACTAAAAAACCAGAAACACCTCAAAAAGGTAAAGTTTTAATGTAAAGGTCACAAAGGTCAAAGTTACATGGATAAAAACCCAGAAACACCTCAAAAAGGTAAAGTTTCAATGTCAAGGTCACAAAGGTCAAGTCACATGGATGAAGAAAAAAAAAAGAAAAGAAAAAAAGATATAAAAAACAACAACAACAAACAAACAGAAATACCCAAAATAAGTTCTGTCAGGAACTTCTGACAACATTAACATTCTGTCTTCACTGTTGTGATAGTCTGCTATTATCCTCACTTAACGTAAAGTTCCATTTCGCCCGATACTTCTCCAAGATCACAGTAACCTTGGGAAATGCACACCCTGGGTTTTCTGTAACACTATTTGTTCGTGTGTATGCAATCAGTCATGCCCACCTGTTTGCAGCTATATTCTACACCTGTACATCTGTATGAGAGAAGGCAGGAGTAACACTGACCTGTGATCAGGAACCGCCATGGTGAAGACAGACATCAGCAGCTGCATACAGCCAGACAGCGAGGTTAGTGCCAGCAGGTAGTACACACGTTTCTGGTAGGGCCCAAAGTCCCCCAGGCAATTTATGGCTTCGTCAAACTTCATCCTGAATCACCCACACATCACAAAAACAAACAAATAAACAAATAAAATAATAATAAATAAATGAATAAAATAAATAAATAAATAAAAACAAACAAACAAACAAACAAATGAAACCCCTTTGAAACACTTGAAAATATAACCGAGATAGCATATCTGATTTACAAGACAAGACGTGGCGCAAATTTTCGTTCAACTGGCCTTTGTTAAGTGATCACAAAAAACAAAGATTGAAAACGCCTTTGTTATGTGATCACGTGAAATAACCTTTGTTAAGTGAGTAGCGATCACGAAAGACAAACAATGAAATAGCCTTTGCTAAGTGAGTAGCGATCACAAAAGACAAACAACGAAATAGCCTTTGTTAAGCGATCACAAAGACAAACAATGAAATAGCCTTTGTTAAGCGATCACAAAAGACAATGAAATAGCCTTTGTATTGTGATCACGAAAGACAAACAATGAAATAACCTTTGTTAAGTGAGTAGCGATCATGAAAAACAAACGACGAAATAGTCTTTGTTAGGTGAATATCGATCACGAAAGACAAACAACGAAAGAGCTTTTGTTAAGTGAGTAGCGATCACGAAAGAAAAAACAACGAAATAGCCTTTGTTAAAGTGAGTAGCGATCACAAAAGACAAACAACGAAATAGCCTTTGTTAAGTGAGTAGCGATCACAAAAGACAAACAATGAAATAGCCTTTGTTAAGCGATCACAAAAGACAAACAATGAAATAGCCTTTGATAAGCGATCACGAAAAGACAATGAAATAGCCTTTGTTAAGCGATCACGAAAGACAAACAATGAAATAGCCTTTGTTAAGTGATCACGAAAGACAATGAAATAGCATTTGTTAAGCGATCACGAAAGACAAACAACGAAATAGCCTTTGTAAAGCGATCATGAAAGACAAACAACGAAATAGCCTTTGTAAAGCGATCATGAAAGACAAACAATAAACTAGACTTTGTTAAGTGATCATGAAAGACAATGAAATAGCCTTTGTAAAGCGATCATGAAAGACAAACAACGAAATAGCCTTTGTTAAGCGATCACAAAAGACAAGCAATGAAATAGCCTTTGGTAAGCGATCACAAAAGATAAACAATGAAATAGCCTTTGTTAAACGATCACAAAAGACAAACAACGAAATAACCTTTAAGCGATCACAAAAGACAAACAATGAAATAGCCTTTGTTAAGCGATCACGAAAGACTAACAACAAAATAGCCTTTGTAAACGACTAACAACATAAATAGCTTTGTAACGATCATGAAAGACAACAATAAACTAGACTTTGTTAAGTGATCATGAAAGACTAACTATGAAATAGCCTGTGTTAAGTGATCATGAAAGACTAACTATGAAATAGCCATTTGTTATGTGATCACGAAAGACAAACAATGAAATAGCATTTGTTAAGTGATAACAAAGACAAACAACAAAATAGCTTTGTAAAGCGATCACAAAAGATAAACAACGAAATAGCCTTTGTTAAGTGATCACGACAGACAAACAACGAAACAGCCTTTGTAAAACAATCATGAAAGACAAACAATAAACTAGCCTTTGCTATGTGATAATGAAAGACAATGAAATAGCCTTTGTTAAGTGATAACAAAAGACAAAGAATGAAATAGCCTTTGTTAAGTTATCATGAAAGACAAACAATGAAATAGTCTTTGTTAAGTGATAACAAAAGACAAAGAACGAAATAGCCTTTGTTCAGTGATCACGAAAGACAAACAATAAAATAGTCTTTGTTAAGTGATCACAAAAGACAAAGAATGAAAATGCCTTTGATAAGCGATCATGAAAGACAAACAATGAAATAGCCTTTGTTATGTGATCACAAAAGACAATGAAATAGCCTTTGTTAAGTGATCACGAAAGACAAACAATGAAATAGCCTTTGTAAAGCGATCATGACAGACAAATGATGAAACAGATTGAGTACATTTAAACTAGATTCACACAAGAATAGAACGAGAACGCACCAGCCACCGTGGTGTAGTGGTTAGCACAATGGATTACTGACTGGAAGGTTGTGGGTTTAAATCCTCCACTTCCGACTGGAAGGTTGTGGGTTCGAATTCCCATCAGTACTTTCAAAATCATTGTGTGATTTTTCGGCTTCAATCGGCTTCTACTCAGAGTTGAGCATGCTATGGGCTCATTGGGAAGGCTGGGACTACATAGTCGAGTATTATCCACTTCATGGATACGTTATTGAGTGTGTTGTTCAAATTTTCTGACCACCACTGCAGGTGTCTTTATCTCTCTGGTCTGGTTCATGTCAGCATACATTATGGTGGTAAGCGTAGAGTACAGTCCTCTCAATCCTAGATGGAACTCCACAGCATCATGTTTATCATCTTCATCGTCATCATCATCAAAGCATTTCAAAAACTGTCGCAGCTTCTGTGGCCATTAAGGTTGCGTAGAAAATGGGACAATAGAAGGTGAGCACAAAGGAAAATTGCCTAAGTGCAATGATCCTAAGAACAAACAAACAAACAAAACAAACAAACAACATCCTCCCCCCCCAAAAAAAAACACCCCAACCAAAACAAACAAAAAACCAAAAAAACACAACAACAACAACAACAACAAAAACAAACCAAAAAACCACCACCACCACCACCTCCATCACCACAACCACCACCACCAGCACCACCAACAGAACCAAGAGAACGCGTATCATATTCCACCACCAAGACAGACAAGTTTTCGGCCAACTGGCCTTTGTCAAAGATGCACAAAAGACAACAAACAAATAGACAAAACTTTGGACAGCAGTTTCAGTTTCAATTTCTCAAGATGACGTCTCCGCGCTCGGAATGAACTGCATATGCACTAACGTCACAGGTGCCATGTGATGGAAAAGATCCAGAATGATCACGGCACAAGCCTTAAACCTGCACATAAACCCATGAGCTGGCCAGGTTCTGAGGTCCTACCTAGACAGTTCCATAACCCTGGGGTCGTAGAGGAGTGAGGTGGCAGAGACCACAACAACAGAGCTGTCCTGGTGTTTTGTTCAGCTCAACGAATGAAATACATGTTCTCATTCTAAGTTTGCGTGGTTGTGGCTCCTGTCCGCTTGCTGGCTGGCAGTGACTTTGATTCAGACTTCATTAGATTTAGGACCAAAACAACACCTAACTTCCCTGATGTTTCGTGAAACATTGAACTGGAGAACAAACAAACAAACAAACAAACAAACAAACAAACAACAAATAAGCAAACTAATAGATAGATAGATAGATAGTTAGATAGACAGATAGATAGATAGATAGATACATAGCTAGACAGATAGGTAGATGGATAGATTGAAAGCTAGATAGATAGATGGATAGATATAGATAGATAGATATAGATAGATAGATAGATGGATAGATAGATAGATGGATGGATAGATAAGATAGATAGATAGATAGACAGATAGACAGACAGATAGATAGATAGATAGATAGATGATAGATACACAGATAGATGGATAGATAGATGGATAGACAAACAGACAGACAGATAGATGGATAGATAGTTGGATGGATGGATATAGAAAGACAGATAGATAGACCGATAGACAGACAGACAGACAGACAGACAGACAGATAGATAGATAGATAGATAGATAGATGGATGGATGGGTGGATAGATAGACAGACAGATAGATGGATAGATAGATGGATGGTTGGATAGATAGATTGATAGACAGAAACAGTATGATAGACAGACAGGCAGATAGATAAAACAGACAGACAGACAGACCAGACAGACAGACAGATGGTTTCTGTCTTTCTCGGGCCTGGTTAATGCCAGGATATATTATGAAAGCGAAACGTAGGGCACAGCTCTATCAAGCAGTCTGAACCCGAGACGAATTTCCACACCATCGTCGCTATCAGCCCCATTATCATTATCATCATCATCACAGCATTATGAAACGAAAACGTGTCCTAATGTTCGTGTGTCCTCCATGATCCGCACTCATAGTGATCCCGTGTTTCAATGGCTTTGGAGGTGTGTTAGAGACTTAACATCATCGCCGTGGGCGATAGTGACTCAGAAAAGATTCACAGAATGGGGGGGGGGGGGGGGGGGGGGGGGGGGGGGGGGGGGAGCGAAACACACAAACAAAAAGCATAAATCATATTCATGCACTTGTCTACTGCATAATAACAGTACAGATTCCTTATTGAGCGTTTTCTTTCACACAACAGCCCCAAGCGTTTCTCTAAGCGACAGTGACAAGAGGCAGATACAGTTACTTTAACCCTTTGACTCCCGCATCCTATCCACCAACTGCAAAACCTTAACCGCAAGGAACCCCACTCTCAACCATGACCGGGGCCGACACAACCTGCCATCGGTGTACTCCTCATTTATTCAGTCGCACTGTCGTGAGTTCGCTCACGGCGGTGCGCACTGAAGCCAGTTCTCAACCCAGCAGTTGCGCTGAAGAAGTCGGCCGGATCGCCGATGAAAGCTACGCAGAAAGTAGCTTTTTTCACTGAGAGACAGGTTCAGCCAGGTAGCCATTATTATCTTAACTCTTTTCATTTCACACAACAGCCCCAAGCGCTTTTCCAAGCAACGGTGACACGAGGCAGATACAGTCACAATACCCCTTTGACTCCCGCATCCTTTCCACCCACTGCAAAAACTTAACTCTTTGACTCCCTCACCCTATTCACCAGCTTCCTGCAGGAAGCTGGTGAATAGTTTTTAAAAAAAATTGTTATTGCTATTTTTGTTTAAAGCCCAGCCGACTGCGTAGAGTCCTATCAGGATTATAACCATTTCAGTACACACATACACTATTTCGACACGAAACAAATGAAAAGAAATTAAGAACACATATCAATGCATTTGCGCATATAATCTAAGGAGATGCCCTCGTATTGACCACTCCGTCCAATTCATCACACAAGAGATTTAAAACACACACATAAATACAGATCTGAACAATCAAGGACCCTAAAACATATATAAAAACAGGCCTAAATTAACAAAAATTGCTTTCGCCTATCTCATTTCCCTCAAACCAAAAATGCACTTAATACATGTACCCAATTATCAATTCTAAGAGAAAGTATGTAAGACTTTATCAATCACATTCAGGTGAATGGACCAGCAAAGCTGAAATTAATAGGAAGAAATGACAAAAAGCAAAGGAACAAGACAGAAACAAAGAGAGTGACAGAAAAAAGGAAATTTCTAGCACAGAATTTCCATAAGGTGGGGATACTAGTTATACTGAAAGAGATCCTGGCATCCCCACGGGGTAGGGTGGGAGGGCGGATAGGGTGAGGGAATCAAAGGGTTAAGTATTTGCTTTGTTCCCATGGTTGACAATGCAGGATGCAGGTGGACAGGGCGCGGGAGTGAAAGGGTTAAACGAATGTCAGCCCATATCACCATGACAAACAGGACAGATCACAAAACACACAATGCTGAAACAACAAGCAATAACAACCCGATCAACCGATAAAGAAATGGATGAATGCTGCTATCTCGCTCTCTTCTTTCTCTCACACACTGGTGATGTCGAGCTGTATAAATACTTATATCATATCATATCATATCATATCATATCATATCATATCATATCATATCATATCATATCATATCATATCATATCATATCATATCATATCATATCATATCATATCTATATATCATATCATATCATATCATATATCATATCATATCATATCATATCATATCATATCATATCATATCATATCATATCATATCATATCATTTTGCGAGTAACCATTGTCTCATGCATGTTAAGTATATTGAGATCATCATCATCATCATCAGGTGCCTTGCGGCATGGCGTTGGCGATCATGGACTTCCATCTGTCTCTATCACTTGTTGCCTCAAGCATCTCTTCCACCCTACTTGTCTTCAGCCACTCTGCAGGTCCGTCTAGTATCTTCTCCCTGGGTCTACCTGGTGCTCTCTTTCCCTCCAACTTTCCCGTTGTGACCAGGTGCTCCAATTCCCCTATCCTCATAAAATGGCCTATAAATATTGCCTGTCTTTTCCTAATCTTTCTTATGAATGATCCCCTTGTGTCTGCCTCCATCAAGACTGTCTTGTTTGTTTTCTTTGCTGTCCATACGACTTTCAACATTCTTCTTAGAAACCACATCTTGGCTGCCTCAATCTTGCTCTGGCCTTGCTTGTTGACTGTTCACGCCTCACAACCGTACAACAGTATTGGTTCTATATCACATTCAAGAACTCTCTTCCTGATGTTAATTGATAGGCATCTGTTGGTAAGAATGCCTGATCTTCTTGAATGCTGTTCTGGCTTGGCAGATTCTGCTGGCTATTTCTAATGTGCATCTGCCATCTGGTGAAATGATCGTTCCCAGGTATTTAAACTTATCAACCTGTCTCAAGGTTGTGCCGTTTGCTGTTATTTTGCATGAAGGGATTTCATGTTTTTTTTACCGATCACCATGACTTCAGTCTTCCTGCTGTTTAGTTCCAGCCCCTTACCTTTGCTTTCTATTTCTAGTATATTCACAAGGTTTTGTAGGTCCCTTTCGTTTTCTGCTATTAGCACGGTGTCATCCGCGTATCGAATGTTGTTTATCATTTTTCCTCCAACCTTTAATCCAGGGTCTTCCTCTAAGTTTGTCATGATGTTTTCGCTGTAAAGTGAAAACAGATCTAGTGACAAAACACAACCCTGTCTGACTCCTCTTTTGATGTTTTGGAAAGAGCTTATATCGTTTTCTATTCTTATTGCAGCTGTTTGTTTCCAATACATATTTCTGATTATTCATAGATCTTTTCCATCAATACTGAGTCTTTTTAACTGGTTGACCAATTCTTCATGTCTTTTCCGATCGAAATCCTTGGTAAAATCAACAAAGCATAAATATAAATCCTTCTTCATCTAGATTGACCTCTCTATGACTCTATGATAGTTCTTAGGATGTATATGGCATTAATAGTTCCTTTCCATTCCACAAATCCACACTGTTCTTCTGCTATTTCTCTTTTGATTCTATTCCTTGTCCTCATCATGATTATACTTAATAGGATGTTTGTTACATGACTCATCAAACTGATTGTGCGATGGAGCTCGCATTCTATAGCCCCTGTCTTCTTTGGAGGCGCGATGAAAATTGATTTTGACATATTTTTGTGGATTTTTTCAGTGTAATAAATTTCATTTAGGAGGACTGTTATTTTTTCAATACCAAATTCCTCCAGAGCGTCAATCATCTCTGTAGTAATGTTGTCTGGTCCTGGGGCTTTTCCTGGTTTCATCTTTTTCAGTGCTGCTCTAACTTCATCTTTCATTATCGGTGGTCCTTCAAAGTTCTTTCTTATAATGTGTTCTTCGTATCTGTCATCTTCAAAAAGGTCTTTAACGTACTCTCCCCATCTGTCATAATATTTTGTCTTTTTCCATGATAAGCGTGCCATCGTTCGATTTTAAGCAACCAGCTGATGTGCATGTATTTTTCCTGTGGACAGTTTCTTCAATTCGTCTGTACATACCCTGAGGATCCGTTTTGTGTCGGTCTTCTACTTGTTTGCATTTTGTTTTCAACCAAGCTTCTTTAGCTTCATTGCACCTATTCCTGATTTCTTTGTTTATCTTCCTGTATATCTCCTCGTTTCTCTTTGCCTTCCTCCTTTCCTCCATCAAGCCTAATATTTCTTTTGTCATCCAGTTCTTTTTTGCTTTTCTATCTACTTCAAGGATTTCTTCACAAGCTTCATTTATCGAATTTCTCAACTTTGTTCATTGTTCCTGACTGTCACCAACGTCTTCCAGAGCACTGAATTTGTTTTGAACATGTACATTAAATTTTTTACGTATCACTTCATCTGTCTTTAAGAGCCCTAGATTTAGTTTGATCTTGCTTTTGGTCTGTTTCCTTTTCCTTAATTTCAGCCTAAATATTCCCATTACAGGATTGTGGTCACTGTTGCAGTCTGCGCCTGGCAGTGTTTTTGCTGACAGTAAAGAATTTGTAAATCTTTTATTAATCAGGATGTAGTCAATCTGATTTTTGGTATTATCTCCTGGACTCATCCAAGTCCATTAACTTCTATTAGGCTGCTCAAATCAGGTGTTTCCTACTAAGAACTCAGTCATCTGTGCCCATTCTACGAGTTTCCCTCCCGTTTCATTTTGTGTACCAAGGCCATGAGGTACAACTATATCCTCCATCCTATCCCATCTCACTTAAGCATTAAAATCTCCCATTATTACTGTAACTTCTTGTGATTTACATTGGGCCTTGATCATCTCCAATACTTCGTAGAAGTTGTCGATGTCTTCCTGAGTACTTGCGGATGTTGGTGCATACACCTGAATAATGTTGATATCAAATTGTCTGCCTCCTAATTTGATCAACAAAACTCTGTCGGACACAGCCCAGTATCCCTTAACTGCTTTTGAGTTGTCCCTGTCCATTACGATGCCTACTCCTCTTTCATGTGAGTTTCCACCAAAGTATATTACTGTATGCTCTCCTGATGTTATCGTGCCTGCCCCCTTACATCTCACTTCCCCTAGTCCTAAAATACTAACGTTAAGCCTTTCCAACTCCACTTTGATATTGTCTAATTTACCTTTTTTGCAACAATGTTCTGATGTTCCATGTTGCGATTTTGGTGTTTTTGAGTTGAGATACTGGAAGAAACTCTTCCCAGCTCGCCATACGTCAGGTAAGATTTTTCTGTCCCAGCGCAGAAACTTCTTCATAGCAAAGAAATATAGCTTTTGCATTTCATATCCTGCTTCGAATCCCCATTCAGCACCACACTAAACCATCGACTGTGCTAGCATGCCAAACATTTTGAAAAACATATCCGTAAAGTTATAATCAAATTTAGACATTAAACTAAAATTTCATGACAACTCTCCTTTTTATTCTGGTAAGATCTTGGTAAGTGTATCCAAAGCTTATCCCAGCAGAAAAATAAATTCCAGGATATTTTATACCAATGCATTTCGATATAACCATTTCTTTCCTGCTGCCAAGTATCCCCTTTTGCGAAATACTAAAAGATTTTATTTCTCCATGTTGAATTTTAATTCTAGTCCACATGCTGCTTAAAACAAATGATTCAAGTGTGTCTGTAAGCCTAATGTATTTTCCAAAGGCAAAACAATATCGCCTGCAAATAACAACACAAACAGATAACTCATATTAAACGTTATTACATGTCTTCCCTTTTCAATTACTCCCGAGGCCAATTTATTTATAAATGGAGAAAACAAGACCGTTCTACAAACATCTCCCTGTCTTACTCCTCTTGTACACTTCAAAAATCATCAAATCCAGTCCTACGTCTAATTTGAGATTTAATATCTTAAGACTTTCTACAAAGCGATACAGTTTTCCTCTTATTTAATTTTTTCAGCACCGGCCATAGAAGTTTTCGTGAAATGGAATGAAAAGCTGTTAAAATTCTATGAAAGCAATACCTTTACTGATAATTATGTGCAGATTGTTTCGCTATAGTTGTAACAGGATAAACATGTAATCGACTTTTGAATAACATTTCTTGAATCTAGTTTAGTGTTCCCATGTGTTATCATCATAATCATCATGTGTCCTACCGCCTGCCTTGGCGATCATGGCCATCCATACGAATCTATCTTTTGTCACTGCATGTCCCACCGTCTCTGTCTTCATCCACTCTGCACATCCGTCCAATATTTTCTCCCTGGGTCTATCTAGTGCTCTTTTCCCCTCCAGCTTTCCTGTTATGACTAGGTGCTCTAATTTCTCTCACCTCAAAAAGTGACCTACAAATATCCTTTCCAAAATCTTCATTTATGTTATGTGTTGCCTCACCTCATAAAGTGACCTACAAATGTCTTTTCCAAAATCTTCTTCATTTATGTTAAGTGTTTGCCTCCTTCAAGACTGTTTCGTTTGTTGTCTTTGCTTTCCATGGAACTCTTATTAAAATTCCTCTCAGAAACCACATTTCAGCTGCCTCAATCTTGTTCTGACTTTGCGGGTTGACTGTCCACGCCTCACATCCAATCAACAATATCGGTTCTATATAACACTGAAGAACTCTCTTCCTGATGTTAATTGATAGACATTTGTTGGTAAGAATGCTTTTCATTTCATTGAATGCTGTTTTAGCCTGGTCGATTCTCCTGGCAATTTCTAATATACATCTGCCGTCTGGTGAGACAACTTACCCTTGATATTTAAACTTAACAACTTTGTCTGAATGTTGTGCGATTTGTTGTTATTTGACATAAGGGGATTTATTTTAACTGATTACCATGACTTCAGTCTTCTCGCTTTAGCCGTTTATTCACAAAATTTTGTGGGTCTTTTTCATTTTCTGCAATTAGAACGGTGTCATTTGCATAACGAAGATTGTTTAACATTTTTCCTCCAACCTTTATCCCAAGATATTCTTCTAGGGTTCTCATGATGGTTTCGCTGTGAAGTGAAAACAAATCTGGTGGCAGAACACATCCCTGCCCATCCCCTCTTTTGATATTTGGAAAAAGCTAAAATCCTTTTCTACTGTTTTTGCTAAGCATGTGTTATCATTTAGTTCAATCCATTTTGATATCACTTTACTAAGACAAGGGCAGCACATTTCACTTGCAATATTAGACAAAAACATCGCTACAGTAGTTTAGATTTGTTGTGTCACCTTTCTTGTGTAGGGGCAAAATATCAACTTTTCCCATTTTCAGGATACAATACCTTTTCAAACAAGGCCTTAAACAATTTTGCAAGAAAATCAATCGGTCTTCCCCCACAATTTTTAAAGATTTCACCTAATAAACCACCCAGTCCTAGTACGTTGTCGCTTTTTCATATACACACTGTTTATTACAAATAAGAGTTCTTCCTTCATCAGAGGTGGGTCTAATTCATCTACATACAGTGCATATTCGTCTTTTATGATATCAGGATATTCTGTCAGGTCAATATCGTTTTCTAAAACATTTTTGAAATATTGATGTCATTCCCGATTGGTTAATATCATTTTGCTTATATGTTTTCTTCCTGAATATTCACAGATTCCATTATTTTCTCACACAACGATTCATTAAACGTTTCCTTTCTGCTACATAGTAAAGCTTTCTATTTCTGTCTGGGTTCACAATAACTATCACTGTCTTTGGCATCAAATGTTTCTCAAATGTTCTCAAGTCTCTGTACGTTTTGTCTCGAATTTGTGTATTCATCATCAAACCAGCCATTTTGACCAACAAACAAGTTGTTTCCTACATCCAGCTGTTTTTAACACAGCTCATTATACATTTGTAGTGCAAAATTCCCATTTACATCAACCAAACCTTTTGCTAACAGCAATTGTGAATAAATTTCTTCAATGTTCATCACAGAACAAAAAATCTTCCAGACATTCGCTTTTCATAATAAAATCTTCTAAGCATTCGCTTTTCATAATAAAATCTTCTACAAACACTTTTTTAAAAGTATGTCTATAAATCTTACACACAAA
>JAPXFY010000018.1:21178739-21186239 GCA_030674185.1 Monoplex corrugatus | reverse complement strand
ATCATCAACTTCCACTCTATAAAACACCACTTCTATGCTGATGATACCCAACTTCAAGACAGTGACTCACCTGACCATGTACAGCGCCTCTTGACTCGCACCACTGAGCGTTACTCGGACATTAAGAGTTGGATGACATACAATAAACTTCAGCTTAACGACGACAAGACAGAAGCTATCCTCATTGGCACCCGTCAGAAACTTTCTCAGCTGCCTCCTCTTTCTCTCCCATTATGTAACACATCAGTCCCAATTTCTAATTCAGCTAAAAACCTTGGTGTCTGCCTTGACTCTACCCTCTCCATGAACAACTTTGTTTCTCAAACTGCCAGATCTTGCTACTGTCATCTCCATCGTATAAGCCTGATCAGGAAGTATCTCTCTGTCGAAACAACTGCAAAACTCGTTCTCTCCTTCATAATGTCTTGCATCGACTATTGCAATTCACTCCTGTCTGGTCTTCCTGCCTCCACCATTCACATCCTACAGCGCATTCAAAACAATGCTGTACGCCTTGTACTCAAAAAGAAAAAAGCTGACCACATATCTCCTCTCCTGGCACAACTTCACTGGCTCCCTGTATCAAAGCGCATACAGTACAAACTAGACACCATGTGCTACAAAAGCCTCAAAAACGCAGCCCCCGATTACCTGTCAAGCCTACTTGAGATCTATGTTCCCTCACGTACCGTCTGCTCTGCCTGCGATCCTCTGACTTTTCGCTTTCCACGCACTAAGCTCAATACCTATGGTCCACGAGCCTTCTCTGTTCTGGTCCATTTTCCTGGAACAAACTTCCTCTCTCTGTCCGTCAGCAACCTACTTTTGTCTCCTTCAAGTCCGCTCTCAAAACTCACCTTTTCTCCTCTGCATAAAATCCTGACCTCACTCAACCCCCTCTGCAGCCTGTCTCCGCTCAAAGTGGAATCACATTATAATATATAATTGTATATAATATGCTCTCTATAATTCTTCTATTTCTCCATTTATAGCTGTGTGTGTGTGTGTGTGTGTGTGTGTGTGTGTGTGTGTGTGTGTGTGTGTGTGTGTGTGTGTGTGTGTGTGTGTGTGTGTGTATGTGTGTGTGCGTGTGGGTGCGTGCGTGCGTATGTGTCTGTTCAGCGCTTGGATTTGATTTCTATCAAGATTGTGCACTATATAAATATTGTAATTGTAATTAAAATTAATTAAAAAGAATTAATAATTAATAAAAAATATTTAAAATTAATTGATTAATCAAAAGGTTTAACACGGCAATTTTTTTTAACATGTTCAATTTTGAATCTTATGTTGTACGTTGTGTATGTGCGCGCGTGTGTATGTGTGTGTGTGTGTGTATGTGTATGTGTGTGTGTGTGTGTGTGTGCATATGTGCATGTGTGTACGTGTGTGTGTGTGTGCACGCGCGTGTGTGTTTGTTCTTTTTTGTCTTTTGTGTACGCTTGACAAAGGCCACTTGGTCGAAAATATGCGGCTGTTCTGTTTTGCTGTATTAAACACATGTTCTCATATTCTTTCGTGTGCTGGTTCTTATGGACTGCCATAATTTTAAACCAATGTTTCATGGCACAGACTGTGAACCCTTTGACATGGACGTAAATAAATGTAAGAACTTTATTATTGGCTGTACTAATCTATCGTATGTTTACAGATGTATAAAACTTTCTTATTGCCTGTGTCACTCCATCGTATGTTTACATTTACATATGTACAGAACTTTGTCATTGGCTGTTGCTCCATCGTATGTTTATGTATGTACAGAACTTTATTATTGGCTATACTACTCTATCGTATGTTTACGTATGTATAGAACGTTATCATTGGCTATGTTGCTTCATCATATGTTTAAATATGTATAGAACTTTATTATTGGCTATGTTGCTCCATCGTATGCTTACGTATGTCAACATCATCATCATCATCATCAGGTGCCTTGCCGCAAGTCGTTGGTGATCATGGACTTCCACCTGTCTCTATCTGTTGTTGCCTCAAGCACCTCTTCTACCCTACTTGTCTTCAGCCACTCTGCAAGTCCGTCTAGTATCTTCTCCTTGGGTCTATCTGGTGCTGTCTTTCCCTCCAACTTTCCCGTTGTGACCAGGTGCTCCAATTCCCCTTTCCTCATAAAATGGCCTATAAATGTTGCTTGTCTTTTCCTAATCTTCCTTATGAATGATCTACTTGTGTCTGCCTCCATCAAGACTGTCTCGTTTGTTTTCTTTGCTGTCCATGGAACTTTCAACATTTTTCTTAGAAACTACACACGTACACGCACGCACACACACACACATTCACAAACGCACATTTATACATAATCACACGTACACACACAAAAACACATAGAAATACCCCCTTACACACATACACACACAGAGAAATGTACATACATACACATTTATACACATTCATAAACAGACTTGCTCGTACAGTCATCTCATACAAACGCACACTCACACACAAACGTTCAATCGCCCATTCACACACACACACACACACACACACACACACACACACACACACACACACACACACACACACACACACACACACACACACACAAACAAACACACACACACACACACACACACGCACGCACACACAAACCAAACAAACAATACACACACAAACCAAACAAAGAAATAAAACAAAATATGTAAACAAAGAAAGAAGACAAGAAAACCAATCAACAACAAAAAATCTTAAATAAAAGTTAAAACCGCTTTATTATTGGCTATACTACCCTATCGTATGTTTACATAATTATGTATAGAAGTTTATTATTGGCTATGTTACTCCATCGTATGTTTACATATGTCATCATCATCATCATCAGGTGCCTTGCCACACGGCGTTGGCGATCATGGACTTCCATCTGTCTCTATCTCTCGTTGACCCTAGCATTTACCCCACCCTCCTCGTCCCCAGCCACTCTGCAAGTCCGTCCAGCATTCTCTCCCTGGGTCTACCTGGTGCTCTCTTTCCCTCCAGCTTTCCCATTGTGACCAGGTGCTCCAAATCTCCCTTCCTCATAAAATGGCCTATAAATGTTGCCTATCTTTTCCTAATCTTCCTTATGAGTGAACTATTTGTGTCTGCCGCCATCAAGACTGTCTCGTTTGTTTTCTTTGCTATCCATGGAACTCTCAACATTCTTCTTAGAAACCACATCTTGGCTGCCTCAAATTTGTTCTGGCTGTGCTTATTGACTGTCTACACCTCACATCCCTAGAACAGTATTACAACAACAACAACAACAATATTTTATTTGTATAGCGCAAAATTTTGATAAAATCAAATCTAAGCGCTAAAACAGACACACACGCACGCACGCACACACACGCACGCACGCACGCACGCACGCACACACACACACACACACACACACGCACACGCACACGGCTATAAATGGGGAGAAAGAATAAAAGCAATGGAAAATTATAGAGAGCATATTATATACAATTATATATTTCAATGTGATTCCCCTCCGAGTGGAGACAGGCTGCAGAGGGGATTGAGTGAGGTCAGGATTTTATGCAGAGGAGAAAAGGTGAGTTTTGAGAGCGGACTTGAAGGAGACAAAAGTAGGTTGCTGACGGACAGAGAGAGGAAGTTTTTTCCAGGAAAGTGGACCAAGTGGAAAGCGAAAAGTCAGAGGATCGCAGGCAGAGCAGACGGTACGTGAGGGAACATAGATCTCAAGTAGGCTTGACAGGTAATCGGGGGCTGCGTTTTTGAGGCTTTTGTAGCACATGGTGTCTAGTTTGTACTGTATGCGCTTTGATACAGGGAGCCAGTGAAGTTGTGCCAGGAGAGGAGATATGTGGTCAGCTTTTTTCTTTTTGAGTACAAGGCGTACAGCATTGTTTTGAATGCGCTGTAGGATGTGAATGGTGGAGGCAGGAAGACCAGACAGGAGTGAATTGCAATAGTCAATGCGAGACATTATGAAGGAGAGAACGAGTTTTGCAGTTGTTTCGACAGAGAGATACTTCCTGATCAGGCTTATACGATGGAGGTGATAGTAGCAAGATCTGGCAGTTTGAGAAACAAAGTTGTTCATGGAGAGGGTAGAGTCAATGCAGACACCAAGGTTTTTAGCTGAATCAGAAATTGGGACTGATGTGTTACATAATGGGAGAGAAAGAGGAGGCAGCTGAGAAAGTTTCTGACGGGTGCCAATGAGGATAGCTTCTGTCTTGTCGTCATTAAGCTGAAGTTTGTTGAACGTCATCTAGTTCTTAATGTCCGAGTAACACTCAGTGGTGCGAGTCAAGAGGCGCTGTATATTGTCTGGTGTGTCACTGTCTAGAAGTTGGGTGTCATCAGCATAGAAGTGGTGTTTTATAGAGTGGGAGTTGATGATGGTGGACAGGGGGGAGGTGTAAAGAGTGAAAAGAACAGGGCCGAGGACAGATCCTTGTGGAACACCACAGGTCAGGTATGCAGGTTGAGAGTAAGTGCCATTAATGAGAACAGTTTGTTTTCTGTTTGATAGATATGAAGTGAACCAGGAGAGAGCAATGTCAGAGATGCCAAAAGTATGATGAAGTCTAGAAAGGAGAATACCATGATCAATGGTATCAAAGGCTGCAGACAGATCAAGGAGTGTGAGGAGAGAGACTTTGCCAGTATCAGTTGGAAGGAGGAGATTGTTGAGAATGTGTAGCAGGGCAGTTTCAGTGCTATGGCACTGGCGGTAGGCTGACTGGAAAGGATTGAGGAGATTGTTGGCAGACAGGTGAGAGTTCAGCTGGTTGAGGACAACCTTTTCGATGAGTTTTGACAAGAAAGAGAGATTAGAGATAGGCCGGTAATTTTTCAGTTCATTTGGGTCTAAATTGTATTTCTTGAGGAGAGGGTGAACAATAGCAGACTTGAAAAAATCTGGGACAGTTCCAGTTTGAAGAGAAGTGTTGATGATGTCAGTGATGAATGGGAGGAGAGTAGGGAGACAGTCAGAGTAGAGAGAACCTGGAAGAGGATCCAGTTCGCAGGTTTTGAACGACATGGATCTGATTGTGTTGAGAATTTCCTCTTGTGAGACTGGGGTAAGAGTAGTAAGAGATGTGCCAGAGAAGGAAGGGTCAGGTGGGCATGGTTGACAGGGTGTCCTGTCAAGCCTGTCACGAAGAGTTTGTATTTTGGTGGTGAAATACTTGGAGAATACAGATGGGAGTTCTTCATTTGTGTGTTTTGTTGGGAGAGGTAAATCTTTTCGTGTGCCAAGGAGATGATTCATGGTTGTAAAGAGTTCTCTTGAAGAAGAGGCATTCAGGATTTTGGTATTGGTTCTATATCACATTCAAGAACTCTCTTCCTGATGTTAATTGATAGGCATTTGTTGGTAAGAATGCTTGTCATCTTCTTGAATGTTGTTTTGGCTTGGTCGATTCTGCTGGCTATTTCTGATGTGCATCTGCCGTCTGATGAAATGATCGTTCCCAGGTATTTAAATTTATCAACCTGTGTCAAGGTTGTGCCATTTGCTGTTATTTTGCATGAGGGGATTTCATGTTTTTTACTGATCACCATGACTTCAGTCTTCCTGCTGTTTAGTTCCAGCCCCTTACCTTTGCTTTCTATTTCCAGTATATTCACAAGGTTTTGTAGGTCCCTTTCATTTTCTGCAATTAGCACGGTGTCATCTGCGTATCGAATGTTGTTTATCATTTTCCCTCCAACCTTTAATCCAGGGTCTTCTTCTAGGTTTCTCATGATGTTTTCGCAGTAAAGTGAAAACAGATCTGGTGACAAAACACAACCTGATTCCTCTTTTGATGTTTTGGAAAGAGCTTACATTATTTTCTATTCTCATTGTAGCTGTTTGTTCTCAGTACATATTTCTGATTATTCTTTATTACTGGCTATGTTGCTCCGTCATATGGTTACTTATTCATACTCTATGTTGTCCAGACAGGATCATACATAATACAATAATAATCTAGAAAAATGGTTTCAGTTAGAATAATTGTGTGATTTGTTTCAGGGACTTGTATGTAAAGCTTTCACTTAAAGCTGTTTAGAGATGTGCAGGATTTGATGTTGGTGGTCAGTGTTGAAG
The DNA here is from genome assembly GCA_030674185.1 of Monoplex corrugatus. NCBI lineage: Eukaryota > Metazoa > Mollusca > Gastropoda > Littorinimorpha > Ranellidae > Monoplex > Monoplex corrugatus. The sequence goes on along the minus strand of JAPXFY010000018.1, from coordinate 21,180,178 downwards.
TGATACACCATAGAAAAAGAGGTGTTTGCTTTCAATATGTCTAATCTTGGTCTTGGAAGGTAAAGATTGTTTCTTGCTACTGTTTCTTTATCTTCTGTTCATTGGTTAACATAACAGCCGAGATCATTTTCAGTGTCATTTTATGATGTTCATTACACGAATTTACATAATCGTAATTATTTTCGTTGTAATTTTGTTTCAGATCACTTTAATGTTATGCTGTTCTCGAAACTCATTTGACTCCCAGTGCATTGCACATAGTCAGACATTTAACTAGAGTAAGGAGAGTTCAAGCTGCATAGGTGAGCTGACCACACTCATTTTGGTGTTGCACCAAATTTCGTGATGTTCATTACATAAAGTTACACAACCATTGTATTGATTATCATTCTGATTTCATGATTTTAATGTTTGATACAAAATGTGATTGAAAGAAGAAGAAGAAGAAGAAGAAGAAGAAGAAGAAGAAGAAGAAGAAGAAGAAGAAGAAGAAGAAAAGAAGAAGAAGAAGAAGAAGAAGAAGAAGAAGAAGAAGAAGAAGAAGAAGAAGAAAAGACCAACAATAACAGCAGCAACAACAACAACAATAACTACAACAACAAAATACCAAGACGACCAACAAAAAAGAACAACAACAAAATCTCCAAAAGAAAGAAAGAAAGAAAAAAAGAAAGAACAAATAAACATACAAACAAAAACCCAACCAACCAAACGAACAAAGTCAATACACACATACACACATAAAGAAAAAAAAAAAGTACCTCTGGATTATTAAAGTTGTTGCTCTGGTCCAACAAGAGTTGTGTAATTGGTATGGCTCATACAATACAACCGTTTTTAAAATTACCAACTCTTTGGTGGCTTGATTAGCTTTTTGGCAATCGCAGTTTATCTGGTGTCATGCACACACTTGTGCTGACAGGCCGTACATCTGTTGGTTAGAAAGACAACGTTGTCATTGGCTCAATCACAAGTGCCTCCCTTGCGTGTTACGATCAGCCCTCCACGACTTGTGACTGCGTGCGTGCGCGTGCAGTGTCATGCGGCATGCGATCGTTTATGATATATATGTATTTGTGTGTTTACCATCCTAAGCATACCAGAGAGAGAGAGAGAGAGAGAGAGAGAGAGAGGAGGGAGAGAGAAGGAGAATGGTGTTAGATGCAAATTAAAAGAGACAGAGAATGTGTGTGTATGTGCCAACCTATGCATACCAGAGGGGGGGGGGGTGGGGAGAGAGAAGAGAGAGAGAGAGAGACAGAGACAGAGACAGAGAGAGAGAGACAGAGAGACAGAGACAGAGAGACAGAGAGAGAGAGAGAGACAGAGAGAGAAGAAGAGGATGCATAAGCAAAAACAAGACTTGGCCGAATCCTACTCTGCACCTTTTATTTACACCCCCCTCCACAACTATCCCTGCCCCTCCCCCCCCCCCCCCT
>JAPXFY010000018.1:21141239-21173739 GCA_030674185.1 Monoplex corrugatus | reverse complement strand
GCCCACGGTGTTAGAACGCCAACCATCTCATGTCATCGTTTGGCCGATAGGTGTTCAGCACCAACCATCTGTCTGATGTCACGTTTGGCTGATAGCTGTTTAGCACCATCTGTCTGACGTCATCGTTTGGCTGATATTGGCCGATAGATGTGTTAGACACATAACCATCTGTCTGACGTCACGTTTGCTGATAGGTTTACCATGTTGACTTCGTGGTGATTTGCCATTTAACTAACCATCTGTCTGACGTCATCTTTGGCTGATAGGTGTTTAGCACCAACCATCTGTCTGACGCATCGTTTGGCCGATGGTGTTTAACTAACCATACGTTTGGCTGATAGTGTTTAGCACCAACATCGTCTGACGTCATCGTTTGGGCTGATAGGTGTTTAGACCAACCATCTGTCTGATGTCATCGTTTGGCTGATAGGTGTTTAGCACCAACCATCTGTCTGAGTCATCGTTTGGCTGATGGGTGTTTAGACCAACAATCTGTCTGCATGTCATCGTTTGGCTGATAGGTGTTTAGCACCAACCATCTGTCTGATGTCACGTTTGGCTGATAGGTGTTTAGCACCACCATCTGTCTGACGTTCGTTGGCTGATTGTGTTGCACCAACATCTGTCTGATGTCACGTTGGCTGATAGGTGTTTAGCACCATCTGTCTGACGTCATCGTTTGGCTGATATTGCCGATATATGTTTAACACTAACCTAATCTGTCTGACGTCATCGGTTGACTGATAGGTGTCTAGCACCAACCATCTGTCTGACGTCTTCGTTTGGCTGATAGGTGTTTAGCGCCAACCATCTGTCTGACCTCTTCGTTTGGCCGATAGGTGTTTAGTACCAACAATCTATCTGATGTCATCGTTTGGCTGATAGGTGTTCAGTACCAACAATCTGTCTGATGTCATTGTTTGGCTGATAGGTGTTTAGCACAAACCATCTGTCTGACGTTAAGGTTTGGCTGATTGTGTTTAGCACCAACCATCTGTCCGACGTCATCGTTTGGCTGATAGGTGTTTAGCACCACATCATCGTTGCTGATGGTTCGAACTCGTTCTGGCATGATAGGTGTTTAGCACCAACCATCTGTCTTCTCGTTGCTGATAGGTGTTACAAACCTCGTCTTGTCCGTTTGCTGATAGGTGTTTAGCACCAACCATCTGTTGATGTCTGTGTAAGGTTAGCACCAACTCTGTCTGATGTCATGTTGCTGATAGGTGTTTAGCACAACCATCGTCTGATTCATGTTGCTGATATGTTAGCCAACCTCTGTCTGAGGCTCGATTTGGCTGATGGTTTAGCACCATCTGTCTGATGTCATCGTTTGGTGATAGTGTTGCACCCTCTGTCTGATGTCATCGTTTGGCTGATAGGTGTTTAGACACAATCTGTCTGATGTCATTGCTGATACCGTTAACATGCTGACGTCATCGTTTGGCTGATATGGCTGATGATGTTTAGCACTAACCATCTGTCTGACGCCATGGGTTGACTGATGTGTTAGCACACATGCGACGCCATCGTTGGTGAGGTGTTTAGCACCAATCATCTGTCTGACGTCATCGTTTGGCTGATATTGGCCGACTGGTATTTAACACGAACCATCTGTCTGATGTCACCATTTGGCTGTTAGGTGTTTAGCAGCAACCATCTGTCTGACGTCTTCGTTTGGCTGATAGGTGTTTAGTGCCAACCATCTGACTGACGTCATCGTTTGGCAGATTGGTGTTCAGCACCAGCCATCTGTCTGACGTCATCGTTTGGCTGATATTGCCGATAGGTGTTTAGTAAATCTGTCTGACGCCATCGTTTGGCTGAAAGGTGTTTAGCACCATATGTCTAACGTCATCGTTTGGCTGATTAGTGTTTAGCACCAGTCATGTCTGACGTCATCGTTTGGCTGATATGTGTTTAGCCCCAAATATTTTTGTCTGACGTCATCGTTTGGCTGATAAGTGTTTAGCACCAACCATTTGTCTGACGTCATCGTTTGGCTGATATTGGCTGATAGGTGTTTAGCACCAACCATCTGTCTGACGTCATCGTTTAGCTGATATTGGCCGATAGGTGTTTAGCACCATCTGTCTGACCCCATCGTTTGGCTGAAAGGTGCTTAGCACCATATGTCTGACGTCATCGTTTGGCTGATATGTTTAGCCCCAACCATCTGTCTGACGTCATCGTTTGGCTGATAGGTGTTTAGCACCAACCATTTGTCTGATGTCACTGTTTGGCTGATAGGTGTTCAGCACCAACCATCTGTCTGACGTCAACGTTTGGCTGATATTGGCCGATAGGTGTTTAGCACCATCTGTCTGATGTCACCGTTTGGTAGGTAGGTGTTTAGCATCAACCATCTGTCTGATGTCATCGTTTGGTTGATAGCTGTTTAGCATCAACCATCTGTCTGATGTTACCATTTGGCTGATAATTGTTTAGCACCAACCCATCTGTCTGACGTCACCGTTTGGCTGATAGGTGTTTCGCACCAACCATCTGATGTCACCATTTGGCTGATAGGTGTTTTAGCACCAACCATCTGTCTGACGTCACCGTATGGTCGATAGGTGTTTAGCACCAACCATCTGATGTCACCATCTGGTTGCTGACAGACGTCACCGTTTGGCTGATAGGTGTTTAGCCCCAACCATCTGTTGATGTTACCTTCGGATGACAGGTGTTTAGCACCAATGACTGAAAGGTGCTTATTACCAACTGTCTGTCTGATGTCATCGTTTGGCTGGTAAGTGTTTAGTACCAATGACTGAAAGGTGTTTAAACTAACCATTTGTCTGATGCCATCGTTTGGCTGATAGGTGTTTAGTACCAACCATGTTTCTGACGTCATGGTTTGGTTGAAGGGTGTTTAGCACCAACCGCCTGCCTGACGTAATCGTTTGGCCGATAGGTGTTTAGCACCAACCATCTGTCTGACGTCATCGATTGGCTGATAGGTGTTTAGCATCAATGGCTGATAGGTGTTTAATATCAACCACCTCTCTGAAGTCATCGCTTGGCCAATAGTTGTTTAGCACAACCACTTGTCTGACATCATTGTTTGGCTGATAGGTGTTTAGTACCAACCATCTGTCTGACGTCATCGTTATGCTGATAGGTGTTCAGCATCAATGGCTGATAGGTGTTCAGGACATCTCTCTGACGTCATCGTTTGACCGATAAGTGTTTAGCACCAACCATCTATCTGACGTCATTGTTTGGCTGGTGTTTAGCACCAATGGCTGACAGGTGTTTAGTACCAACCATCTTTCTGACCTCATCGTTTGGCTGATTGGCGTTTAGCACCAACCATCTGTCTGACGTCATCGTTTGGCTGATAGGTGTTTATCGCCGATGGCTGATAGGTGTTTATCGCCGATGGCTGATAGGTGTTTATCGCCGATGGCTGATAGGTGTTTATCGCCGATGGCTGATAGGTGTTTATCGCCGATGGCTGATAGGTGTTTATCGCCGATGGCTGATAGGTGTTTAGCGACGATGGCTGACAGGTGTTTAGCGCCAACCATCTTTCTGACCTCATCGTTTGGCTGATAAGTGTTTAGCACCAATGGTTGACGTTTCATTTCAGACTGTTGAACGTTTGAGGAAGCTGAAAATTTCCGTATGAATGGGCGAGAGAGGTCTCTGTCAGAGTTTTTGGATGGAGCATCACACGCATTTCAGTTTTGACATATGCTGCCACATAAACGTGAACTGAATAGAATGTGTTTTGTGCGTATGTGTATGTGTGTGTGTTTGTTGTGTGTGTGTGTGTGTGTGTGTGTGTGTGTGTTGTGTGTGTGTGTGTGTGTGTGTGTGTGTGTGTGTGTGTGTGTGTGTGTGTGTGGGGTGTTGTGTGGTGTGTGTGTGTTGTGTGTGTGTGTGTGTGTTGGTGTGTGTGTGTGTGTGTGTGTGTGTGTGTGTGTGTGTGTGTGTGTGTGTGTGTGTGTTGTGTGTGTGCGTGTATGAGTGCGTGCGTGCGTTTAGCACCAACCATATGATGTCATCGTTTGGCCAATAGGTGTTTCACACCAACAATCTGTCTGATGTCATTGTTTGGCTGATAGGTGTTCAGTACCAACAATCTTTATGATGTCATTGTTTGGCTGATAGGTGTTTAGCACCAACCATCTGTCTGACGTCATCAGTTGGCTGATATTGGCCGATAGGTGTTTAGTACAATCTGTCTGACGCCATCGTTTGGCTGAAAGGTGTTTAGCACCATATGTCTAACGTCATCGTTTGGCTATTAGTGTTTAGCACCAGTCATGTCTGACGTCATCGTTTGGCTGATATGTGTTTAGCCCCAAATATTTTTGTCTGACGTCATCGTTTGGCTGATAAGTGTTTAGCACCAACCATTTGTCTGACGTCATCGTTTGGCTGATATTGGCTGATAGGTGTTTAGCACCAACCATCTGTCTGACGTCATCGTTTAGCTGATATTGGCCGATAGGTGTTTAGCACCATCTGTCTGACCCCATCGTTTGGCTGAAAGGTGTTTAGCACCATATGTCTGACGTCATCGTTTGGCTGATATGTTTAGCCCCAACCATCTGTCTGACGTCATCGTTTGGCTGATAGGTGTTTAGCACCAACCATTTGTCTGATGTCACTGTTTGGCTGATAGGTGTTCAGCACAACCATCTGTCTGACGTCAACGTTTGGCTGATATTGGCCGATAGGTGTTTAGCACCATCTGTCTGATGTCACCGTTTGGTAGATAGTGTTTTATGCATCACATACCATCTGTCTGATGTTACCATTTGGCTGATAATTGTTTAGCACCAACCATCTGTCTGACGTCACCGTTTGGCTGATAGGTCGTGTTTCGCACCAACCATCTGATGTCACCATTTGGCTGATAGGTGTTTAGCACCAACCATCTGTCTGACGTCACCGTATGGTCGATAGGTGTTTAGCACCAACCATCTGATGTCACCATCTGGTTGCTGACAGACGTCACCGTTTGGCTGATAGGTGTTTAGCCCCAACCATCTGTTGATGTTACCTTCGGATGACAGGTGTTTAGCACCAATGACTGAAAGGTGCTTATTACCAACTATCTGTCTGATGTCATCGTTTGGCTGGTAAGTGTTTAGTACCAATGACTGAAAGGTGTTTAAACCAACCATTTGTCTGATGCCATCGTTTGGCTGATAGGTGTTTAGTACCAACCATGTTTCTGACGTCATGGTTTGGTTGAAGGGTGTTTAGCACCAACCGCCTGCCTGACGTAATCGTTTGGCCGATAGGTGTTTAGCACCAACCATCTGTCTGACGTCATCGATTGGCTGATAGGTGTTTAGCATCAATGGCTGATAGGTGTTTAATATCAACCACCTCTCTGAAGTCATCGCTTGGCCAATAGTTGTTTAGCACAACCACTTGTCTGACATCATTGTTTGGCTGATAGGTGTTTAGTACCAACCATCTGTCTGACGTCATCGTTATGCTGATAGGTGTTCAGCATCAATGGCTGATAGGTGTTCAGGACATCTCTCTGACGTCATCGTTTGACCGATAAGTGTTTAGCACCAACTATCTATCTGACGTCATTGTTTGGCTGGTGTTTAGCACCAATGGCTGATAGGTGTTTAGTACCAACCATCTTTCTGACCTCATCGTTTGGCTGATTGGCGTTTAGCACCAACCATCTGTCTGACGTCATCGTTTGGCTGATAGGTGTTTATCGCCGATGGCTGATAGGTGTTTATCGCCGATGGCTGATAGGTGTTTATCGCCGATGGCTGATAGGTGTTTATCGCCGATGGCTGATAGGTGTTTATCGCCGATGGCTGATAGGTGTTTAGCGACGATGGCTGACAGGTGTTTAGCGCCAACCATCTTTCTGACCTCATCGTTTGGCTGATAAGTGTTTAGCACCAATGGTTGACGTTTCATTTCAGACTGTTGAACGTTTGAGGAAGCTGAAAATTTCCGTATGAATGGGCGAGAGAGGTCTCTGTCAGAGTTTTTGGATGGAGCATCACACGCATTTCAGTTTTGACATATGCTGCCACATAAACGTGAACTGAATAGAATGTGTTTTGTGCGTATGTGTGTGTGTGTGTGTGTGTTGTGTGTGTGTGTGTGTGTGTGTGTGTGTGTGTGTGTGTGTGTGTGTGGTGTGTGTGTGTGTGTGTGTGTGTGTGTGTGTGTGTGCTGTGTTGTGTGTGTGTGTGTGTATGTTGTGTTGTTGTGTGTGTGTGTGTGTGTGTGTGTGTGTGTGTGTGTGTGTGTTGTGTGTGTGTCGTGCGTGTATGAGTGCGTGCGTGCGTTTAGCACCAACCATATGATGTCATCGTTTGGCCAATAGGTGTTTCACACCAACAATCTGTCTGATGTCATTGTTTGGCTGATAGGTGTTCAGTACCAACAATCTTTATGATGTCATTGTTTGGCTGATAGGTGTTTAGCACCAACCATCTGTCTGACGTCATCAGTTGGCTGATAGGTGTTTAGCACAACCATCTGGTGTCATCGTTTGGCTGATAGGTGTTGAGCACCAAACCATATGTCACCGGTTGATAGGTGTTTAGCACCAACCATCTGATGTCACCGTTTCGCCAACAGGTGTTTAGCACCAACCATCTTTCTGACGTCATCGTTTGGCTGATATGTGTTTAGCACCATTCGTCTGTCTGATGTCATCGTTTGGCCGATAGGTGTTTAGCACCAACCATCTGATGTCACCGTTTGGCTGATAGGTGTTCAGCACCAACCATCTGATGTCACCGTTTGGCTGATAGGTGTTCAGCACCAACCATCTGTCTGATGTCATCGTTTGGCTGATAGCTGTTTAGCACCAACCATCTGTCTGATGTCATCGGTTCTGACCTGTCCCTCCTGATTTTGCCAGCAACTCGCTGGAAATGATGTTTCCGTACCCAAGTATCCAAAATATGTAAAACTATGTGGAAAACATCAGGTGAAAAAACCAGCAAAGCAGGAAACGGGAAAGGAGGAGATAACAGAAAGCAAAGAGAGTGACAGAAATGAGACAGAATGTCCAGAAGTTGGGGGATATGATTTATGCTGAAAGACACCCCGGTATTCCCACCAGATAAGTGATGAGTGATCACGCAGCTCCCCCCCCCCCCCCCATCCCCGCTCCTCAAAAACCGCTGACACGAATTCAGACCTGGATGCTTAGGTGACCCGCGAAATCAGGGCTCATTAAAACTTAAAAGCAAAATTAGCGTGATGCAAACAGTCACACTAAAAATATTCACGTGTCAAGGTCTTTTGGTGAGAAAGTACGTGTAAAAGGCCGTCAAGGCATAAGTGTGGTAGTTGACCGGTTAATATCAACTCGAACTGAGTTTGAATCCGCTTAACACAGAATTACCGCGGTCGGACAGTTCCATACACTCTCCACCCAATATTGCCGGTAATGATCTCATCTCTCACTTTGACAAGGTCTTGATACGGATGAGGGAAAGGAGCGGAGGGGACTTAGAAAACACCAAGCCGACGTTAACAGGGCGATTGGAGCGTGTAATATGGGCAGCACAGTATCCACTTTTTCCTGCGGTGGGCTGCAACTGAACTGGAGACATCCGATTTTGAGTCCTATCGATTGAACCACCATGCTGGCTTAATTCGTTTTAATAGAATTCAATTCAGTTCAAATGAAGCGGACCAGTCATCGTAGTGCAGTGGTCAGCGCAACGGACTAACGGCTGCAACGTTGTGAGTTCGAATCCCATCAAAATCGCTGCTGGATTTTTCAGCCCCAATCCGCTTCTACCCAGAACTGAGCGTGCTATGGACTATAGACTCGATGAGAAGACTAGGACCACACAGTGAAGTTTCATCCACTTCACGGATGCGTCATTGAGGGCGTTGCTCAAAATCCTAACCAGCGCCGCAGGTGTTTGTATCTCTCGGGCCTGGTTGACGACGCCAGGATATACTTTGAAAGGAAAAATACAGAAGAGCTTCGTCACTCAGTCTTAATCCAGATTGGTAATCCATAGCATCAGGATTATCATCCCTATCGTCATGCAATCATCATAGCACTGTGAAAACAATCGTTACAGATTCTATGGCTACTGAAGTGACGCAAAAAAGAAACAAAGCAAGCAAAAACAAGCAAAACAGCAGCCAAAAACAAACAAACAAACCAATAGACAGACAAACAGACAGACAAACAAACACAAAACAACAACACCGACAACAAATTCTGTTCAAGGACAAACCAGGAAAGCAGCAAATCCTGGGCTTCATCACAGGGTTGAGGCAGGAAATTTCTTCCCACCATCTTGTCTATTTGACCTTGATGGTTGTGGTCAGGGCTCCAGCCTTTCAGAAAAGATGATAAACTCATGTCTCGTGAGCAGTAGATTTAAAAGAACCCACCGACAACAAAGGAGATGCTCCACGTGTAACTCTCTAGAAAAAAAAATTGAATATATCAGCAAACGTACTCACAGGAAAAGAAGGTGGCACTGTGTTGTGGCGACGCATTCTTCCTGGGAAGATCAACCCGGATGCCACTTGGTAAATCCGCTATGAAAATGATGTAACATGATTCATTTCAACGATAGTTCATTAGCGTTGGCAAGACCAAGAACAAGACGGTATGCTAAAACTGGAGGGGGGGGGGGGAACACACACACACTCCCCCCCCCCCACATATATCTGTGTGTGTCTGTGCGTTGGTAAGTGTGTGTGTGAACGTCCGCATACGAACACATGCACATATAGAGTTAAATACACACACGTGTTGATGATGATGACAATGACGACGACGTGATTAACACACAGTGGGAAAAACAGTAAGAAGAATACTCCCTCTCTGTTGCCTGCCTGTAATGCAGGAGTTAATTCCCTTGTATCTCAAAAGACAATGCTGCTTTATTTCGAGCGGTGAAAGTTATCGACGAAAATTGAAGTTAGATGATTATGTTAATGGTCTCAAAGACGTTGTTGTTGTGATCGTTATCATCAACATCCATTACCATCATCTTGATCTTCATTATTTATAGTTTGTGTACATTTGTTGTCTTTCCATTTCTGATGAATGGAAACAATATGTGCTGTAATATACACATCATATATACACACACATCTACATTCATTTCACGCATATTAAGGAATTGCATTTTTCTGCCTTAGCTTATATAAACTTATACACACAGAAAGCATCAGAGAGAGAGAGAGAGAGAGAGAGAGAGAGAGAGAGAGAGAGAGAGAGAGAGAGAGAGAGAGAGAGAGAGAGAAGAGAGAGAGAGAGACAGACAGACAGACAGAGACAGAGGCTCTCTTTCCGGCAACATAAGAGACAGTGTGTGTGTGGGGTGGGTGAGTGAGTTTGTATGTGTGTTATGTGTTCTACGTTTGCGTATGTTTTCGATATTGAATAATTAAAACTCTGTGGTGTGTGTGTGTGCGCGCGCGCGCGCGCGTGTGTGTGTGTGAGAAAGAGAGAGAGAGAGAGAGAGAGAGAGAGAGAGAGAGAGAGAGAGAGTTTGTGAGTGTGTGTGTTATGTGCTCTATGTTTGTAATGTCTTCGACTGAATAGTAAAATGTGTGCGTGCGTGCGTGTGTATGTGTGTGTGTGTGTCTGCGTGTTAGTCTGAGTGTGTCTGCGTGCGTGCGTGTGTGTGGGTTGGGTTGGAGAGAGAGAGGTCTGTGAAAATATGTGAACTTGTGACAGTGTGTGTGTGTGTGTGTGTGTGTGTGTGTGTGTGTGTGTGTGTGTGTGTGGTGCGTGCGCGCATGTGTTAATAACATGTGCACTCCCTTCATTGTATCTCTTGATCTATGTGCATAATGCGTAAAACACAGGGACACACACACAAAGCTATACAAAACACACACTCACACATACACAAGCTGACACAACACACACAAACAAACACACACACCAGCATACACAACACAAACATACACACCAGCATACACAACACAAGCATACACACCCACACAAGCATACACAGCACACACAAGCATACACACACACACACAAGCATACACATACACACACATACACAGATACACATCACACACACACACACACACACACACACACACACACGCGGGCGCGCGCATACACAATTCATACACACACAAGCATCTACAGCACACATACACAACATACCAACACACACAAATAAACCACAACTCAATGTCCAGTCCAGCACCACAGTGGTTCTATTGCGTGGTTTGAGTAAACAACCAAAATCAATAACATCACAATAAATAGTTCGTTAACCAGCGAATAAGCATTAGCTCAAATTGTCTGAAACAGCTGACTGATTAAAAGCCAGAAATACAACAAAATCTGAAATGAATGCTGCGTTAATTAATAATGTGATAACGAACAAAATATTCTACCGAAAAGTCTTTGTCCAGCATAAACAAGTTGGTCAGGCCAGACTGACAAGTCTCCCACGTTCATAATAAAAATCAATACGGAAAATCACAATTGTACAAACCCCATATTTAGTCCTTCTTAACGTCACTGTCACCTTGAAGAAACTTTAGATGAAGTAAAAACTAACGCACATCAAAGATGACGACAGACTGTCACGATAGTCAAAACAGATTCTAAGCATTGGTCATCAAGATTTTAAACATTGGTCGTTCTAAAGAAGTTCTATCTGCACACCTTCCTCAAAAGGTGTTGATTTTCAGCACTTTTTTTGTTTTTGGTTTGTGAGACCCTGACCTTGAAACAATGGCTTCCAAACTTAAGCTTTCATGACTCCTCAAGCAAACCAAACCATCCATGGTCAAGGTCACGCAGAATCACCCCTGCACCCAAAGGACTTATACCCAGCACCTTTTTTCAGGGAGATATAAGAACAACACGTTCTCATGATCTTCTAGAAACATATACATTCTGCTTGCACCTATTGTGACAGCCTACCATTGTCCTCAATGCACGTCCAATTTCTTTTTCAACTGAAGTTTTTTCAAGGTCACAGTGACTTTGAGTAATACAAAATCTGGATTATCCGTAGTTATCTTATGTATAGCAAGGGTGACTGTTAAAATGGCTCGACCATACTGGATTTTTCTTTCTTTCTTCTATCTTACACTTGAAAAAATACACACACAGAGCGACTGAAATCTTTGCTCTGTCTTAATTCACACTTCAGACTTCAGATGATTTATTCATTCACCATAGCCCCTTACAAAGGGTAATGAAATACAAAGTCAAATTTCAAACATATTTTAGGGAAAAATTCGTAAATGTTTACTCCATTCTTACTTCGTTTATGAAAAAGAGGAAACATTCCTTATTCTGTTTCTTCTTGTTTTTTCTTATACAATGTTTGTCAACGCTTTTGTTCAAAGAACAATACAGTGACATCACTACACCAACGAAGACTAACGTTGGTTTCATGGAGCGCAACCGGACTCAAAAACCTTAGCATGCGAGTTCAGCTATCAGTTTGCGGCTTTGGATTGCCATCAGCCTAGGCCTAAAAGGCTGCAAAGGAAGCAATTACACAAACACAAAAGAAAAAGGCAAACAGCATATAAATGTTAACAATGTAATCCAAACTTGTCTAAAAACTGACAAACGGCGTGAAGAGTTAATACCGTATTAAAGAATGAAAGCCAAACAAGCAGCAAACAATATGAAAGTTGACAGTGTATAATTAAAGAAGGAGGTTTGCCAAACAATGTAAAATGTTCAACAACAGGATAAGGAATTAATGACGAACACATGGCAAACAATAGGAAACCTTAACAAAATCATTCAGAACGAAATCTGGTGGCAAACAATACAAAACATCTAACACAACTCGAGTCTTAAAAGGAACAATACGATAGAAAACGTTAACATTTTATTTCAGAACAAAAACCAAAGAATGTGGCAAACTGTATAAACTATTCAAATAGTGGAAAACATCAGAAAATGTCCAAACTTCAGCAAGATAACTGTTTATGATTTTTTTTAAAAAAGGTTTACCTTCAGAATTATCCCATGTCCATCACCAAGGTGCTCTGAGAGAACGAAAGGATAGGTGTACTGGAAACATGCAGGTGAACACACAATTTGGTGAAAAGTAAGACTGACATAAAAATAACAGAAGCGAGCGGAAAAAAAAAAGAAGTAAAGAGAAAACAGAAATGCGCGTGCATACACCTTCCCCACTCCATCCCACACACACATGCACGTGGACAGACACACGCACACACACACACAAAGAGAGAGAGAGAGAGAGAGAGAGAGAGAGAGAGAGAGAGAGAGAGAGAGAGAGACAAAGACAGAGAGACAGAGAGAAAGAGAGAGAGAGAGAGAGAGAGAGAGAGAGAGAGAGAGAGAGAGAGAGAGAAGAGAGAGAAAGAAAGAGAGAGAGAGAGGACAACGAAAGCTCCTGCAGTCTTTAAATTCACAACCCAAACACCCTTATCTCGTTAAACCCCAAGAAAGACATAATCAAGCTATATACATTAAACGGCAACATTAACATGCAGAAGGTGTTCAAAGCTTAAAATGAACTTACAATACACAACTACCACCATTTGTTGCTCAAAACCACTCGTTTTACAATGTCGGGATGCACTTTCGACAACGTTTATGTATGTGCTGATAAAAACACTTTTACGGATGTATCCGAACATGATACAGTACAAAACAAAACTAAACAAACACCCCCCCCCCCCCCCCCCCCGCAATAAACCCAAAACTATCGCTGGCGAATTGACAGTAAAACGATTTCTGTTTGCCGCTATATTTTATAAAAGCAAAAGCAAAATATTGTTAGACAATATACATGTGAACATACGAATATTTTCATGTGTGTCTATGTTTACTTTTGTACTGTGTCTGTCTGTCTGAAAGAGTGTCTTCATCAATTAATTATAATTCTAATGTTTTGTTTCCTTTTTTTCTTTGAATGGTATTACACCAATTCATTTCTAATTTGATGCTATAATCTACTGTTATGTTTGATGAACTACGTTTATGTTGCACTGACGTATTGGTGTGTACATCCGACTACGTATATGTATATAAATATTATTTATATATAATAATATGCATATATATATGTCATTAATGTATTGACATAGCAACCCTTTCGTAACATCACCACCCCCGAATCTCTGTGTGTGTGTGTGTGTCTGTTTGCGTGTGTATGTGTAAAGTGTAGCGAGTATTCTTTGACAGGGATTGTTTTTTACACACAGATGGAATTGTACTAATAATATCATTTGTTGTTATCATTACTATCCTCCTCATCCTCCTTGTTAATGTACATGTAATCATACACAGTGCTAACACTTTCACCTGATATAGGTTAACGTGTGTGCCCTTTCATGGGGATGGCTATACTGTACATGCCAGATTCTTTCTATGTACCAAAACTTCACCCACTGTGATGAAGCACAATTTACTATCAGAGCCAGGAAGCGAAGTATGTTTTTTAAAATGGATTATGTGAAGCTGCTTTCGGTTTAGCCCATTGTCTTTAGAATGTTGAGACTTAGATGTTGTAGTGGCTGTTTTAACAGACCTTTTGTTATTGCTGTTTTGATTGTTTCACTAGCATTGTCCGTTTAAATGTTCACACAGTTTGTTCGATCTTATGAGATTTGCAAACTTGAAGGAAAGAACTTTTTTTTTCGCAAACGGAATAAAACACTATAAAACGAAGACTTGAGTAGATAAAAAAAAAAGTTCCGTTAATGTGCTACTGATACTCGACTGATATGAAGTTTAGAGTTTGCAGATTGTTCAAGAGGGATTGATCGCACTTGGACAACTCCATGTGCATTCCACCCGCATCACTCAGCCATTATCTGGCAGACTCCTTTGGCATGCGAAAAATCCTGATCGATGGCAAGGGCTTGAAGTGGCAGGATGGGGGGAAGGACATAGGAAACACTACCACTGAAGATGCCGAAATATATTTGTGATAACGTGTTCCGTTGATTCGGTGCGCATTGGAAAAGTTCACTAACGTACACTACAAAACTGTAAATAGCAGATATTACGAGGCCACGTGTCAACCGAAGTAAGAAAAGGAACCGGTCAGTGTGGGCAAGCGGTCAACGCAAAGATCATGGGTTCGAACATTCATCAGTCCAACTAACTAAATGTGGGATTTTTCAGCCTCCGACCGATTCCAACCCAGTGCTAGGGACTCGTTAAGAATACCGACATCAAACAGTTGAATTTCATTCACTTTAAAGATGCGTCATTAAGGATTTGTTCAAATTTCGGACCAACGCCACAAATGTCTGCATCTCTCGGGCCTGGTTGACACTGGGATATATTACAAAAGACAGCGTAGAGTACAGCCCTGTCACGCTGTCTCAGTCCGAAGAAGTACTCCGTACCATTATCACTATTATCCCCATTCTCATCATCACAGCAACGTGGAAAATGGTCGCACCCTGTCACGCTGCCTCAATCCGAAAAAGTACTCCATACTATCATCACTATTATCCCCATTCTCATCATCACAGCACAGTGAAATAATGTCCTAGATTCTCTGGCCCTTTATACCCTGCTCTCCAAGTGATTTCAGTTTCGCTTGGGTCTGGAGATGTGTTGAAAAGATGAACTGAGCAGTGTGGGGATACGACACAGAAGCAGTAGAGGAAATGGGGGCAACAAAACAAATACGAGTACTCGTAGAATGAGAAGAAAAAGAAATGTGATCACATCTATCATCAACGTCTAAAATAACACCAACAACATCACTAATAATAACAACAATAGAAGCAACAGACGCATAATTATTACATAAAAATAAAGAAACCCTTAAAACTGCGGATCAACAACAAAACAATAGATGGCAGTTTTGTTTCCTCAAGACAGCATCACAACGAATGTTTTATTCCACTGGCGCTAAATTGTTGTCATTCCACAAGCGCTAAATTGTGTTACAACACGATAAGTCGGAAGGGAAAAGACAGGCAGAGAGGTGTGGGCCGCCTACACGGGTCCTCTGGCGAAGCTGACCACGAACGGAGACGTCAACTAAACGTTAAAACTCAGCTGAAATACAGTATCTCTCTCTCCCTCCCCCCCCTCTCTCTCTACATGTGCAACACACACACACACACACACACACACGCACGCACACACGGACTGCACATACACGGGTCTGCGAGTTATGCGGAGAATCCGGGAGGGCCAGTGGCAGGGTGCCAGAAATGATCCAAGATCCCTCCTCACGAATCCCTCGTGAATCATTGCACCTGTAGAAATTCCAATCTTATGTCGTTAGACTTTTTATATATAAAAAAATCATTCAGTTAGAGCCACTGCACTCGCATTGTGCAGACCTTCTAATTTTATATCCTTAACCTTTTAACAAAAATCATTCAATTACAGCACCGTACGATGGAGATCTTAGTCAAGAAACAACATATATCATAAGCTTGCTCACTAAAGCTTCGCACCTGGCGTGGAATATGGTGAATCACCTCTCTCACCTGTCGGCGTCACCGGGTTCGGTGTTGGCCGCTGCACACTTGGACACCACCATCTCCCTCCAGGCCGCTCTGTCTTGACTTTTGTGGACAATTTATTGAATATCTAGGCCACTGACGCTGGTTATGTTATCGATGTATGAGATTGGAGATCTGCCTTTCTTCCTTTTTGCCACTGTTTTTCCTTGAAAGATGGTTGCCATGAGGTCCGTGTTCTTGCTGCGTGATACATGTCCAATGGATTTCAGTGTTCTCTTGTTGATATCTGCTAGTAGTTTTCTAATGGTATCAAGTTCTTCCAGGACACTTTCATCAGTTCTTCTATCTGTCCATTTGACACGTAGAAGTCTCCGACAAAACCACATCTCTGCTGCCTCAATTCTTCTGGAATCAGTTTTTCTCAGCTTCGCAGCCATAAAGCATGACTGGCCAGATCAAACATTTTAAAAGTCTAACTCTCAGGCCATATGGTGAATACATTCACTTCATATGTCATCTATTACAACGAAACTGCTTCTATTTTGTCAAGTGATACCATGAAAACAAGTTCTTTATTTTGTGATGTAATGCAGCGGAAACTGATTCCACATTTTGTCAAGTAAAACAACGGAAAACGGTTCATATTTTGTGAAGTATTTCAAAGCCAGCTGGTTTCATATTAATTCATGTAATGGAAACTGAATATTTTGTTATGTAATGCAAAGGAAACTGGTTCCCTATCGGTTTCATGTCAAATATTACAATAGCAACCTGTCTCTTAATTCTACATTGACATTTATAGAAATCTATAGCATTACATACGGTTTAATCGTCATTTAATCTGAGGAACGATGGAACACACTAGATTGTGTTTATCATTGTAGCCCGTTTAGTGTCATACACAATGTAAACGGTGGAATGAGAAAGATACAAAAACAAACAAACAAACAAACAAACAAACAAACATACGCCGCTCGCAAACCTCCTCGCTCGTTGTCTACTGAGAAAAACTTGTGACGCAAAAAACTTAAAGAAAATTTTAAAACTTTAGAAACAAGCTGAACAAACATTGTAACTGAAATGTAAAAAAACGAAGAAAAAACGGACCTTTACCTGTTTGCGAAATAAAATGAAATAAAAAAGGAAAAGAAATAAAACGAAATAAAGTAAAAAATAAAAATAAAATAAACAGAATCAAACAACAGTATGGGATTGACCGATTCTCAAAACCAGGAGGTTTGAACGCGAACCAGCTACGGACTGGCAGGAAAAAATAAATCCTTCAAAATTCTCGAGCCAAAAAAAGTGAGCACGAGATGGACACGAGACGTGACTTAACTCCCCACAGTCTCATCATGGGTCGCTTCCCTTGCCCGGTCCTGACAACAGCTTGGATGACGACGGATCCAGCAATGGCGACCTCTTCAGCTGGAACCGCTGCCTCCTAGACGATGGGCCAGGTTCATGGAATGTGGATGTCTGATCGACCACTGAAGAGTAGACAGATGGAGAGGGCTGAATGTAGGGCGAATTTAACAGGTCGTACAGCATTGCCGCTCTGGGAGACTCTCTCCAAGATGACTGCCGAAGGTCTCTGTCGATGTCATTTGCAAAGTCTGATAAGGGCAGGAAACGGTCTTCTGTCAATGAAGGCATTAATTCCGAACTCTCAATCTTCTCCAACCCCACAGGAAAATTTCTGCTGTCTTGTCTTCTCTTGCCCAGACCGAACCTGAAACCCATGCCATCAACCTGTCGCTTGCCTAATCCAAAATTGAAGTTGTTGCGGTCAATGCCTCGCTTGCCCAAACCAAAGTTGAAATTGTTACGATCCACCCTGCGTTTGCCTAGTCCGAAGTTGAAGTTGTTACGATCTACTTTCCTTTTGCCCAGTCCGAAGTTGAAATTGTTACGATCTATAGTCCGCTTGCCTAATCCGAAGTTAAAATTGTTAGGATCCACTTGCCGTTTGCCCAACCCAAAGTTAAAATTGTTGGGGTCAATTTTCCGCTTGCCCAGTCCAAAGCTGAAATTGCTGCGGTCTAATTTCCTCTTACCTAGTCCGAAACTAAAATTGTTTTTATCCATCCTCCGCTTGCCCAATCCAAAGTTGAAATTGTTGCGATCCACTCTCCGCTTGTGCAAGCCAGCAAAAAAGTGATGGGGATCAATCTGCCTCTTTCCCACACCAAAATTAAAGTTATGGCGATCCACTCTTCGTTTGCCCAGCCCCACTCTGAAGTTAAAGCCATCATACCGTCGCTTGCCCAGCCCGAACCTAAATTTCTGACGATCCAGCTGCCGTTTTCCTTCACTGAAGTCCTGTGCATCCTGTTGGACGTCATCTGTCACGAGGTCATCGTCGTCTGCCAAATCTGCCGATCGTTTGACGAGGCCCACCTTGAAGTTCCTGTAATGCACACGTCGCTTCCCTAACCCCACTCTAAAGGTCCGGAAATCCATGCCCCGTTTCTCTGTGGCGAGTTTCTGGTGCCGCTCTTCAAACAAAGCCAGGTGTTCACCAGATTGTTGTTCTCTTCCATCATTGCCGTCTGGGATCCTTTTGGCTTCCGACACTGGGGAGAGGTCACTGTTAACACTGTCAGGTGAAGGCTGCCGTATAGCGGAGAGGTAGGTAGTCAGTTGTTTGTCAGCAACCCCTTCGTTGACAGTGGCTGAAACATATAGTCATAAACAATGTTTATCGTGAAATGGTACTATCATTGATATTAGTGTTTAAAACACAGCTAACTGTTCAGAACCATATCAGGGCTATAACTATGTCAAACAAAACACAGAATCTAAATAAGCCGATGATCCTGGAAAAGACCTGGAAAAGAAAATTAAGTACACCTATCACTGCATTCACGCAAATAATCCAAGGATATGCCCCCGGTGTTAGTCATGTCGCCCAATTTATCACCAAAGGGATTGAAAAAAAACTCAACAAGAACAAATAAACCTGAATACAAAAAACATGAACATATTTAAGTACACAAAAACGCACACACACAAAACTAGTCTATACTACCTAAAAGTACAACTAAGCAGTTCACATTTCTTTAGAGCTAAAACTGCTGTTAATACATGTCTCCAATTATCAATCCTTATAGACAAAAAGTATGTAAGGATTTGAGGAAAACACGCAGATAAACGGACCAGCAACGCATAAACTGAAAGAAGAGGGAAAAACAACCCCAGAAAACAAAGGAGCGAGTCAGAAACAAAGAGAGTAACAGAATAGAGCACAAATTTCTGGCGTAGAATTTCCAGAAGATGAGGGTGCTATTTGTACTAAAAAAAAAAAAAAAAAAAAAAAAGAAAAACAAAAAAGAAAAACAAAAGCTTCCAGCCTCCCCAGGGGAGATCGCAAAATGCAATGAGAAAAATGCTTGGTACAACCGAAAGTCTACACCACTGTACAAGTGAAAGGATTCATCAGTCATCAGTAAATCCATAGAACAATCTGGACCATTCATGGTAGCAAAGTGGTCACGCACAGGATTACTGACTAGGAGGTTGTGGGGTCAACCCGTCATCATTCTGAAAAATGACCGTGGGATTTTATGCCTCAACCGGCTCCTACCCAGAGTTGTGCGTGCTGCGGACTCTTCAGGAAGACTGGGACCACACAGCAGAGTCTCATCCACTTTACAGAATGATGCGTCGTTTTTGGTTGTGTTGCTCAAATTTCCTGACAAGCACTGCAGGTGTTTGTATCTCTTGGGCTGATTTGACTCCATGATATATTATGACAGTAAACGCACAGTACTAGCCTTATTCCGCAGTCTCATTCCCTAATGGCACTCTATTGGATCATCACTATCATCTTCGTTTTCGTCATCATAGCACTGCGAAATGATTATCCCAGATTTCATGCTCAGTGTCGGTGGGCATAGAGGTGTGGTGCATAGCCGAAATTAGCATCGTGGGAACCGGTGCAGAAAATTGATGCAGCAAAAACAAAACAAATCTGATGATTCATGGCATCCAAACAGACTCATAAGCAAACCCTCCAAATCGTGAGAGCTGTAGCGTGAAACATTCTATGAACAGGGACAGAAAGGAAAGTGCGTGTGTTGTGTCGTTAACGGCTTCCCGTCGCAATCAGATAACAAACTGAAACGCGCGTACAGAAATAATGAGTGATCCCCACGGCGTGAAGTCAGCTGATATCCCCACGGCGTGAAGTGAGGTGGTACATTCATTTCTAACAAAGCAAAGTATGAACCAGAAGAACAAGAAAACCAATGCAAGCGCGTATTCAACAAAACAAGACAAAACAAGCGCAAATTTTTGGCCAACCGGCCTTTGTCAAGCGCGAACGCACGGTCACAAACAGATCACAAACACCAAACAATGGATAATAAAAACAGGACTAAAAACTTCCCTGCCGCCTCGTCCAGTGGATAAAAAGGGGACCAAATGGAATGCCCATGTCTTCATGAGCAGTAGTAAGAAGTGGGGAGAGGGGAGGCAACTATGATGTCAAAAGGGAAGTGAGATGAGTTCTGCAATTTGAGAAGTGGACATGCCATAACGGTATCGCCCTGTTCTGAAGAAGGCACAGGGCAAGAGCCATGAATCTGGTAGGCCTGGGAACAGGAAGAAACATGAAACGGCATGTCTGAATTCTGTAGCGCAATGGATTATTTATGGTTTGCCATTAAGACCATATGGTTTGCGTGTTCCAAGTTTATTTATGAGATGGGATTCTCTGTCTTTCCTGTCTATGGTGCTGTTATTGTATAGAAGCCACAGACCTTTCACTCGGATGTCATTGATTGAGTGGTCTGATTGGTTGAAGTGATTGGGGATAGTTTTATCCCTTTGTGGCGGATATCAGCCAAGTGTTCTTTGAAACGTGTATCAAGTGTGCGTCCAGTTTCACCAATATACAGTTGGGAACATTTAGAGCAGCTGATCAAGTAGACAATGTTATAAGTTTGACAGTTGAAATGTTTTGTAATTCTCATATAAGATTTGGGGCCTTTGACTGTGGTGGCTGTGCACAAGAAAGGACATGTCCTGCATTTAGGTTTGTTACATGGAGAGGTTCCTGGAGGTTGGCTGACTGGTTTGCTGAGATTTGAATGCACCAGCAAGTCGCGGAGATTTGTGTCTGCAAAGTATGTTATTCAGATTATAAATCATCACCAACACCTAAAAACTCTTGAAAGAAAGCTGTATTCTTGACTTTTTGCTCATAGAGTTCATTTTCATTCACCAAAACACATAAGTGAAAGATCTTCTGTAGCGAGTTCCAGTGTTATTGATTGTCGGCAGTGTCCATTCTCCCTTCGTTGCCAGACTCCCCTAAAGGGGCGGAGCTTAGCGCCTCGCGATGCCTGGAATGCGGTGGTCTTGTCTCCCGATAGAACTAGGGAGTGCTCATGTTACGTTGGCATTTTCGACTGAACATTTATTTAACAGACTTTTATCTCTTTATGCCTGTTTTGCTGCGTTGATATAAATTTTGATGTAGAAAAAGGCATACCATTAATTTCTAAAATAACTGCTAATTAGTCTGATGTCAGATTTGTGCAGTAAGCGTTTTGTTCCCATTAGTGACAGCGGTTCCCGTTAAAGACACAACACACGTGTGAGGCTTAACCTTAACACCATACTGGCATTGCCAGAACCTCTGGCACATTAAGCTGAGCACTGAACAGTTTTATCTAAACGGAGCCCCGTACACATAATCAATTATAAATCAATACTGTATAGCGCTATTCGCCAAACTCATTTGGACTCACCACGCTTTACACATAAACTGTTTAGCACGCAGAACTTCGAGCTGTTGGGCGAGCTGACCATTTCCACTATGTAATTGTTATTGTACTTTCCACTGCATAATTGTTAATGCACAGACTGCAACTTTGTTGGGAGTGTTTACTGGGTGTTTTCATGTTTCCACGCGTCAGGGAATGACACGACTAACAAGATCTTTCACGCGTATATTTGATATTCTGCATGCATATGCACAGGAAGGGTGTTGAGGCATTGGCAGGTCTGCACACATTTTAACCTAGGACATCGGAAAGATGTCCACTCTTTACCCTGCAAACTGATGTAAAATTTCCAAACTCTTAATAAAGGCTATAAATAACATCACCATGAACAGCAACCGTAGGCTCTCTCTGTGTGTCTCTCACTCTCAAACAAACACACATACACACAAAAGCACAGACACACACATACATACACAAAAGATCAAAAACAGGAAATCGAAAGAAGACATTATCCCTGAGAAAAAAAATCGGTGTGAACAAAACTATCAACCAGTATATGAAGGGGAGAGAGAGAGAGAGAGAGAGAGAGAGAGAGAGAGAGAGAGAGAGAGAGAGAGAGAGAGAGAGAGAGAGAGAGAGAGAGAGAGAGAGAGAAAGAGAAAGAGAGAGGTGAGAGAGAGAAGGGAGAGTGAGTGAGAGAGAGAGAGAAGATAGAGAGAGAGAGAGAGAAAGAGAAAAAGAGAGAGTGAGAGAGAGAGAAGGGAGAGTGAGTGAGAGAGAGAGAGAGAGAGAGAGAGAGAGAGGAGAGAGAGAGAGAGAGAGAGAGAGAAGAGAGAGAGAGGCGATGAGAGACAATTCTTATTTCCGATGATTATGAACAAACATGCGTGTGTTTTTGTATGCAGCCCTCTTCCACCCAGAAACAAAACCTTACACAGGAATAAAATCGTTCCAGGAAAAAGTCAAACAATAGCACACCCATATGCATACGATTGATCACGAGCACAATACACATACAGACAGAGAGAGAGAGAGAGAGAGAGAGAGAGAGAGAGAGAGAGAGAGAGAGAGAGAGAGAGAGAGAGAGAGAGAGAGAGAGAGAGATACACACACAGAGCAGCCAGAAAGAGATTCACATAAGATGAAGAGAGAAACACACACACACAGAGGCGAGGAGAGAGAGCCAGACGCAAGGACAGAGAGAGAGAGAGAGAGAGAGAGAGAGAGAGAGAGAGAGAGAGAGAGAGAGAGAGAGAGAGTTCTGTATTTGCAATTATTATGAACAAGCATGCATGTGTTTTTGTATGCAGTGCTCTCCCACCCACAAACAAAACCTCAAACAGACATAAAATCGTTCAAAAAAGATTTCAAACTATAGCACACTCACGTGCATGCGTTTGCACACGAGCAAAACACACACACACACACACACACACACACACACACACACACACACACACACACACACACACACCACACACACACACACACACTCACTCACTCACAGAGCGGCCAGAAAGAGATTCACATATCGATACGGTGAAAGACAGAGAGACAAAAAGAGAAAGAGGACTAGAGAGAGAGAAATAAAGAGAGACGGGAAAGATAGAGAGGAAGAGGGAGAAGGACAGAAAAGGAGATATAGATAGATTTATGTGATAGATAGATAGATAGATAGATAGATAGAAAGACAGACAGATAGACAGATAGATAGATAGATAGATAGATAGATAGATAGATAGATAGATAGATAGAGAGATAGATAGAGAGAGACACACAGAAAGAGAGAGAAAGAGACAGAAAGAGAGAGAGACAGACAGACAGATAGAAAGTAAGAGAGAAAAGGAGAAGAAAAGATAGAAAGAACGGGACAGAGACAGAGAGATATAAACGCAAACAGGAAACAGAAACTGTGGAGAGAGAGAGAGAGAGAGAGAGAGAGAGAGAGAGAGAGAGAGAGAGAGAGAGAGAGAGAGAGAGAGAGAGAGAGAGAGAGAATGACAATGACAATGATGCTTTATTTTTCAACGGTAAAAGCTATTGGCTAGAAGCCATTTTTCAAACTTGCCGTTGCTATTCTATACACATGATATTTGTTTACAGTAACAAGTACAGCTTAAGGAAAATACATGTTGAATATTAAAATTAAGATACAATGAAATCAAGAAACGTACACAGTCAGCACTTAGAGACAATGAAATCAAGAAACGTACACAGTCAGCACTTAGAGATAGATAGATAGATAGATAGATAGATAGATAGATAGATAGATAGATAGATAGACAGATGAGCAGGTAGATAAGTAAAGAAAG
Organism: Monoplex corrugatus; assembly: GCA_030674185.1. Lineage (NCBI taxonomy): Eukaryota > Metazoa > Mollusca > Gastropoda > Littorinimorpha > Ranellidae > Monoplex > Monoplex corrugatus. The sequence goes on along the minus strand of JAPXFY010000018.1, from coordinate 21,150,302 downwards.
AAAGAAAGATAATGTTGATAGTGATAATAATAAAAATAAGACGAAGAAGAGGAAGAAGAAGAAGGAAGAGGAGGAGGAGGAGGAGGAGGAGAGGAAAACATAGTAAACAAAATAGTAATAAGATAAAACAAAATAAAATGAAATAGAGGGAGAAGAAACATTACATGTGACAAATTTATAGAAGATAAATCAAGCGTCAAATAGACTAGTGTTCTTACAATTAAATCAAAGAAGATGAAATCAATTTTCTGATTACACACAAAAAATATTAACACTGCTACAACAATTACCACTACTACCACTACTACTACTACTACTACTACTACTACTACTACTACTAAACCCAAAGATAATAAATGGAGGTAGAAAAAAGAGCAGTTCAGAAGGATGATTAGAGGGGGGAAAAAAGAAAAAAAAAAAAAAGGGTGGGGTGGGGGGTGGTAGCAGCATAAACACATAAAATTCTGTAGGAGACAGAAAAATCAACAGATGATATGAAGTCAAATAGACAAATGTATAGATAGATAAATAAAGTAAATTTTACTTTCGACAATAGGAAATTACAGTAATGATAAACGCATATGTATAATAGAAATATCATACATGTGTAAACAAATCAATAATTCATGTAATAAGACATAAATAAATCAAGAATAGTAACCATAATCAAGCGCCGTTTTTCTTGATAGGAGAAGAGAGATACAAGCATGATATGGATAACAGTTGGAGAAAAGTGACAAATACAGACAGCAGATAAGAGCCAACCAAACAAACAGACAATATGGCTAACAGATAAGATGGGCAAGCAAGCAAAGCAAAAAACAAACAAACAAACAAAATGAACAAAGGCAATGAGAAATAAAGAAGAAGCAAGAGATGATCAAACACGTCATAGAGTCATCAACAAATCATCGCATATAATACAGAAAGAAATACTGGTTGGCTGTTTGAACTGTTAAAATATCAATAATGTTAAAGAGAAAAACAAACAAACAAAAAGAACACAAATTATCATTGTGCACACACACACACACACACACACACACACACACACACACACATACACACACATTGACTAGATTAGATGTCATAGGTTGAAAGGCAGCTGACGTTATTGTTGCTAACTGAGGTAATCTACGACACTGACGTCAGGTATTTAAATAAAGTAACTTTGAAGGAAGAGAGTGATTGAGTGTTTGTGATATTTGGGGGGAGGGTGTTCCATAGTTGTGCACCAGAAAACGATAAACTACTTTTATATATCATAATATGTCAATTCTTGGAGAGAGAGAGAGAGAGAGAGAAGAGAGAGAGAGAGAGAGAGAGAGAGGAGAGAGAGAGAGAGAGAAAGAGAGAGAGAGAGAGAGAGAGAGAGAGAGAGAGAGAGAGAGAAGAGAGAGAGAGAGAGAGAGAGACTCAGAACTCAGAATTTTAATGTAAGACCATTAAGACCATCGCCCTGCAGACAAGCGGTTACACGTGCTACTTGCACACATAAATTATCTGTGGAACATTAACATAGGACATAAAATCGAAACGGAAAAACAAGCTTTCACCAACATTATTATCTGAAACACTGACATTTTTGCTTTGTTTTGTTCAAGAGAGATATTCAGCTCTAACTTGTAAAGCATAATAAACGAACATACAACGTCTCTGGCGACATCCTTCCTGTCATTTTGTGGCAAAAAGGCAAGAGTGTGGTCATTTGTGTACCTGTTTTTATAATGCTTAAAGATGTAGTATTTTGTTTCAGCTGCTTATATGTTACAGTCATTCAGGAAATGGATTTCGTTTTCCACTTTGTCATAAAAAACATATTTCTTTACCACATCACTATACCTTTTATTCATGTTTAAAACATTTGCACCCACGCCAAATTTATCAAAGCTTACCCACAACTTACCTATAGTAGTGTCAGAAAGGTATTTTTCTGGTTGAACAAATGATTTGAATGATCGATAAGTGGCATACCTTTCACTGATATTTAGTTTATTAGACCAGTCCTGTATGAAATAATCAACCATTCTTCGTTTACAGATACTTAGAAATATCTTTTGGCATCCTACGCCTCCGTTCAACCAAACCTCAGAGGACCCAAATCTGTCTAGACACGTTTTCATGGTGTTGGCCCAATTTTTAGTTTTGTTGCCAGCGCTTCTATCAACAGTCATACTGTTCATCTCATACATTTGCTTTGGTATTCTCGTCTGTGACATTTTTGAAGTCTAAACCAATATCTTAATGCATTCAGAGCCAAGAATATGTAACGGTAACTTGCCTGTTTCACCATAATCCATAGCATTTGATGTGCGCGCTAACGTTACGAAATTTATACATGCAAATAAATATATCGATTCAATTTCTTTGTACGGTACCATACCCCAGAGTTCAGAGGCGTACAAAAGAAGTGATTTCACCTGAGAGTCAAACTGTTTGAAAAAGACAGTAATATCCAGTGTTCCTAGACTCCACATTGTTTTCATGATCTCTGTCTTTTGCTCTGCTAGCGTACTCTTCTAAAGAAGTGTGAAATGACAGTTTAGTGGTCAAAGGTATTTCAATCTGTTCATCTCTGTAAAACCAACTCTCTTTGGGCCAAATGTCGTCCCTTTCTAAAAACCATTAGTTTTGTTTTGTTCAAAGTTACAGATACACCCAGTCTTTCTGATGCTTTTTATAACTTAACAGACAGGAGAGAGAGATGACAGGGAGAGAGAGACGGGAGAGAGCGAGCGAGCGAGCGAGCGAGAGAGAGAGAAAGAGGGGGAAAGAGAGAGTGACAGAAAGAGGGGGAAAGAGAGAGTGAGAGAGAGGGGAAGACAGAGCGAGAGAGAGAGAGAGAGAGAGAGAGAGAGCGAGAGAGAGAGAAAGGAGGGAAAGAGAGAGAGACAGCGAGAGACACAGAGAGAGAGAGAGGGACAGAGCAAGAGAGAGAGAGAGAGAGTGTGCGCGTGTGTATGTAGTGTGCGTGTGTGTATGCGTGTGTGTGTGTGTGTGTGGAGAGAGAGAGAGAGGGAGGGAGGGAGAGAGAGAGAGAGGGGAGGAGGAGAAACTGAGACAACGACAAAAACATAAGTAAATCAAAGACCAACAACATACGCTGTGATTTGTGACAGGCACACGAAAAGACATAGGTAGGAAAATAATAAATAATATGTATGTATGCTGTGTGTGAGAGAGAGGGGGGCAGCGAGAGAGAGAGAGAGAGAGAGAGAGAGGAGAGAGAGAGAGAGAGAGAGAGAGGAGAGAGAGAGAGAGAGAGAGAGAGAGAGAGAATAAACTTGAAGTGTGAAATCCAGGCCAGCTACTTACCCGAAGACTCAGATGCGATAGCGTGGTAAAGTAACAAAGCCACACAACACAGCATAATGAAAGCAACTCTTCCACTTCAGATCTGTATGCTAGTTGCTCGTTTGAAATTTGGCATGGCGATCGATTAAGAGAGAGAGAAGAGAGAGAGAGAGAGAGAGAGGGGAGGGAGGGAGAGTGAGAGGGAAGGATGGAGAAGAGAGGAGACAGAGAGAGAAATCAAGAGATAGAAAGAAAGAGCGAGTGAAAGAAAGAGAAAGAGAAAGAGACAGAGAGAGTGAAAGATATTCAGAGAGAGAGAGAGAGAGAGAGAGAGAGAGAGAGAGAGAGACAGAAGAGAGAGAGAAAGAGAGACAGGGAGTGAGAGAGAGAGAGTGAGAGAGAGAGAGAAAGAGAGACAGAGAGAGAGACAGAGGGAGAGAGAGAAAGAGAGAGAGAGAGAAAGAGAGAGAGAGAGTTGACAATTTGATGACCTCAAGTTTTTAAAGTATTCAACCTCTTCCTGACACGGGGATGATTTAAAAAATAATAACAACATTCTGTGATAGAAAACTTAACCAAGAGATAACTTGTCGCAGCATAACATGTTAAATTATAATGGTGCTGTTAATTAAGGTGAAAAAATCCGTGATTCATTCATACGAAATTAAACAGGCAACGACTTATATAAGGGTGCGCGCGCGCGCGCACACACACACACACGCGCACACACACACACACACACTCACACAAATATACATACACACATCCTCACTCACACTCACACACACGCGTGCGCACACTCACACACACACACACATCACTGACAAGCAACGATATGAAATATGTACTTAATATTTTTTATAATGGGGGTGGAGAGAGGGGAGAGAGAGAGAGAGAGAGAGAGAGAGAGAGAGAGGGGAGAGACAAACAGACAGAGACAGAGAGGGGGGGGGGGGGAAGAGAATAAGCTTAAATGGTGAAATCCAAGCAAGCAACTTACCCTAAGAATCGGACGTGATAGCGTGGTAAAGTAGCAAAACACGGAACAGCACAATAAAAACAACTTTTCCACTTCAGTTCTGTCTTCCAATCACTCGTTTGAAATGTGGCACGGCGATTATTCAGATCGATTCATGAAATAAATAAATAAATAAATAAATAAATAAATATCTGCCTTTGCTAATGCAACAGGAAGGGGGAGGAAGAGAGAGAGCGAGAAAGAGAGAGAGAGAGAGTGCGCACGCTTGCGTGTTTACTCTGTGTGTGTGTGTGTGTGTGTGTGTGTGTGTGTGTGTGTGTGTGTGTGACACGAGAGAGAGAGAGAGAGAGAGAGAGAGAGAAGAGAGAGAGAGAGAGAGAGAGACAGACAGACAGACAGAAAGAGACAGAGACAGAGAGAATGTGTGCAGCAAGCGAACTTTTTTCTGACGTTTCGAGAAGGATCTTTACAAAGTTTGTTAAAGGTGTGGACTGTTTAGGAGTCGCCAATGCATACGTTTGAAAGTAAGGTCGGGTGAAAAAAAAAGGACCGACAATCAGCAGTTCAAGAGGACAGTACGTGAACAGCACTTTTTCAGGAACTGGCAATATTTGAAATCTGTTTACACAGTTGTGACCACTGTCCTCCCTTCCCGTCAAGTTTTATTTTATTTGATGCTTACTCGAGGCCACAATAACCTTGAGAAGTATATCTGGATCTTCTGTGAGTTTTGTATAGGTTTTGTGTAAAAAATGGATGCTACCTACATGCCCAGTTCATGTTTGGGGGAAGGGTTGCCTTTTCTTTTTCTTTCTTTCTTCCTTCCTTTCTTTCTTCTTTCCTTCATTTCGTATCTTTTGTCATTTTTTTTTCTTTCTGTTGATCCACACTAGTCCATTTATCCTTTTTTCCTTTCCACTATCTAGTCGTTACTTCCTCACAGAAAAGGTTTTCGTGAATTGCTCTGACTGAAACTAAATCCTACGATTCCGTCCTCTTGTGTACAAAGCCCATCCGTCACGCACGCTCGCTATGCTCCGATGATCAGCAGTAGGCATAACTAAGCTTTCAATTTCCGTGCTGGAGAAATAAGAAAGTCGAGGCATCTTCCTGCCTCACCTCTCCCCTCCTAACCTAAATACAGAAAAACACAATTCAACCAGAAAAGGGAGACAGTTACCTAGACAGACACGATTATTTCCCTTGTTGTCTAAACCACATCCTTTGTTGTTAACGTCGGCGTCACTGGAATGTGATGTCGGAAACTGGCCAATGTGATTTGAAGTTCTATAATCCTCAGTGTAGTTTTGCTAAATACCAAGAAAGCCTGCAACGCCACGGCAAGGGCTTAAGTATCAGACGGCCAAACAATTCAGTCCCTTGTTTTCATACATGTTAAAAAACTGTCTTTATACACTTTAAAAACTGTGTCGTTGGACAAAAATCGATACAATTTGAAGTTACATGCTGTTTTATTGCATATCGTTGGTTGAGCGTCAGTTTCACATGCTAATGGTTATGGGTTCGAACCACTAGGGGTGCACTACATTAAAAGTAGCCATCTCACTGCCCATCTTAACATCATTGTTGTTCTGGTGGTGTCCGATAGGATTAGACTGTCCCACTTCCACTACTTCCCTGGGATGGTTATCCCCTTCAGGCATTTTTCTAAGGTGGGTGCTGAAGTAAAACCGAACCGAATCAGTCAGTCAATTAATCAACCAATCATGTCAACTATTACGAACGCGCCACAGGCCATAAACTTGTGGTTTAAAAGTTCTACTACTTCACAGTTCAATCCATTGCCATGACATTGGAATGGGGGAAGCAGGTAGAGGTGCGTTTGAGCATGGTTACGCCTCAAACAGTCCGTTGGTCTGGGTGAAGAATTTGGCTTTATTAAGTCTTCTTTGTTGCCCCAGAACTGCTTTTCCAGATCTTCTCCATTTAGCCACAGCTCATTTCCTTTATGGCTAAACACTGGGCAAAACTGTAGAATGTGCTCTGAAAACTGTCCCTGTCTGGCATGGGCACTCATCTCTGTGGGATAGCCACATTTGGCACATAATAAAAAAAATTATGTTGGAGTAAGCAGCAGTGTCCAGTCCTCAGGCGGAAGATTGTGGTTTGTACTTGCCGTTCAGAGCAACGGATGGAATCATTTCTGTTGTGTTCTGGGTGGAAGTTTCTTTCCATGATGGTCTCGGTCTCTGTGAAGGAGATGAGGTGTTGCTGCTGTTACAGTCTGCTTCCTGCACAGTTACTGGCACATTGTGTGCTAGGTCTGTCAGTTCAAGGTAGATCTAGGTAAGATTGTCAGCAAGGGATTGTAGACTTTCTATCTTAATATATTTCGCACGGTTTTGACTTTGAAAACTGAAAATCTTAATCAAAGTGGCTGCCATCGTTCAAGCAAAAAGGAACCAGAAATACACACAAATAGAATCAGAACGCATATTTAACACAAGACAAGGCAGGCGCAAATTTTCGGCCAACAGGCTCCATGCTTGAACGATTACTGTCATCGGTAGACAGATTAACAGACTCCAAGCTTGAACAATTACTGCCACCAGTAGACAGGTTAACAGGCTCCATGCTTGGACGATTACTGTCATCGGTAGACAGGTTAACAGGCTCCATGCTTGGACGATTACTGTCATCGGTAGACAGGTTAACAGGCTCCATGCTTGAACAATTACTGTCATCAGTAGACAGGTTAACAGGCTCCACGCCTGAACGATTACTGTCATCAGTAGACAGGTTAACAGGCTCCACGCCTGAACGATTACTGTCATCAGGAGACAGCTTAACAGGCTCCACGCCTGAACGATTACTGTCATCAGTAGACAGCTTAACAGGCTCCACGCCTGAACGATTACTGTCATCAGTAGACAGGTTAACAGGCAGTGTCATCAGCAAGTTGGGTCAGTACAGACTCTGTAAAACGCCACCAAAGTGACCAAGTAGCAGTGATTGGTCTCCTTTGGTGGGTGGCCCTATGGCTGCTTGACAGCTCTGGCTGAATCCCATGGGCTCCCTGGCACAGGGACTTCAAATGAATGAACATGGGGTTGGTGGTGTGTTGTGGGGCCGGAATGAGCAGTGTGGGAACAACGCCAATGAGGTAGCGTAGAAGTAGCGCAACGAGCATTCTTTGAGATGGTTTGTTTGCGCTATATAAACGGAATTATTATGAATTATTATTATTAATAAGTTCGGACAGGAAGTTCAACATCAAAATCACACGAAACCTAGTGGTGTTCGTGTTGATCAAAATGTAAAAATAGATAGAGTATTTGATCTTATAACAATGCTTGCAAAATCATTTATCTATAAATGCAAAGTAGACAAATGTGTTCCGAATTTAGATACTTTCCAAAGAATACAAAATCAGAGATTGAAATCTGAACAGTATAATGCCAAAATAAACTTTCACTTGTCCATTTTAAAAGCTCAGTGGAACAACTATATACTAATGTTCTCCCCATAGAAAACGGATTTTCATGACATGGTCTTAAATCTTGATATGATGAACACAATAAAACCTTCACTGATTAGAATATTGTCATATATGTTTCGTGTGTTATTGGTTGTTTGTACGTGAACAATATTTGTTTTATACATGTTCAAACTGACATCATTTCTGTTATCACATTGTTCGTTGATACTTGATTATCATACAGCAAAACGATATAATTTGAGAGACAAATTAAGCATGCTTACATGTAGATCCTGATGTTCACTTTTAAACTTCCTATGTTTAAAATATAAAATTTCGTTTATTCTATATGCTATATGGAGTTCATATGTCAACAATGTCTTTACATACATGTGTAATATTTTTGCCATTTTTTTGTTGCCACAGTGTGTTTGGTGTCCGTTTGTTGTGAAGCAAGAGATGAATAAAAAACAAGTTTATTCAAAAAAAGTTGGGACAGGAATTACATAACAAAGTACAAACATCCTTCACGGAAAGTCAGAGAAATAACTTGTCTTTCTACAGATGACAATGGCACAATAAACGCACACTGGAACAAAAGCCTTCAGAATCCGTCTTTTCTATTCAAAGTCTGAAACTCACCAAAATAATACGTAAAGCCCACATAACACGAACAACTAATGACTTTTTTTCTACTGAGTCATTTGTGTTCACAAACACAGACGGTAAACACACAAAGTCTCCTTCTGACCGTGCTTGAGTTTAAAGTTTGTATGTTTTGTTTATTTCGTGTATTTCATTTGTATAATGATCATCATTTTACACAGAGAGGAAAGAAAAAGAAACGACATACGAGGTTGAATGCAGGCAATCTCTCTTCTAACAGAAACTCTTTTCGAACAGAAATCTCTTTTCCAACAGAAACTCTGTTTCCCAACAGAATGATTTTCCACAAATACTTGTTTCCCAACAGAATGGTTTTCCACAAATACTTGTTTCCCAACAGAATGGTTTTCCACAAATACTTGTTTCCCAACAAAATGATTTTCCACAAATACTTGTTTCCCAACAAAATGATTTTCCACAAATACTTGTTTCCCAACAAAATGATTTTCTACAAATACTTGTTTCCCTACAGAATGATTTTCCACAACAACTCCTGTTTTTCTATAGGATATTTTTCCCTTGGATATTTTGTTTTCTAACAGAATGGTCCTTTCCTCCCCAGCAAAAAAGAAACCCAAACACACACACACACACACACAAACACACACACACACACACACACACACACACACACACACACACACACACACACACACACATACACAGCTATATTTTACAACAGAAA
>JAPXFY010000018.1:21106239-21138739 GCA_030674185.1 Monoplex corrugatus | reverse complement strand
CAAAGAACAGATGGAAACAATGTATCGATAGATTAATCACAATCAGGTTATCATTCGACCTTTTAATACACATGTCTAACTGCGTAATATGACCACTAATCCAATACTCTTTTTGTATAAATGATACGTCTCGCCTGCGATATCGAAGTAAAAGACAATACTCTTAGTATGGTTTGACCGTCTTAATTGCTCTTTTCGGACTAGTGCGCGGCAATGCTGAGAAATACAATCTTGTTTGTGCCTATTGTCGTCCAATTTACAGTCTATCGAGAACATATCACATAAAGAGAGTGACTGCCAGCGACCAACTAAAAAGTAAGACAAAGCTGTGTTTTTTATATACCTGGATTTTGTTGTTGTTGTTGTCTTTTGTTTCGGTTTTAGTGTTATCTTCCTCAAAGGTTTCTATAATGTTTCGTTTAGTTTTTTTTTTTTTTTACCTGTTTATTCTGTCGCACTAAACGTCCTGTTTTTCTCTTTGTTGTTGTTTGTGCTCACCTTTGCAAGGGAAATAACCCGTCTTTCCCTCTTTGGGGGCTGTGAAAATCTATCCTCATTTGCTTTTCCTAGCATACAAAGCTAAAACCCTGATCTACGCAGCGGTCTGTGTCTAGAGAGACGAAACGGGTTTCCGACATGACAGTTCATGACGCTCACCTGTTGGGAACATGAGGACCAAAAAGCCAGCTCACAAGGGACACAAGAGATGGAGGCGAGGGAGGCAGAGGTGGGCGACAGGATGACGGGGAGGAGGCGGAGCTAGATGGGGGATCGAGGAAAAACACTCAGGGCTGGTAGTTACGATGTGAACAACAGCCAACTGATGCTGAGGGAATCAAGTGGACCATGATGGATAGGCACATGGACCTTTCTTTGAAATAGAAGAAATTTCTGTGTTTTTTGCTTGTTCATTTTTTTTGGTTTTTGTTTCTTTGTATGTTTGTTTCCCTGAAAGCTTCTGAACCCTTTCCTTCCTCCTTTGTTATTTTTCTGTACTTTTATCGTCTGATCATCATAATGTATTTGAACATCAAACAGTGCAAGAATGTACCTGTATATTTATACACAATTGAAAAAAATCATACACCTCAACCTGTTATATTTCATTAAATTTAATGTGATTAGAACGCCACGTTCGTATGGCAGGAGTTGTGTGTGTTTAACCTTCTGGCAAGCTGCAGATTATTTCAAGCGAGCTGGCTGGCTCATTTGAGAAGACCCGTGGACTCAAGATCTCAAATCTCGAGTTCAATGCCAACCCGAACATAAAACAAACAAACAAACAAACAAACAAGCAAGCAAGCAAGCAAACAAACAAACAAACAAACAAACAAACAAACAAACAAACAAACAATATGGCCTGTTCATTTCTCATCTTAAGGCTTCAACTATTCTGGTGGTGTCAGCTTAGGGTTTCATGGATCCCGTCTTTCCCTCCACCCCTCCCCATTTCAAGACCTTGCCAGTCTATAGGGTTTTGCACAGGCTCAAAGGGTCCGCTGGGTTAACTGCAGACACATTTGTTTGCTGTTTATATGGATGTGTCGAGTGTAAGAATCCCCCCCCCCCCGACCCCTTAATTTGATTTAACTTTTCTTTTCATTATTACTGACCTCCAGAGAGGTGTCTTTTAAACATAAAGGAGGTTGTAACCTGCTGTGAAACAATTCATATATATGACACCAGTCTGCGTCATTTAGTGATTTAACGAGAAATTTTTTACATTTTCAACACAAAATGTTTTTTTTTGCACATAATACAACCTCGATATGTGCCTGCAACAATGTAATGATTATTCAACCACATCAATAAACAAGTATATTTTTATGTACACACACATTATCTATGTATCTATCTATTTATCTGTCTATCTGTATATCTATCTACCTATCTATCTATCTGTCTATCTATCTACCTAGGTACCTATCTATTATCTATCTGCACACACACATGATACATACATACATACAAACATACACACACATACATACATTTATTGTAGAAGTAACAAAACGGTCAAGCCAGTCTTACGATCTGCCGTTTATAATTATTATAAAGTTATTACAGGAAATCCAGATTTTGTACTTATCAAGGTCATAGTGACCATGAGGAAGATCAGACGTAATACAACTGGCGCGAAATGAGAACAGTGGTAGACTGTCACAACACTGCAAAGAGAACTGAAATGTCAGAAGGAACAAAGAGACCTCTTGTTTTACTCCAAAGAATGGGTTGAAGGGAAAAAGGGGAACAATCAAATCAAATAACAATGCGTAGCAATTAAATCAAATAACAGTTTATAACAATCTGCCGACAAGAGATCTGAGAAATAGCTGGACCATCTGAACTGTCACTGTTTTTGTTGAGAAGAATATATCTCAACTCATTACACGAAAATGGAAGTACTGTCAGAGGTTCCTGAGAAACAGCTGTTTCACACTTAACTCAAAAGTGCCAAGTGTTAAGGCCAGTAAGACCAAATACATGAGGAAACTGCTCCGCACATCCTCCCTAAACTGTTAGATCAGCGTGTATGATACAAGATGGATACCTGAGTACGTCCACAGGAACCACTTCTGGCTTCGGAGTTTCAGTTTCAGTTTCTAAAGACGACGTCTCCGCTCTCGGAATGAATTCCACACGCACTAACGTTCCAAGTGCCATGTGTGTGGTGATCATGGCTCAAGCCTTACGCCTGCACATAAACCCATGAGTTGGCCAGGTCCTGAGGCGAAACGGCTACGGTGAAACGGCAAGAGTTCGCTAAGCTCTGTCACATCAGCCGCCATAACATTCAGTCCAAGACCATCCTTAAGGGAATCCTGACATCACTCTTTTGCGCCAGGTCGACAAAAGACGAACTGGGTGGCAAATATCGAAGACAAGACCAACTTCTGCTGACCATTCTGTCTGATGCTACATTCTATTATTATTACAAAGCTGTGAAATGGAGAGGAACAAACCTAACGATCAGATACGTAACGTAGTAACTCGCTCTCTGTGGCTACCCATTTCCTCTTGCCCTCCAAGGCATCAGGTCCAATGATCGTCAACATCGGCAGCATAAGGACCTTTTCTTTGCAGACATAAATACCGACAGAGCGCTCCAGGAGGGTTACCTAGGCTGCTTCCTAACTCTGAAAACGCTTTTTACCCTGGTCGCAGTGTTGTCTTCTCAAAGACTGCCGTTCCGTTTTCCAAATCAGTCATTCTGTTTAGTAAACATTTTCCATTCTGTTTGGTTATTTTTGTCTATGTATGTTCTTAGTATTTCAAAGAGTAAAGCTTACTTTCTCTCTCTTGGGGCTGTAAAAACATACCTCCATTTAGTGTACTTGGTAACTTAGTACCTGGTAGTACTTTTAGTACCTGGTACTCCTTTTCTTTTTATAATTCTTATAATCTCTCTCTCTCTCTCTCTCCCCTGTGCGTTCTGTTGTACTGCACTGTGATTGGTGGTGTGTGTGTGTGTGTGTGTGTGTGTGTGTGTGTGTGTGTGTTGTGTTGTGTGTGTGTGTGTGTGTGTTGTGTATGTATGAGTGTGTGTGTGTTTGTGTGTGTGTGTGTGTGTGTGTGTGTGTGTGGTGTGTGTGTGTGTGTGTGTGTGTGTGTGTGTGTGTGTGTGTGTGTGTGTGCTGAGCCAAACGACCAGATATGTAACTTGATAAGCATTAGTTTTGCATTGCATGCCTGCTCTCTCTCTCTCTCTCTCTGCCTGTCTGTCTCTCTCCGCGCCCCCCCCTCTCTGAGTAGTGTGTGAACGTAGTGTATGTGAGCGAACGTGCTTGCATGCTTGCCTGCGCTCGCCTGCTTGCGCATGTGCGTGTGTGTGTGCGTGCGTGCATGTGTGTGTGGTGCGCGCACGCACGCGCGTGTGTGTGTGTTGTGTCTGTGTCTGTGTATTTCTTCTTTTCTAAGGAAAAAGTCAGGAATCTTAATATGGTCTGCCCATCCACTCATCTTGTCTTTCTGCCTCTGTTCTTTCTATCCGTCATTCTATTTTCTTAATAACTCATAGGCCGGACAACCGCAGGCCAAAAGCCGCTGTGTTAACATTTTGCCAACGTTTTCAGCAAGTGATAAAACTCGATGAACTGCACACAATGTCGGCGGCCTCCTTTCCTTTCATCCTCTTTACTGCAGCGTTTTACCTTAACGAGCATTTTCTGATTCGTTGGTTGAACAGAAAAATAGAAAGGGGATGGGGTTGGGGGAGGTCTATGCGTGCGTGTGCGTGTGTGTGGAGTGTGTGTATATGCGTGTGCGCGTGCGTGCAAGTGTGCGTGCGTGCGTGCGTGTGTGTGTGGTGTGTGTGTGTGTGTGTGTGTGTGTGTGTGTGTGTGTGTGTGTGTGTGTGTGTACAGGAGAGTGGGCAGACGAGAAGGGAAGTGGTGGGTGATGGTGGTGGTGGTGGTTCGGGGCTTGTCTCCGGTAAAACAGACATTCAAGCAATTCTTCTGACAACCTACCAATTTGTACAAATCTTATTATCGAAAATCCAGATTTTGTACTTCTAAAGGACGCCGTGACCTTGAAGAAACATCGGATGAATTAAAAACTCGACTTGTGTCGAGGACTATGGTAAACGTCCACAACAGTGAAAACAGACCTTACATGTAAACAGTGTCAGTTGCCGAGCAAGTGCTGTTCACACATTTTCTTTGGAAAGTGCTACTTTGTTTCTGTTGGTCCGTGTGACCTTGATCTTGGCGCTAACCTTTTTGGTCTCTGCTTGATACAGAATAATCTCCCTTGAAATAAATAAACGAACGAAGAAATGAATGAATGAATGAATGAATGAATGAATAAACAAGCCATAGAATAAAAGCGAAATACAAGCAAAAGTCACGATGCCTTTCAACAACAATATTTACACACACTTTTGATTTTAATTTTTTTTATCGGTATCTCTGAAAACAGCCCACTTTATGGACGGGTAATTAAGGGTCCGTATCCCTCGAGCCTGGTTGACGCCAGGCTATATGATGAAAGTAAGTGTAGAGTACAAAATCCATATAGTGCAGTCTCCATCTTAGAACTCCACAGCATCACGATCATCATCCTTACGATCATGAAATCATCAGTCATCAGAACATGGCGAAAACTGTCCCACATTCTGGGCCCTTATTGCCCTGATCTCGCGGTGACCTTAAGCTTCGGTGTTTTCTACAGTTTCCATGTTTGGGATGTACGGGTTTTGGAGTTTGGAGTTCGGGGTTTCTTCAAGAGGGATTCACTCCACTCGAACAATTCCATCTGCGCTTCTACCAATTATCTGACAGATTTCCTGAGCCTACACAGAACACTCTGCACGAGTAAGATCTTAAAATGGGAAGGGGAGTGGGGATGAAGGGACTTGTAAAACGCTAAGCTGACATCACCAGAATGATGGACACATTAAGATGGGCAGCACACAGGCGAGTTTTTTTTATGATGCCGGCTGGGATTGAACTCGACGTATCAGTTTTTGAATCATGGTCCTATCAAAAGACTCAACCAATCCGTGTGAGAAAAAAACAAAACAAAGGGAAACAAACACCAAAAGCAAGGAAAACACACACACACACACACACACACACACACACACACACACACACACACACACACACACACACACACACACACACACAAACCGTGGCCCACCCCCGAAGACTGTACCCACACCCCATGCGTTACGAACAGGTCGCTCTAACAGCTGAGCTAATGGGAAATGTTGGGGTCTTGGGTGTCGGTTGTTCACAGAGGACCGTGGAAGAAGGGCTGTGGCAATGGCGGTGTCCTCACAAGTGGGGACACTCAGTCGCAGAGCCAGACCAAGCAAACGACCCTCAATGGTAAGAAGACCACCCCCACCACCCAACTCTCGGATGACGAAGAGACGGGGCTACCGCACTCTCAAACCCGACCGCATAGGTTCGAGCTTTGCTGGAGGAAGTTTTAACGCCAGCAGCTTCCAGTCCATCCGGCCGTGGATGGATACCTGACCCTGTGCAGAGTTGTGGAAGGTAAAGCGGCGAGGGAGCGGAGATGACCACCGCCCTCATGATGCCGGGGCTTCACCACTTCACTCCTTTGCTACTGCCTTTGAGGATGGGGACAAGACCTACTTAACTGTGATTCCCAAACCTGTCCCGCCCTTCCCCACTCCCTCCCCTTTCTTTCTCTGATCCTTGTGACTTTCACTAGACGCCTTTCACACGTTGTCTTCCAAACTTCTGCATTCATGATTGCTCAGCGGTCCACACCTTTGAGTAAGAGGTCGTAAAGACCCGCCCAGAAACAGCCGGGGAAAACCCCACAATTTACAACAGTATTTGATAAGAGACAAACACAGACAGACAGATAGACAGACAGACAGACAGACAGACAGACAGAGACACAGACAGAGACAGAGAGAGAGACACACCACACACAACATACACACTCACACGTCGCATAACAGGAGGCAACGTCCTTTTCTTAAATGGAAGATTTTTTTTAGCGTTACAATATTTCTCGGACGCTTGCATGCATGTTGTTTTGCCCACTGTGTGCAGGCAGCATATCGCTGCGCAGCCTGCATACACCTTCCTCGGTAGGCGTGCATGCTGCGTGCCTTCATGTTTCCATAAGCCAACCACTCACGTGATTTACAGACCTTAAAGTGCATATTTGATATTCTATATGCGTGTACACAAAAAGCGGGCTTAAGCATTGGCAAGTCTGCATGCACTTTTAAAAAATCCCTGCTTTACCCACCAGGCGAAGGTATCTTGGTGGTTGATTGAAACCAGGACATTCCGACCGGAAGTGAGAGAGAGAGAGAAGAGAGAGAGAGAGAGAGAGAGCAGGGAGAGAGAGAGCAGGGAGGAGAGAGAGCAGGGAGGGAGAGAGAGAGAGAGAGAGAGATGAATGAACAAACAAATTATAATGTATACCAGCCATGGGACGCGATTCAAACAAGACGGGGGGGGGGGGGGGGGGGGGGGAGAAGGAGAGAGGGGATTGTGAGGGGGAGAGTGAGAGCGAGTGAGAGAGTGAAAGAGAGAGTGAGAGAGACAGAGAGAGAGAGAAAGTGAGAGAGAAAGAGAGAGTGAGAGAGACAGAGAGAGAGAGAAAGTGAGAGAGAAAGAGAGAGAGAGAGAGGAATGAACGAACAAAGTATAATGTATACCAGCTATGAGACATGATTCAAACGATCAGGGATAGGAAGAGGGAGATGGTTGGTGAGAAACGAACAGACTGGAACAGACATACAGAGAACAGACAAAGACAGAGAAAAAGAGGCAGACAGAAAAGACTTTGTTAAAAACGTATTCTTTATAAATAATGTAGAAGGGGAAGACATCTCCAGACGCTTTTCCCCCAAGCAACAAAACAAATCGTCTCACGCTCCAATTCCTTTGAAGTGCGTCAGAGTCATTAGTCTGTCTGATACTGTGACTGTGCATAGATACTTCAGTTAAGTTTAAAATGGTACTGGCCACCGCTGTGTCTGCCGATGATCCAAGACCTGATATGATGGGATTCAATCCCACTCCGTGACGTAAAAGCTTGCCTGATCACTGTCCAGTTTGGTGTTCCCATTATTCAGCAAAGTACAATCAGCAGGGAGGAGAAGAGGCAAGCAGACGAAGCCAAGACCGCTTCTTCAGATACCCCTTCCAGCTTGTCTGGGAAGTATTCGAGCAACCAAGATCCGACACTCACATAGGACAAAGAAGTTCTGGAACAGTATCCCAGGAAAACATATTCCGACTCTTAAAGCCAAGCGTCATTTGAAATCTAGGGTCTGATACAGCTTGCCGCGCCAGGGAAAATGTCAAGCCACCAACACTGATCGAAGTAAAGGGAGTGATTAATAAAGCCAAAGCCAAATCATTACCTGGGCTCAATGGAATGTTTCTTACTGTATAAGAAATGATGTAGTGTCCTTAAGTGGCTCAACAAATTGATAAGATTAGCATGGCAGAACTTGAAGATAAGCAGCCAATGGATGATAGCTGATGGAGTGTATATTCCAAGCGAACAGCATTCGAGTGATATAAACTAATTCAGACCAATGTCACTTTTGAACGTTGAAAGGAAAATCTTCTCTGTCGTGACAGCGAGGCTGACTGATACCTCACAAAAAGTGAGTACCTGGATTTGTCAATCCAGAGAGGGGGCATCCCGGGAATATCTGGCTGTACTGAGCATGCCATGATGATATGAGAAGCAATCCAAAGAGCTAAATCAGAGAAAAGAGATCTTGATGTAATGTAGCTTGATCTGGCAAATGGTATGGATCAGTCCCGCACAAGATGATTCCACTTGCCCTAAAACTACATGTCCCAAATAACATCCGAGAAATGCTGAAGAACTCTTTCCATGGCTTCTCAATGCAGTTGTCAACAAAGGAACACACGACAGATTGGATCAGTTTGGTAGGTATAGCAATTTCTCCAATACTGTTCGTATTGGCAGTGAAGTCATCTTGAAGACAGCAGTAAGCAGTTCAAGCCCAGCTGACTTTGGAAATGAAAACCAAACGCCCCTCTAAAAAGCCTTCATGGGTGACACAACAAAGGAACATGCAACACACAATACACTGTTGCATTTAGATGAGTTAGCCGCCACATCCAGGTAAGTTTCAAACCAAAGAAATCACAGAGCCTCTCACTGCAGAACTGAAGAGTAGCCGAAGCTGGAGTTTACTGTAGCCAACCAAGCCATTCCAACAGTGACAGAAGAACCAGTCAAAAGCCACAGAAGGTGGTATGATGACTCCTTGGGAGATATAAAAAGGATAAGGAAATTAAGCAAAGGGCAAAAAAGAGCCGATGAATAATAGTCCGATATGGCCAACTTGGCAAATACAGTCTAGTGCCAGCAGTTCATGCTGATTTCAAATCTCCTCAGGACCCTTCTGATATATATCAGCACGAGCGCAGTGGAATCGATGGAGGCCAAACTCAAGAATTACACAAGGAAACTGCTAGGTGTTCTACCTGGTCTCACTGACGCTGCGCTCTTATTGTCACCGAGCAAAGTTGACGCTATTCCTAAAGTTCAGATTCAAGAAGTACAAAGTGGGGAAAATCAAGACTCTCAGCATGCCTGAGGACTTGGGAGATTAGGCTCTGAGATCAAACCAGCCCAAGCTGAGGACCGACAGACACTGGAAGTCCACAATGACCAGCTGACTGTGATGTCTACTCAGAATATGTATGCAGGACTGTGAAGTGGTAACACTATCAACCATGGAGGACCAGTCCCTGCTAAAGGCAGTAATCATTAAGTTAAGGAGCCACTAAGTTGAGGAGCCACTAAGTTGAGGAGCCAAACCAAGTGAGACCCCCCCCCCCTCCAATAAGAAGACCACCACTACAGCCCTCCTAAAACAGCCACTGTGATACCATCACCCAAGACTTCAACTCAGGCAATGAAGCAGTAGGGGAAACCAAAATTGAAATCAGGGCATGAAGGGCCACAGACTCTGGGGCAGTTTTCATAATACTGTACTGACTGATGGTTTCATGGTAACAGGGATGATGGTCATGATGCTAGGGTGTTCTGTCTATGACTGAGACTGCGTGACAGGGTTATACTCTACGCTTACTATCATGATGTATCCCGGTTTCAATCAACCCGAGCAATACCGACACCTGCAAATTTGGTCAGGAAATTTGAGCAACACTCTGAATGATGCATCCATAAAGCAGATGACACAACTGTGTGATCCTAGTCTCCAAATGAGCAAGACTAATATATTTTGTCTGACATTATTCCTTTAATGATAACAGCGAAGCTGTTGAGAGAAACAAATAATTTCATTTCGGAAATAAAAGACCACTTTTCACTGGATGAAGTCTAGGATATATAATATCCCCTTTACAGCACAGACAACTACAATCCTTTTAAAATCACGCCTATCATAATGCTAACGGGTACGTTTAACACTGACAACTGAAATCCTCTTCTAAGAGCCATTAAGGATTCAATTCATTTTCGTGCTTTTCCGATGAGAAGAGGCCATTTCAAGCTTGATGCTTTACGACAATATGAGCGATAACAATTAAAACCGTACCTGTTTCACCGAAGGTGTGCCACTTAAGAAGGATAGGGGCGGGGATGGAATGGGGGCGGGGGAGGGGCGGCTCAGTTTCATTATCGTCTTTTCATTGGAGGAGGGTGGGGGGAGAATAAGAGTTCATTCAATTTGTGAAATGTCTTCAGCAGCAGTGTTCCATTAGGCACAGTTCATGATACTAAAAACGGATTTGTCTGTATTTGCGTTCGGTAAAAAACTGACGTTCTCCCAGGTCCTTAACTGTGTTGGCGAAAGTCAGCAAAAATATCACTGCTTTTGTGTTATTGATCCCACGCCGCTCATTTCGGCTTTCCAGTACAACTCTAAACCCACATGACCGAAGGTCACCTGGAAAACAGGACACGAAAGGTCTCAAAATTTCGGACAATTTTTCACATTCTGTGATGATGAGAGTGGGGACGATAGTGATGACACTATGAAGCTCTATTCTGAGAATGTGTGACCGGGTTGTACTGTACGTTTACGTTCATGATATATCTTGGCGTTCATCACACTTGAGATACAGTGTTGGCCAGAAAGTTTAAGCAACAGCCTCAATGATGAGGCTTGAATGCGTCTTCCCAAATGAGCCCACAGCAGGCTCAATTCTGGGTCAGAGCCGATGGGGGCATAGAGTGGAAGGTTGATAGTTTGGTTTAAAACCGCTTTCTGTCAATAATCTTCCAGCAGTCCGAGCCATAAAATACGATGGAAAGACAACTATTATTAACTCTTGTACGGTCTTGGAGATGCTGTAATTGGGAGGGTGGGATTTCTACATGTCCAGCATTTTGAAGATGGCCCTACTGAGATGGTTCTTGATGTCAGTGCCTGCCCTCCTTTCTCGTCTGACAGCACATTCAGTATTACTGACAAAGAAAAGAACCAGTCACTGACAGCGCTAACACCGTTAACCACTTAATAGCGTTGTTCTGAGGAATCTCAATTCATCAGTTACACTTGAAATCTAGTTGGGTTGAAGCAGTTTTATTCCCAAGTAAACTTTCTATCAGCTAGGAGGGTTATTCAAATCACTGGTAACACTTTTACTCAGTTATTGGTTTATTCTGAGGCGTTTCAAGTCTACTACGGTCACACTTCAGTCAGTTTATTGGAATGCTTCGGGGCATTTCAACAGCGTGAGTTGCAGATCGCTGCATCGAAGAACCTGCAAGCTGCTGGCTCCACGACTGAGTGATTACCGTCATGCGTAGATTTTTCCCCCCAACAGGAAGAGTGAAGTGTGTCAGCTTAATCTGCATTCGTTTCTTCTCTGTCTGTCTGCCTCTCTGTCTGTCTGTCTGCCTCTCTGTCTGTCTGTCTCTCTCTCTCTCTCTCTCTCTCACTCTCCAACACACACACACACACACACACCACACACACACACACACACACACACCCACTTGGCACTGCTACAAAGTCTATGTGGCTTTCCTTCCCTAGTTTTGTTCTCACATTTTCCCTGCTGCTTTAGTGATAATGTCCTTGTGCTGTTCATCTCGACTCCTCTATACGCCTACCAAACTGAAGCACTATTGCCGGGATGTCCACAGGAGCCAGCGATGTCGAGTTGCCTCGGGGCCACTCATCAGAAGACTCTGCACTGGTCTGCTGTTCATGCATTGCTGTGGCGGTCAGTGTGGTTCAGCCGTGCCTGTAGTAGTCCAGCTTACTATGGACACTGACTATTTAACCCCTACTAACCACAGTAATCGAGCAGTACGGAGTCTCCCCGTGGGGATGCTGGGGGCTCTTTCAGTATAAACAGTATCCCCACCTTCTGGAAATTCTTTTCTAGACATTTCCTCTTTTCTGTTGCTCTCTTTGTTTCTTTCTTCCTCCTCTGCTTTCTGTCATTTCTTCCTATCGTTTTTCGCCTTGCTGGTCCATTCACCGGTTTGTGTTCGATAAAGTCTTAGGTAGGATTGATAATTGAGTACACGTGTTAAATGCATTCTTGGCTTAGTAATATGAGACATGCGAAAGCAATTTTTGGTAATTTAGGCCCGTTTTTGTATACGTTTTAGTGTCCTTATGTTTGAATGTGTATTCAGGTATATCTTTTTTAATCCCCATGTGCCCAAAATTGGACGGAGTGGCCAACGCCAGGGGCATCTCCTTATGTTAGTGCGCGAATGCATTGATACATGTACTTAATTTTCGTTTCCTTTTTTTTCCTGTTGAAGTATGGTGTATGTTTTGAACTGGTTATAGCCCTGATATGGCTCTACGCAGTCGGTTGGGTTTTAAACAATAATAACAATAATATCAATAACAATCACGGAGTCGCAACGAATGAACGATTCCCACCACCACCTCCCTTCAACGACAGCTTCAACAACAATCTGGATTTGAAGACGGGTAAGGATGGCGAAGTCCTATGAAGGTTGAATCAGGACAGGCTCTGCTTAAGTCATCTGACAGTTTCAGTTTCAGTTTCTTATTTTAAGGCAAACAAATCTTTAAGGTCACTGCACTCAGGGAGGTTACCTTTGTGCTCACCTTTTTTCCCGTCCCATTCTCTACGCCACCTCAATGGCCACAGAAGCTGGAACAGTTTTTACAATGCGATGATAATGATATCGATGAGGATGATAATCATGATGCTATGTTATTCCATCTAGGATTGAGACTGCGTGACAGGGCTGTATTCTACGCTTACTATCATAATATATCTTGGCGTCAACCAGTCCCAAGAGATACAGATACCTGCGGTGCCGGTCAGAAGACTTGAGCATCACCCTTAATGACGCCTCCGTGAAGTGGATGAGACTCGACTGTGTGGTCCCAGTCTTCCCAATGTGCCCATAGCACGCCCAACTCTGGGTAGGAGCTGGTTAGAGCCCCAAAATCCCAAAATGACGTTTGAAGGGACTGATGTGGATTCGAACCCACAACCTCCCAGTCCACTACACCGGCATTACATCTACGTGCTCGGAATAAATTCCATATGCACTAATGCCACTGCAAAATGGGTTGTGTCTGGAGCATCATGCCTGGCCACTTTCGCGGCATTTCAAACAACCCATGTGGTTGAAGTAAGGCAACGATGGGAGCTTCCGATGATAACCGTCGAAACGGAGAAAGGAGCCGGCAGCTATGCGAACTGGTGGCATGCCGGCAGGACGGGCTGCCTGAAAAAGAGATGAAGACCAGAGTGGGGCGAGACAGGGGTCTTCCCATTCTCTCTTGGTTTGGAGGCTGAGCTGGACCTGGTTAGTGCGCGTTGTGTGGCTATGTCCCGGGGTTTGTCATCTCCCGACCTTGCCATTCGGTTTGTAAACAAGGTAACTGATGCAGCGCATGGACCGCCCTCTTTTGCTTGATGAAATGACTATCGAGTGGTGTCGGGAGCTTGGGAGGTGACTGTCAAGAGAGTGGCGAGGCATTGGTGCTCCGGGTCTCATCTGCACCTTCGTGGTGTTTCTTGTTAACCTCTTGTTCACTTGATAACCTAAGAATTGATACCGCTGATGCCATGTGATAGGAGAAGATCAACAATAATCATGTATAAGCCTTAAGCCTGCACAAAAGCCCATGAGTTGGATTGGTCTTTAGGTCCTTCCAAGCGTATGGGTTTTATGTCTTATATTTTAGCTATCTGTCAGTGTCTCAGTCTGCAGTCTGTCAGTGACACAATCTGGGCTATATTGTAATGAATGTGTATCTCAGTCTGCAGTCTGTCAGTGAAACAATCTGGGCTATATTGTAATGAATGGTATATCTCAGTCTGCAGTCTGTCAGTGAAACAATCTGGGCTATATTGTAATGAATGTGTATCTCAGTCTGGTCTGTCAGTGAAACAATCTGGGCTATATTGTAATGAATGTGTATCTCAGTCTGCAGTCTGTCAGTGAAACAATCTGGGCTATATTGTAATGAATGTGTATCTCAGTCTGCAGTCTGTCAGTGAAACAATCTGGGCTATATTGTAATGAATGTGTATCTCAGTCTGCAGTCTGTCAGTGAAACAATCTGGGCTATATTGTAATGAATGTGTATCTCAGTCTGCAGTCTGTCAGTGAAACAATCTGGCTATATTGTAATGAATGTGTATCTCAGTCTGCATCTGTCAGTGAAACATCTGGGCTATATTGTAATGATGTGTATCTCAGTCTGCAGTCTGTCAGTGAAACAATCTGGGCTATATTGTAATGAATGTGTATCTCAGTCTGAATTGTCGGAAACAATCTGGGCTATATTGTAATGGAACGTGTATCTCAGTCTGTAATGTTTAAAAAAGTGGAAAGTTCCTTGTTGGGAGGCCTTGCGGCAGCTTGATACTATATTTCTCGTGAACTCTTCAGAACTGAAATCGGAGTGAATGTACCTCGGTTTGACTATCTGCTGAGGAGTACAGTATCTGGGCAATACCCCTAAATTTGTGGAAAAAAAGGGACAGAGAAAAACAAAACAAAACAAAAACACACATCATCATCATCATCATCATCATCAGGTGCCCTACCACATGGCGTTGGCGATTATGGACTTCCATCTGTCTCTATCTCTTGTTGCCCCAAGCATCTCTTCCACCCTCCTTGTCCCCAGCCACTCTGCAAGTCCGTCTAGTATCTTCTCCCTGGGTCTACCTGGTGCTCTCTTTCCCTCCAGCTTTCCCACTGTGACCAGATGCTCTAAATCCCCCTTCCTCATAGAATGACCTATAAATGTTGCCTGTCTTTTCCTAATTTTCCTTGTGAGTGATTAACTTGTGTCTGCCTCCATCAAGACTGTCTCGTTTGTTTTCTTTGCTGTCCATGGAACTCTCAACATTCTTCTTAGAAACCACATCTCGGCTGCCTCAATCTAGTTCTGGCTTTGCTTGTTGACTGTCCACGCCTCACAACCATACAGCAGTATTGGTTCTATATAACATCCAAGAACTCTCTTCCTGATGTTAATTGATAGGCATTTGTTGGTAAGAATGCTTTTCATCTTCTTGAATGCTGTTTTGGCTTGGCCGATTCTGCTGGCTATTTCTGATGTGCATCTGCCGTCTGGGGAAATGATCGTTCCCAGGTATTTAAATTTATCAACCTGTCTCAAGGTAGTGCCGTTTGCTGTTATTTTGCACGAGGGGATTTCATATTTTTTACTGATCACCATGACTTCAGTCTTCCTGCTGTTTAGTTCCAAGCCTTTACCTTTGCTTTCTATTTCTAGTATATTCACAAGGTTTTGTAGGCCCCTTTCATTTTCTGCAATTAGAACAGTGTCATCTGCGTATCGAATGTTGTTTATCATTTTTCCTCCAACTTTTAATCCACGGTCTTCTTCTAGGTTTCTCGTGATGTTTTCGCTGTAAAGTGAAAACAGATCTGGTGACAAAACACAACCCTGTCTGACTCCTCTTTTGATGTTTTGGAAAGAGCTTATATCGTTTTCTATTCTCATTGCAGCTGTTTGTTCCCAATACATATTTCTGATTATTCGTAGATCTTTTCCATCAATACTGAGTCTCTCCAGTTGGTTGATCAATTCTTCATGTCTTATCCGATCGAAAGCCTTGGTATAATCAACAAAAATAAATACAAGTCCTTATTCATCTCGATTGACCTCTCTATGATAGTTCTTAGGATGTATATGGCATGAATAGTTCCTTTCCCTTCCACAAATCCACACTGTTCTTCTGCTATTTCTCTTTTGATTCTATTCCTTGTCCTCATCATGATTATTCTTAACAGTACTTTTGGAACATGACTCATCAAACTGATTGTGCGATGGAGTTCGCATTCTATAGCCCCTGTCTTCTTTGGAAGTGCAATGAAAATTGATTTTGACATATCTTTGGGGATTTTTCCAGTGTCGTAAATTTCATTTAGGTCTGTTATTTTTCCTACACCAAATTCCTCCAGGGCTTCAATCATCTCTGTAGTAATGTTGTCTGGTCCTGGGGCTTTTCCTGGTTTCATCTTTTTCAGTGCTGGTCTATCTTCATCTTTCATTATGGGTGGTCCTTCAAAGTTTCTTTTTATAATGTGCTCTTCTTTTCTGTCATCTTCAAAAAGGTCTTTAATGTACTCTCCCCATCTGTTTCGTTCTTTCTACAGCCAACTCGGAAGACAGGGCAATGCTTCTTCGTCTTTACTCGTCGCTGTCTGATTCTCAACTGACTACAGTATATATACATTTCACAGTGAACAGCAATCAGTTATCATTTAAACGAATATTATGCCGTGCTGTTATCCGCACGCTGTTTACTGTCAACACACGTCACATCTCCCTTTCTTTAAGGAAACAAAATCAATCATTTTTCTTATCTTTCAGTCCATACGAAATAGATGTGTTTCCTACCTTTATCACAGCATTAACTTAACAAACACTCATTCTCACGCACAGGGCCCAATCATTCATTCACCTCATTTTATCTCTGATCATTATACTATCCATCATCATCATGTCCATATTTCGCAATGCTTTCAGTTTATCTGATTATGGTAGAGTCTTCAGTTTCATTCATATTTTGCTTTGTCTTCCAGATCTTGTTCTGTAAGGAGAACTAACTGGTTCGGGTTGTCCTGTCCTTGTTTGTTTGATAACTTCATCTGCTCCTTGATGCTGGTTGTCCCAAACATTTTGATGACTGGTGACTGATCAGATGAGTTCTCACGGGCAGACGATGCTGGCGTCCTGACATCTGTTCCAGTTCCAGTTTTCGTTCTTTCTACAGCCAACTCGAAAGACAGGGCAATGCTTCTTCGTCTTTACTCGTCGCTCTCTGATTCTCAACTGACTACAGTATATATACATATCACAGTGAGCAGCAATCAGTTATCATTTAAACGAATATCATGCCGTGCTGTTATCCGCACGATGTTTACTGTCAACACACGTCACACCATCTGTCTAATATTTTGTCTTTTTCCATGATAAGCGTGCCATCTTTCGATGTTAAGCAACCAGTTGATGTGCATGTATTTTTCCTGTAGACAATTTCTTCAATTCGTCTGTAATACCCTGAGGATCCGTTTTGTGTCGGTCTTCTATTTCCTTGCATTTTGTTTTCAGCCAAGCTTTCTTAGCTTCATTGTACCTATTCCTGATTTCTTTGTTGATCTTCTTGTGTATCTCCTCGTTTCTCTTTGCCTTCCTCCGTTCCTCCATCAAGCCCAAAATTTCTTTTGTCATCCATTTCTTTTTTGGTTTTCTATCTACCTCAGGGATTTCTTCACAAGCTTCATTTATCGAATTTCTCAACTTTGTCCATTGTTCCTCACTGTCACCAACGTCCTTCCAGAGCAATGAATTTGTTTTGAACATGTACATTAAATTTTTTTTACGTATCACTTCATCTGTCTTTAAGAGTCCAAGATTTAGTTTGATGTTGCTTTTGGTCTGTTTCCTTTTCCTTAATTTCAGCCTAAATCTTCCCACTACAGGATTGTGGTCACTGTTGCAGTCTGCGCCTGGTAGTGTTTTTGCTGACAGTAAAGAATTTCTAAATCTTTTATTAATTAGGATGTAGTCAATCTGAATTTTGGTATTATCTCCTGGACTCATTCAAGTCCATTTCCTTCTATTAGGCTGCTCAAACCAGGTGTTTTCTATTATGAACTCATTCATATGTGCCCATTCTACAAGTTTCTCTCCCCTTTCATTTTGCGTACCAAGGCCATGAGGTCCAACTATATCCTCCACCCTGTCCTGTCCCACTTTAGCATTAAAATCTCCCAATATGACTGTAACTTCTTGTGATTTACATTGGGTCTTGGCCTTCTCTGACACTTCATTGAAGTTGTCGATGTCTTCCTGAGTACTTGCGGATGTTGGTGCACACACCTGAATGATGTTGATATCGAATGGTTTGCCTCCCAATTTGACCAGCAAAACTCTGTCGGACACAGCCCAGTATCCCTTAACTGCTTTTGATTTGTCCTTGTCCATTACGATGCCTATTCCTCTTTCATGTGAGTTACGACCAGAGTATATCATTGTGTATTCTCCTGATGTTATCATACCTGCCCCCTTCCATCTCACTTCCCTTGTCCTAAAATAATAATGTTAAGCCTTTCCATCTCTATTTTGATATTTTCTAATTTACCCTTCTGCAACAGTGTTCTGATATTCCATGTTGCAACTTTGATGTTTTTGAGTCTGAGTTTGGGTTTGGGTTTGGTCGCAGTAACTTGCTGACGGTCTGGTGTCACCTGCGCCGCATGACGGTCCCTACCAGACAAAGGTGCTCCACAGGAGCCCCTATTTACGTCGTTGTCTTCATTTTCCTCTTGTCTTTCCATCCATAAATAACCAGGGGAAAATACGATGGTGGTTTCCCGTTGCCTTCCATCGGTTTGTGTACGGTCTCTCCGCTAGCCTTATTCTCTCCCAGGATGTCCACAAGGCAGTGGAGCTATTTACCCTTAGCTTGGGGATCTGGTTCGTGGGTACCAGGGCATATCCACACGCCGGTGGGCCTGCGTGCCGCACGTCTGGGGGCCAGACCTTCTCCGAGTCCCACGAGTCCGTGAGGTGCTCAGTTACCGCCTGTCGCCACAAGGAGGCACAAGGTAGGGCTTGCTGATGGAGAGGCTATGTACTGACAGGAAGAGACTTACGCATTCTGCTCTTCTTTTCGCATAGCTGCAAGCAGCAGTGCTAGCCAGCAGTGCAGGCTGAAAGTGAGGTGACAAGCACGCAGTCACTGGCCGACACACTAGACGCATCACATCTGCCGATACACACACACAGACAAAACCAACAATCAAACTTTCTTGATCTTTAGATTGACATTCACTGATACATCAATACACGTTACGATAACGTCAACGAATACGTTTAAAAACAGGGTGAAACTGCAGGTTGACATTCACTGATATACCAATACACGTTACGATAAGTCAACGAATACGTTTAAAAACAGGAGCTCAAACTGCAGGTTGACATTCACTGATACACCAATACACGTTACGATAACGTCAACGAATACGTTTAAAAACAGGAGGTGAAACTGCACTCTGCTTTATCGTGTAGCAATAATAAGCCCACGATTTGCAGGGTCGCTCGTTTATTATGCTGGGTCAATCAGGTGTGCACGATTTCAAGATGCCCACAAATGCTAGCGTCTGAAAAAAAAGGGGCGGTTTCATTAGAGACAGTCCATTCCAGCCATCTTTTTCCCCCCAGATAAAAGGAAACAAGTGGTGGAAGTAATCGAGCAAGTCGACGCTGTGTTGAACACAACGAGCACGTTTTCGTGTGTGTGGTAGAGTGGTGGTGGTGGAAAGGAACTGAAGACGTGGATTGGGGTGAAGATGGGGGTGGGGGTGAGGGGATTGGACAGGGGCGTGGGGGGGTTCATTCAGTTCAAAATTGTTCTGAAGGTGGAATTTTTGTTTTCAAAATAAACATATCTCTCCGTCTGTCTGATGGAGTGCCTGTTTCTTTCACCACACACACACACACACACACACACACACACACACACACACACACACACACACACACACACACACACACACACCACGCACGCACGCACCACACACACACACACACACACACACACACACACACACACAGCACACAAACGCACAATACGCAGGCAACACATGTTGGGATACACAGACGCATAAGTAATATCTATTTGCACCCACAGAGGCACAATTATACTCTATTTGCACCCCTGTTCACCTGTGTCCTGCATCTGCCTCCCTCTCAATGAGACAGTGTGTGTGTGTGTGTGTGTGTGTGTGTGTGTGTGTGTGTGTGTGTGTGTGTGTGTGTGTGTGTGTGTGTGTGTGTGTGTGTGTGTGTGTGTGTCTGTGTCTGTGTGTGTGTCTGTGTTCGTTTGTTATTTCTTTTAACGTCCATTCACATACGTGCGTTTAGACGAGTGTGTGTGTGTGTGTGTGTGTGTGTGTGTGTGTGTGTGTGTGTGTGTGTGTGTGTGTGTGTGTGTGTGTGTGTGTGTGTGTGTGTGCGTGCGTGTGTGTGTGTGTATGTGTGAGTATATGTGTGTGTGCGTGCGTGCGTGTTTGTGTGTGCGTGCGTGCACGTGTGTGTGTGCGTGCGTGTGTATGCACGCACGTGTGTGTGTGTGTGATGGGAAGTGGCGCCTGCTGATGAGAAACATGGTCAGTAAAAACACACGGATCGCATCAGCGAGGAATTCTAACAGAAAGTTATGTTCTTCCCTGGACATGCTTCTGATTTCTACCCCTGCACTATGGCAATTTAGGGCTGAAGCTAATAATCACGTCTTCTAATCTTCGCCGGTTTTTCGTTGTTGGTGGTTGAGGTGGCGGTGTCGGCATTGTAATTTTTATCTCTGTTTAGTTTTTGTTAAATTCTCATTCAGTATTGATTTTTTCCCCATCCTCTTTTTCCGTCTCATCTTCTGCTGCAATTTAGTGGCAATGATCTTACGCCGATCTCTCCACTTTTTCAACACGCTATCAACCCCAAGTTCATTCGGTCATTTCCAGAAAACCCATAGAAGCCAGCGATGTCAAAGCCACCGTAAGCCCACTCACCAGAGAAGACTTTGCACTGCTGCCTGGAGTCACTTCGGTGCAGTTCAACGGCGTCTGTTCTGTTCCAGCTTACTAAGAACACTGCCTACTAAGCCCCCTACTAAAGACAATAATCGCTTAGTTGCTGAGTCAGATCGAGTGAGAGACCCTTCCGGTAGGGAGACCATCACCACTACGATCCTCACGACGACAAAATCTATAAATCACAGGGAATTCTTGGTTGTTACTGTTCTGTGCTGAGAAACACTCAAAGAAAGACTCAATTCCAAAGGCATTAAAACATGAATCAAACAAACAAACAAAAAATATGGTCAAGCTATTCTAACAATCTCCCTATTTATACAATAATTATCTCAGTAAATCCAGATTTTCTACTTCTCAAGTTCACTATGACTCTGAAGAAACATGAGATCAAATAAAACCTGACGTGAAGTGAGGACAATGGTAGAGTGTCACAAAAGCGAAAACGGATTTTAAACATTCATAGCGGTTCTTGAAAAAGTGTTGCTCATACACCTTCCTAAAAAAGCTATAGATTTTAGTGTTTTTGTTGTTGCTTTGTTTGGATACTTTTCGGTGAGGAATCGGGAAGTTCTGTGTGACCTTAACCCTGGCGCCTTACCTCCCGAAGTTGTGCTTTAGCGAGTCCAAACCTTGGATCAAAATTTGGTATCTATAGATTAAGTCATACAGAGCTGACAACATTTTGTTTACACATTTTTCTCACAGATGGACGGGCGGACGGACGGTCAGACTCACACACACACACACACACACACACACATCACACACACACACACACACACAACACAACACACACACACACACACACACACACACGCTTAGCTATGAATGTAATGAATATCTATACTCAGTTACCGATCTCTATTGACCAAAAGTATGTAAATCTTCATGGAAAATATAATGGTGAATGGCCTAGGATGGCAGAAATGACAGAGGAAAAGATGACAAAAAGCAAGGGAGCAATGCAGAAACAAAGACAGTGACAGAAAGGAGGAAATTTCTAGCAAAGAATGTCCAGAAAATGGTGATATCATTCAAAATGAAGTAGCCATCAGCATCCCTACGGGGGGGGTCGAGGGAATGATACCATGGATCTGGTCAACTTACAGCTGTTAACGGTGCAACTAATAATCGTTACGATGCTCGCATATGTTTTGAAGTCTGCTGCTTCGATATGAAGACATTTGAAGAAGCCAGAAATTCTGTTATTTAGTTATGGTCAAAGTCAATTCTAATAGCACCAGTGCGACACCACGAAGAAGTTCATACAGATAGATACTTCAAAAAAGGAAATAGAATAAAATAAAATCAAAAACAAAAAACAAAACAAACCCCCCAAAACTTAAAACTATTGGTTACCCATAAACCGTTGCTAAGAGACATCAGGTAATTTACAGCTAATCTATAATTGTGCTGCTAACAGTATAAGTAATAATCACCTGGTATCCTTAGTAATCATTAGTTACCTTATAGCTAATCATCACTTGTTACCTTATAGCTCGCTTGCTGAGAGGGTAACTAGCAATCATATCCAACGGCATACTGTGATATCCTACTGGCTGTACGTTGACATAAGTGTTCATAAGTGTTTTATATCACACACACACACACACACACACACACACACACACACACACACACACACACACACACACACACACACAACACAACACGCACTCACACATGCACGCGCGCACACACACACACAACACACACACACACACACACATAACACACGCACTCACATATGCACGCGCACACACACACACACACACACACCACACACACGCTTACACTACACACAAACACACACATACATAAACGCGCACAAATACACACAGATGCTCACACACACACAGACGATCACACGCACTAACACTCATACACTCTCTCACACACAAATTCACATTCACTTAAGCACAAACCCATCACACACACACACACACACACACACATACACGCGTGCGCGCGCGCACGCACACACACACACACTCACTCACATACTGTTCAACTCTGTGCAAAATAAAAAAATATATTCACCTGCCCCACACCACGAGGTCGACCAGAAACAGAGTACCAGCAAAACCCCACGAAAAACCGTCTGGATCACCATGTTGGCGTTTCTGAAAAAAGAAGGCAAACATTTAGATACTGTCTTCAGAGACACAGAACTCATAGACAGGAGACTAAAGGAGAAAGAGAGTGAGAAAGAAAGAAAGAAAGAAAGGAAGATATGTACACACACACACTCACATATATATATATATATATAATATATACATATATATATATATATATATATATATATATATATCTCTCTCTCTCTCTCTCTCTCTCTATATATATATATATATATATATATATAGAGAGAGAGAGAGAGAGAGAGAAAGAGAGAGACACACACACAGACTGAGAGAGAGAGAGAGAGACAGACAGACAGACAGACTGACAAAGAAGAGAGAGAGACAGACAGACAGACAGAGAGACCGAGAGAGAGGGAGAGAAAGGGAGAGAGAGAAAGACAGATACACAGACAGAGAGACAGAGAAAGAAATTCAAATTCTGACTCTGATGACTTATTAACAAAAACTATGGCTATGGGGAGAACAAAACATCAACAATACACACTCATACATGTAATTATGCTGTAACAACACTTTGGTATTTTAAACGTCCAGTACAGGTAAACAGCAAATGGTTTTGTTGTGTTTTCACTCACTGGTGAACCAATAAAACAATCATAAACAAGGACTTATAAAGGAACATACTTTTGTGGTATTGTTCTCAATGTGATTTTTACAGAAGAACGTTACGGATCAGCCGCAAAGACAAAAGAACAAAAAAAAAGTATCTTACAAAAACTAGCAATATTTATGAAGAAGACAATGACCTTTCTGGGATATGCAGCTAGACATAAGAGATGCTTCCGGGTGACATTCAACGAAAGATGGCGGGTAATAGACAGCATGAAAGACCAAAAGCCGGCTAAGCTATAAAGGAAACAGAAATGAATGGACCGGCCTGAGCTGTTCAGAAATGTTCCAACATCCTGCAGAAGCGCGAAAAATGACGAAACGAGATATGCAAGTTAGTGCCGGCAGCAACACTTCACACAAGTGACGGTGATGAAAGAGAGAGAGAGAGAGAGAGAGAGAGAGAGAGAGAGAGAGAGAGAGAGAGAGAGAGAGAGAGATGAACGAGAGAGGGGGGCAACGGGAGAGAGAGATTAACGAGAGAGAGAGAGAGAGAGAGAGAGAGAGAGGAACAGGGAGAGAGAGAGAGAGATAGAGAGGAACGGGGGGGGGGGGGGGGGGGAGGACGGGAAAGAGAGAGAGAGAGAGAGAGAGAGAGAGAGAGAGAGAGAGAGAGAGAGAGCGTTCTCTAATCCATTTAACACTGAACAGGGAATGCACGATGGACTTCGTCTTCCTGCGTTTCTTGACACAATGGACAAAGCACCTGATGGGGAAGAAAGAAAGACATAAAGAGAGAGAGAGAGAGAGAGAGAGAGAGAGAGAGAGGAGAGAGAGAGAGAGAGAGAGAGAGAGAGAGAGAGAGAGAGAGAGAGAGAGAGAGCAACAGACAGACACGTCAAAAGATCCCGGGGAAAAAACAGAAGAATTGCAAAAGTCAAAATGTGCCATGTATGCAAATATCAGACAAACTGACAAAAAACGTAATCTTGTTTGGTGTTGAAGAAAATCTGTCCATAGATTCAATGCCTGATTTAATCCTTTGACTGCCGCACCCTATCCACCAAGTGCAAAAACTTAACTCTTTGACCCCCTCACCTTATCCACCAGGTTCCTGCAGGAAGCTGGTAGACAGGGTGCAGGAGTCAAAGGGTTAAAGCGGGCTGGGTGGTTCTTGTAATTAACCCGTGCACTCGACACCAGATATCTTGAGTTCAATCCCAACCTCAACATAAAACCTGGCCTGTTCGCTGCCCGTCTTACTGCTCTAACCATTCTGATGGTGTCAGGTTACTGTTTCATAAGCAATAGTATTCCTCTCTGCCTCTTTCAAGACCTTGCTAGTGAATAGGTTTATGTACAGGCTCATGAAGTCTACAAGATAATAGACGGCAAACAGTGTGGAACACCTATGTAGTTATCTCGAATAGCTTCCAAAGCAAAATTAAAAAATAAACATTTGATTTAATGATTATTCTAAGAAAGTGTACTTTTACACATCTAAACCAGAAAAAGAAACTCCACCGAACATCGACTTTTTGTTTTAAAAAGATATCTCACAACAAAAAACCACATAGAAGAATTCACTGCAAGATGTCGTGAAACTGTCGCACATTTTCAATTAACAGTGGCATCTATATTAATCACTACTTTCGGATGGTTGTGAGTTCGAATTCCGGGGTGCGCTATATTAAAACTGCCTTCTCAATGTCCCATCTTAACATCATTGTTGTTCTGGTGATGACAGTGTAGGATTAGAGAGATCCTCCTTCTCCCACTTCCCTGGGATGGTTATCCCTGTTGGCCATTTCACTTGATGTGGGTGTCGATGTTAAAGTGAACCAAATCAATCAATCAGTCAATGAAGTTTTATAATGATCCTTTGTTATAAAGACGGGCGACAGCCTTTTCTCTCTGACCTCTCCGTGTATGTCACATATGTTTTCTAATTTGTTGACAAGGATGATATTTCACACATACTAAAGTACAGAGCCTTCTTGAAAACTGTGGCGTGGACGCGTCGTGTGTGTGTGTGTGTGTGTGTGTGTGTGTGTGTGTGTGTGTGTGTGTGTGTGTGTGTGTGTGTGTGTGTGTGTGTGTGTGTGTGTGTGTGTGTGTGTGTGTGTGTTTTAATTCTGTGTTGCTCATTTCTCATTATCATCGTCATCATGCTCATATTTCTCACTATCAGGATCATCATTTGTTTTGCAGGAAATCGTTTTGAGCCACACACACCCCACACACACACACAAAACACACACACACACACACACACACAGCGAGCGAAGAGAGAGAGAGAGAGAGAGAGAGAGAGAGAGAGAGAGAGAGAGAGAGAGAGAGGAGAGAGAGAGAGGAGAGAGAGAGAGAGAGAGAGAGTAAAAAACAAAGATAAGTAAAAGAGAAACCATGGTATGTTTTGCGTTACAAAGTGTTAAAACATTACAATTCTTACGGAAATTATTGTCCATTTCTACTTTTCAAAACAAAAACGGTAATACACAGAAAGTTCAGCCGTTTTTTTTTTCACTGTGGTGTGTATCAACATATTCAGACACACTTTTCAGCACAATTTCGCAAAAGAACTTATGAAACATTCTAATTTTGAAGGAGTATGTTGTAATGCCCTTTTCCTACGTCATACGTTCACATTCTCTCCCTCCCTCTCTCTCTTTCTCTCTCAGACAGACAGACAGACAGACAGACAGACAGACAGACAGCCAGCCAGCCAGCCAGCCAGCCAGACACACACACACTTTTCTCTTTTATCTCTAGCTCTCTCTCACACTCACCTCTCTCTCACAGTCACACACACACACACACACACACACACACACACACACACACACACACACACACACACACACACACACACACACACATATATATATATATATGTATATACTGTATACGAGTGGAAGCAGCAGAGCTGTGGTTTTACGAAGACTGCTGAGGGTCAAATGGACGGATAGGCGCCAAATGAAAGCATACTGAATGAGTTGGGTACTACACGCAAGCTTCTAGTACTCATAATCGGAGGAAACTGAAATATGTTGGACACGCAATCCGTATGAGAGAACAGACTTGATGTCCACTGTCCTCCAAGGTAAAGTGGAAGGAAAGAGAAACAGAGGACGGCCACCTGCATCACTTGCTAGAAACATCACAAACATCAGTGGCAAGAAACTCCAGGAGGTGGTCAGACTTAGCCAAGTTCGAGAGTGCTGGAGCAACTTGTGAGGACATCATGTGCAGCGGCCAACACTGTTCCCGGTGACGCCGACAGGTGAGACAGTGTGAGACACATGTATATATTATATATAATATATATACACGTTACATACATACATACATACATATATATATATATTTGAGAGAGAGAGAGAGAGAGAGAGAGAGAGAGAGAGAGAGAGAGAGAGAGAGAGAGAGAGAGAGAGAGAGAGAGAACATCTCAAGCCAGTTAAATGCACTGGACTGGAGAAAATCGTTTGTGTACCATGGAAGATGGCCACTTTTAAAATCACTCTTTTTGCACGCTTCCTTTTCATTTGTTGCACCATGTTCAAGAGTTCCAGCAATGACATCAGGAAAAAGGAAATGCTGACAGTTTCAGCCATAGCTCCACAATGAATAACGAGTGTAGAAAAATGCGTGGATGGGTAGGAGGTGGGGTGGGGTGAAACACATAGTGAATGCACAATGATCTGAACTCGATAAACTATTGGTGACAACTGCTTGGCCAAATGGGCACATTAGAGACCCGGAACTGCGAACAACGGGCAAAGCACTGGCATTGTTTTACACGTCAGGCTTTAAGTAACAGTTAAAATCAGGAGAAATATGTCTTGACTAGATTGGATTGGTTATTTAGTTTGTTTTGTCAAGATATTTTTTGCGTGCCAGGATGAGTTGAGAGTTCTACAGATTGACGAGTTTCCCGTAATGGTTTTTAAAACTGGCGGGAAGATCATTCCTATGGCCTGACGAACTCGTTTCGTTTCTAAACACGATCCCGAATGACAGAACTCAAAGTCGGTCTTTTGAAAGAACTCAAAACCGTACTTTTTCTCAGTTTATCTTTTGTTTTCTCTCTCTTGAACTTCTGTATATTTTTTCTTTACAACGTACAATGTCATTTGCAAAATATCGTCGAACACATTTCAGTGTTTTTAGTTCTTCTTTTGATGTGTTATGTTTTGTTTAGTCCTCTTTTGTTGTGCTTTGCTTCTGGCCTTTACGTGGTCAAGATGAAACAATTGCAGGTCTGTCTATTTCAGGTTTTGCTTTTGTTCGTTTTGTTCTTTCCTTCCTTCTTTCTTCTCTTTCTTTTCTTCTTTCTGTCTGTTTTCCCTTGTTTCTTTCTTTAACTGTCACTTGTTCGTGACACGTTTTTCTAAACGACACAATGGTTGAACGCGTTTGATTGTTCAGTCGCGGGCGAGATTATTGTTACCTCTCGTTGCCGAGGGGAGACTTTCCACCCCGTAGTCAATACAGACATGGACCTGCCCTGCGGCCCCGCAACCTTGTCGACACTGTTCGCTCATTCTGTCAGCCAACGCCAAATAAAGAACTACTACAGCCTACTGTTAAATGTTAAACGATTCCCTGTTGACAGTTCTTTTCTGATCACCTTTTTTGTAGTGTGTGGTGTAGGGTTAAGAGTCACTGAATCAGTCAGTCATTGGAGATAGGATGACAACAGGCGGGAGGGAGAGAGAGAGAGAGAGAGAGAGAGAGAGAGATGGAGGGAGAGAGGGAGAGAGGGAGAGAGAACTGGAACCTCAAACCTGAAAGCACTTCACTGAGCGGACTCAAAGATCTCAAAGATATATGCAGTAAGTCCCACCGAACCTTTCTTACCGCTAGTCCTTGTTATTCCACACATGTATAAACCCGTACAAACATAAAAGCGAAATACATTCATTAAAAGCAGAAAAATAACAACAACGAATAAATCAGAAAACTATTACATAGGCTCATTCTAACAAAGGAAAGAAAGACAGAAAACAAAGACACAACCAATAAAAACAACAACAAAAATAACAAGAACAAGGGAACGGGAGTGGTAATGCATGACGAAATGGTTGCCTGAACAAATGCCTCATACAGATTCATGCATAGAAACAGGCTTGCATATCGGGATACAAACAGACATGCATGCCTCTGTACACGCAGATGAAATTAAGAACATGTTATGTGGAAAGACGATTCATAAAGATTTTGAGTTTTGGCAGTGGCCATACGAGCAGATAGAAAGACAGGGATTCATAGAGATTGGAGTTTGTTCAAGAAGGAATCACTGCGCTCAGACAATTCCATATGCACTCCATCATTCAACTCCAGAGAGAAAGAGAGAGAGAAAAAGGTGGGTAAAGCGAAAGAAAGAGAGAAAGAGCAAGAGGGAGAAAAGAATATGGGGATTATTCAAGTAGACATTGAATTTTGAGAAAAAAGTGTCGTGACCAAACGCTTTCTGAAAGCCTAAGAAAAGAACTCCCAATTAATTTGATCCATTCATGGCTGACTGCAACATGTTTGTGGTATTAGAAAAAGCAGAGTGACAGAGAGGAAGGCAGGTGGAAATAGGATGGATGGTTGGTGAAAGTCTTCTGGGTGTGCGTGAGTAGTTACCAAACAACCAACTGTCACAACGCATATCACCGACTGTAAGTAATCTAACTGCTTATAGACCGACTTCTCCTGGGTGTAATTTTGTTCAGAAAAGAAACCTTGTGCATATCTACGTAACTGAAATGTTATATTTTAAAAAAAGCAGAGATGAGCTGAGGGGCCAAATTGGATACTTGAAGAAACTCAAACCCGCGACTTAAAAGAAAATTCGAATATTTAATTTGAATGTACAAAGAACTCCCCACGAGGCAGAAGAAACGTATACATCGGTATATGCATAACATACGTCTCGGAAAAGTCATGTTTTGATCAGGCGAGGCAGAAGGAGACAGCACTCTCTCTCTCTTTCCCTCTCTCTCACACACATATACACACACTGTTTCTGTTATTTTTGTTTAAGCCCAGCCGACTGCGTCGTGTCATATTACGGCTATAACCGTTTCAAAACACAATACTTCAACAGGTAAAGAAAAAGGAAAAGAAAATTAAGTATACATATCAATGCATTCGCGCATATAATCAAAGGAGATGCCACCGGCGTCGACCACTCCATCCAATTTACACACACACACACACACACACACACACACACACACACACACCACACACACACACACACACACACCACACACACACACACACACACTACCACTTAAAAGTTACTTATGTCTGTCATGCAATGTGAACAGAAATCCACATGTAGTTACACATTTCTGTGCTGATGCTTGTAGAAGAAACACACTGTTTAAGGCAGAAGGTTTACTGCATTTAACTC
This sequence comes from Monoplex corrugatus, assembly GCA_030674185.1. Taxonomy (NCBI): domain Eukaryota; kingdom Metazoa; phylum Mollusca; class Gastropoda; order Littorinimorpha; family Ranellidae; genus Monoplex; species Monoplex corrugatus. Next base: position 21,109,096 of record JAPXFY010000018.1, on the reverse strand, counting down.
TAGACACTGCTAACGGTTCAGCCTACACCATCAGAGTCTGTAGTGGTTAAGGAAACAATCTACTGCTTATATGGCGTGACCACCAACAGTTATGTGTGGTGGTCTGTTGGTCAAGCTGTCCGTCTTACAAGCGAGAGGTATCAAGTTTGACCCCAGGGTTGGATAGACAAGTAACCGAAGTCATGTGGGATAGAAGACTAATCCTAGAGTCACATGTTCTTCCGCAGACACTGGGAAGGATTTCTAGGGCCCTGGGTTCTGCTTCTGCTGGTTCTTCTTATGTTCAATTACAGCAGCACTTCTGTTCAGAGATATGATTGTCCTGCGTGCATATATTGGTGTCAGCCAAGATATTCTACTGAGGGCAATGTCTTTCCAGTGGCGGTGTTGATGCGGCAGCTGATATATCTTGTAATACTGTTGTCCCTGTGTTGGTCATGGTGTTCTTGCTTTAGCTTTCAATACGACAGCATCTTCCGGATATCGTTGTCTTCAATACAGACAGTGTATACTCGATGAGCAGTCACTCAGTGCCTGACAAGTCACACGTCTTCAGAACCTGAAAGATGCTCGATCTGGCCACGTGCTGTTGCAGATATCTTTGGTGGAACCGTTTCGGCTGCTGAACGCGTCGTCGGGTAGGTCACCCGGGTCTCCAGCAATGCAGCATGGCGCTGAAGAACACCCTGTCTTTGTACGAGCCTGATACCATGGTCTTGCCACAATATCTTGGCCAGCCTTCCAAAGGTACAACTGGCTTTGGTGATCGGAAGTGTCACGTCTGCACAAAGAATCCTTTGATGGTGACGGTCAACGCCTCGTTATTCCGGCGTAGCTTTCTGCCTGACTAGCCTAGGGATTCTTTCCTACAATACGAAAGGGGTGTACAATCCTCATCCCCCTCGCTTGACCGCTCACGCTCAGAAGTTCCATTTCCATAGACGCAATACGTTCATATAAACACTACAATACAGCACATTGCATATATTATGATATAACACTATACACATACATTATGATGTAACACTATACACATACATTATGATGTAACACTATACACATACATTATGATATAACACTATACACATACATTATGATGTAACAATCACAACATTTTATACACATACACATACATTATGATATAACACTATACACATACATTATGAGTAACACTATACACATACATTATGATATAACACTATACACATACATTATGATGTAACACTATACACATACATTATGATATAACACTATACACATACATTATGATATAACACTATACACATACATTATGATATTACACTGTACACATACATTATGATATAACACTATACACATACATTATGATGTAACACTATACACATAATATGATATAACACTATACACATACTTATGATATAACACTATACACATACATTATGATGTAACACTATACACATACATTATGATATAACACTATACACATACATTATGATGTAACACTATACACATACATATATATAACACTATACACATACTTATGATATAACACTATACACATACATTATGAATAACTATACCATACATTATGATATAACACATAACATACATTATGATGTAACACTATACACATACATTATGATATTACACTGTACACAAAATAACACTATACACATAGACTATGATATAACACTATACACCACACCGCATCACACCATAATGAAATACACGACAATCTCACCAAACACGACACAACGTGACACAGTACAACTAAGAGTGTACTGTCCCACCTGCACTTGAAAACTGATCTGGGACTGGGACACGGGGAGATAACTGCATACGCAGACAGATCAATAGACCGGTAGACAGACCAGATAACAAGGCTCATCAACGTGACAGGAATACGTAACATGATTCATACCGCCTTGGTGTTTTTTTTCCTCCCAATGTACTTCGTGAGATGAATATATATATATATATATGTTCATTCTTCTGACTGAAACAGATGCTAATCCATTTGAAATCGTCTTGTGAAAATTTGCAACTCTGATTTTTTTTCCACGTGAGTTCTCTTAGTATCCTTAACACTTCTGCCGCACGCGAAATGAGCATGAACTTGTAATAAAAATGGACATGTTGTCCATAATATCTGTGAACTCTGTTTGTTCCTTATATTCTGTCTATTTGTAGTTCTACAAAAATATAAAAAATATTAATTCATTCATACAAAAGCATGTATATTCGTTCGACTGAGGATCGTTTCAGTTTGAGTTTTGTCGTGTTTTGTGTGATGAGAAGATGCCGAAAAGAGACAGGGCTTTCCTATTCTTCTATAGACAAGATCTTTAACCCTTTGACTCCCGCACCCTGTTCACCAGCATCCTGCATCGCCAACCATGCTAGGGTTAGGTTTTTGCAGTTGGTGGATAGGGCATGAGAGTCAAAGGGTTAATATACATCAGCACAGGCCACTGGCTCCAGCTCCGCTTACGGGAAAGAAAAACATGAATGTAGACAGGGAAATCGCTCTATCTGTCTGCCTGTCTGTCTGTCTGTCTGTCTGTCTGTCTCACACACACACACACACACACACACACACACACACACACACACACACACACACACACACACACACACACACACACACACGTGCATGAGTAGAAAGCTCCTTCAGTACCAACGACAAGTGAATGGTGTTTGAAACTTAATCATATTTTCCCATGGCACTTCAAAAACAAACAAACAAATAAACAAAAACTGAAAAAATAAACAACCAAGGTGGTCAAGTCTGTTTAACAATAAAAAAAAAAATACTTCAGGCGTGAAACACACACACACACACACACACACACACACACACACACACACACACACACAC
>JAPXFY010000018.1:21078739-21103739 GCA_030674185.1 Monoplex corrugatus | reverse complement strand
GAAAGACAGACAAAGAAAGAGACAGACAGGCAAGGAGAGAGAGAGGGGGGAGAGAGAGAGTTCAAAGAGTTGATTATACAAAATACTGGCTTTGGATCCCACTGGACCTGTCTTACAGCTGTTCTTCCTGCTACCAACATACAACATAAACGCAGCGCAGAAAGAGAGAGAGAGAGAGAGAGAGAGAGAGAGGAGAGAGAGAGAGAGAGAGAGAGACAGACAGAGAGAGAGACAGACAGACAGAGAGACAGACGTGAGAAGAGAAAGAGTGGAAGAAGGAGACAGACAAGACAACAGAGACGGAGACAGAGAGACAGAGAGACAGAGACAGAGAGAATGGCAGAGTGAGTGGCAGAGAGAGTGGCGCGCGCGCGCACACACACACACACATACACACAGAGTAAGAAAGAGTGAGAAAGAAACTGAGAGTGAAAGAGAGAGAGAGAGAGAGAGAGAGAGAGAGAGGAGAGAGAGAGAGAGAGAGACTGAGGAGGTGAGACAGACATACAGACAGACAAGAGGAGAGAGAGAGAGAGAGAGAGAGAGAGAGAGAGAGAGAGAGAGAGAGAGGAGAGAGAGAGAGAGATATCAAAGATTTGATTAAACAAAATACTGGCTTTAGATGCCAATTGACCTGTCTTACAGCTGTTCTTCCTGCTACCAACATACAACATAAACACACACAGAGGAGAGAGAGAGAGAGAGAGAGAGAGAGAGAGAGAGAGAGAGAGAGAGAGAGAGAGAGAGAGAGAGAGAGAGAGAGTGAGTCAGTGGCAGAGTGAGTGGCAGAGATTGTGGCGCGTGCGCACACACACAGAGTAAGAAAGAGTGAGAAAGAAACTGAGAGCGAGAGAGAGAGAAAGACAGACAAAGAAAGAGACAGACAGACAAGGAGAGAGAGAGGGGGAGAGAGAGAGTTCAAAGAGTTGATTATACAAAATATTGGCTTTGGATCCCACTGGACCTGTCTTACAGCTGTTCTTCCTGCTACCAACATACAACATAAACGCAGCGCAGAGAGAGAGAGAGAGAGAGAGAGGAGAGAGAGAGAGAGAGAGAGAGAGAGAGAGAGAGAGAGAGAGAGAGACAGACAGACAGACAGACGTAGAGATGACACAGATACATATAAAGACGAAAGTGATCTGACAAACTGGGTAACACACACACACACACACACACACACACACACACACACACACACACACACACACACACACACACACAGAGGATCGTAAACACCAAAGCATAACTTTCTGAAACGATATTCAATTAGGATTTATCAGAACCAGCCGATGCAGAATGCAGGCTTGCTGTAGAATATGGAAAATGAACCTAATGAACAAAACATGAAATAAACAAACGGCGACTCAGTGGGATAAAGGTCTTTGTGTGTGACTGTGTGCTTGACGCACGTAAAACATTCATCTGCACGTACACACTCAACAGACATTTGCTTTGACTTATTCTTTGTTTTAAAAGAATCGATCAATTCAACCCATAACGTGTATGCAAGCGCACGCACACACACACGCACATACACACACACATGCGCGCGCATGCGCGAGAGCGCAAATACGCACACGCGCGCACACACACACACACACACAGATACACACATATGTAGCGGTAGTCAGGTGGGTAAACGAACACACACACACACACACACACACACACACACACACACACACACACACACACACACACATACAGAAAGAGAGAGAGAGAGAAAGACAGACAGACAGACAGAGACAGAAACAGACAAAGACAGAGACAGAGACAGAGACAGAGACAGAGACAGAAAGATCAGTTGTGCAACATGACACCACTTAGAAAAGTCATACGCAATATCTTATCATCTGCATGTTTTGTAGACGCTTTTGAAAGAAAAAAGTCCTTCCATGTTTTTATATATATATATATATTATATATATTTTTTTTTTTACTGACGCAGACATTTGCTTTGTATTCAAGACACTGGGAGGAATTCCAATGTTGTTGGAACGAAAGCATGGAAGTATTTCTTTCCGCAACTAGTCTGACCTCAAGTATGGTGCTCAAGAGAGGAGCTCCTTGAGAGCTCAGAGCTGATAGCTTTGGAAGATTTGTGGGGTTCTGACATATATGTTGGAATGGTATTCATATTCAGACACTGACAGTACACTGCGGCAATTTCATCCAAAGTACACTGTAGCAATTTCATTTGACGTACACTGCGGCAGTTTCATCCAAAGTACACTGTGGCAGTTTCATCCAAAAGTACACTGTGGCAATATCATCCAAAGTACACTGTGGCAATTTCATCCAAAGTACACTGCGGCAATTTCATCCAAAGTACACTGTGGTAATTTCATCCAAAGTACACTGTGGCAATTTCATCCAAAGTACGCTGTGGCAATTTCATCCAAAGTACCCTGTGGCAATTTCATCCAAAGTACACTGTGGCAGTTTCATCCAAAGTATACTGTGGCAATTTCATCCGAAGTATACTGTGGCAATTTCATCCAAAGTATACTGTGGCAATTTCATCCAAAAGTACACTGTGGCAGTTTCATCCAAAGTTCATACTGTGGCAATTTCATCCAAGTATACTGTGGCAATTTCATCCAATATACTGTGGCAATTTCATCCAAAGTAACTGTGGCATTTCATCCAAATGTGATTAGGAAGCCAATGCAGTCTCGTTTCACGAAAGTTCGATTTTATCTAGGCTTCTTGACGGTCACATTAACCTCGAAAAGCACTAAATCTGGATGTTCTGTAGTAATACCTGTATAGGAAAGAAGATTACTAGAGTGGTTTCACCGTATTCTTTACATTGTCTGTTGGTGCTGGTTTTTGTTTACGTGTTCGACGTCTGTTTCATCATTAATGGATTTCATTATGTTTTTCACACAAAAGGAAAGCTTTTTTTTACCTCCAGCACAACTAAATGAACGACTGCACACATAGAAAGACACTAAACAAACAAAGCGCTGAGACAAACGTCACTGCCAAAACAAACAAACAAAACCAAATAAACAAAGAGAAAAGAAAAAAATCTCGCTTCTCTGTTTCTATGTTGTTGCCTATAAATGATGCACTGGTCATTTGTACCCACACACGAAATGCTTCTAATATCTGTAAAAGACACATTTCACGGAGGGGCCAAAATGCTCGTTCCAAGTGCACACACACACACACACACACACACACACACACACACACACACACACACACACACACACTCACTCTCTCTCTCCCTCCTCTCAGACATGTTCACACACAACAAACGCACATACGCCCACGTGAGTTTCTCCCTCCCCTCTCCCTCCATTTCCTCTTACTGATCAGTTGCAAAGCATTTTTCACACACTTACACACACACTCACACACACACTCACACAGACACACCCAACACACACTCACACACACACACAAACACAATAACACACACACACACGTACATACACACACACACACAAACACACTCAAACACACACATACATACACACACACACACACACACACTCACACACACACACGCATACCTCTTGACTCGCACCACTGAGTGTTACTCGGACATTAAGAACTGGATGACATACAATAAACTTCAGCTTAACGACGACAAGACAGAAGCTATCCTCATTGGCAACCGTCAGAAACTTTCTCAGCTGCCTCCTCTTTCTCTCCCATTATGTAACACATCAGTCCCAATTTCTGATTCAGCTAAAAACCTTGGTGTCTGCCTTGACTCTACCCTCTCCATGAAGAACTTTGTTTCTCAAACTGCCAGATCTTGCTACTATCACCTCCATCGTATAAGCCTGATCAGGAAGTATCTCTGTCGAAACAACTGCAAAACTCGTTCTCTCTTTCATAATGTTTCGCATTGACTATTGCAATTCACTCCTGTCTGGTCTTCCTTCCTCCACCATTCACATCCTACAGCGCATTCAAAACAATGCTGCACGCCTTGTACTCAAAAAGAAAAAAGCTGACCACATATCTCCTCTCCTGGCACAGCTTCACTGGCTCCCTGTATCAAAGCGCATACAGTACAAACTAGACACTATGTGCTACAAAAGCCTCAATAAAGCAGCCCCCGATTACCTGTCAAGCCTACTTGAGATCTATGTTCCTCACGTACCCTCCGCTCTGCCTCCGATCCTCTGACTTTTCGCTTTCCACGCACTAAGCTCAATACCTATGGTCCACGAGCCTTCTCTGTTTCTGGTCCACTCTCCTGGAACAAACTTCCTCTCTCAGTCCGTCAGCAAACCTACTTTTGTCTCCTTCAAGTCCGCTCTCAAAACTCACCTTTTCTCCTCTGCATAAAATCCTGACCTCACTCAACCCCCTCTGCAGCCTGTCTCCACTCGGAGGGGAATCACATTGTAATATATAATTGTATATAATATGCTCTCTATAATTTTCCATTGCTTTTATTCTTTCTCCTCATTTATAGCCATGCGTGTGCGCGCGCGCGCGCGCGTGCGTGTGTCTGTGTGTGTGCGTGCGTGTGTGTGCGTGCGTGCGTGTGTGTTTCAGCGCTTAGATTTGATTTTATCAAGATTTTGCGCTATATAAATATTGTAATTATTAATTATTATACTCTCTCTCTCTCACTCTCCTCTCAGACATGCTCACACATAACAAACGCACATACACTCATGTAAGATCCTCCCCATCCCCCCCGCCCCATTTTCTCTTATTGGTCTGGAGCATAGTATTTGCTCTCTCTCTCTCTGTGTCTCACATGCACACACACACACACACACACACACACACACACACACACACACACACGCATGCACACACACATACACATTCACAGACACAAACACACACACGCACGCACACACATATACACACACACATACACTCACACACACATATACACACACACACACAAACACACTCACACATACACACACACGCACGCACACACATACACACACATTCACAAAAACGCACACACACACACACACACACACACACACAAACACACACACACACACACACAACAAGACACTCACACATACACACAAACACACACGCACGCACACACATACACACACACAGTCACAAACAACCACACACACACACACACACACACTGCTCTATCAATTAGCCACAAATCGTTCTGATCACGCGAACTGTCGGTAAGCCTTTTCCGCCGCCAGGTGACTGACCGGGACACAAAGCCTGATACACAAGACAACTGGCACAAAAGCTCATCAGTCTGTTCATCTATTAAAGACCTGCCTGCTAATTGATTCATTAATCACCAGACAAGTCATTAAATCACTAATGATCTGACGCCTAATCCATTAACGACCTGACCGCTAAATCGTTTATGAACCGACGGCTGATTAAATGATTAATCACTCGACGGTTAATCAAATGATTACTGACGTGATGACATAAATTTATCCATTATTTTATTGTCAATTAATTAATTAGTGAGCTGATTGCTAATTTATTCATTAATGATCTGATCGCTAACTAATTAATTAATCAGTAATTGATAGCTAAAAATTCCTGAATAATTTGACTGCTAATTGATTCATGAAAGACTTGACATCTCATTAACGCATCAATGACCTATTTGTTAATTAAACTCATTAATGGCTTGAGGTCCAAATAATCATTATTGATCTAATGGCTAATTATGTCACGAACAACCTCACCGTTAATTAATTCATTAATGCCAGTATGCTAATAACCCTTTGATTTCCGCACCCTATCCACCAACTACAAAAACTTAATCCTTCGACTCCCTCACCATATCCACAGCTTCCTGCAGGAAGCTGGTGGATAGGGTGACGGAGTCAAAGGGTTAAGTTTTCGCTTTGCTAGCATGGTTGGCAATGCAGGATGTTGGTGAATAGGGTGCGGGAGTCAAAGGGTTAATCTATAAATGACCTGTCTTCTAATTATTTCGTTAAGAACCGAGTGCTACTTAAATAGCTAATGGCCTCAAATCTGTCACATTAATGACGTGTCAGTCAATCAATGTAATTAATGATCTGACTGCTAAATCATTAATTAATGACCGAGTATTAATTAGTTCATTTATGGCTTTACTGCAAATTGATTTATTAATAACCTGATTGCTGGTTCACTGATGACGTGACTGCTACTTAATTCACTAATTATCTGATTGCTAATTAATTCACCAAATACTTTACTGCTGTACCAACACTGGTGTTCTTACGTACGTTTACCCTCCATTGTTATTGTTGTTGCTGTTTAAAGCCCAGCCGACTGCGCAGAGCCATATTAGGGCTCTAACCACATCAAAATGTACACCATAACCGCACTGGGAACAAACTTGGAAAAGAAAATAAGTCCACATATAAATGCATTCCAGCACATGACCTGTGGATATGCTCCTGGTGGTGACCCCTCCATCCAATTCACCACGAGGAAATATTAGAAAAAACAACTGAATACAAATATAAACATAACTACGGACACTAAAACATATAAAAACAGGCCTAAATTACCTTAAATTGCTTCTGCACATCACGTTTTCTTAGAGCCAAAAATGCACTTAACACATGTGCCCAATTATCAGTCCTAAGAAGAAGTATGTAAGCTTTATAGAACACATACAGGTGAATGGACCAGTAAGCCAGAAAATGATAGGAAGAAATGACAGAAAGCAAAGGTGAAGGCAGAAACAAAGAGAGTGGCAGAAAAGAGGAAATTTTTAGCACAGAATTTCGAGAAGGTGGGGATACTGTTTATTCTGAAAGAACCCCAAGAACACAGACACAATATACTCCCTCTATGTTCTATGTGGGTGGAGGTGGGGTGTGTGTGCGTTCGAGTGAGTGGGTAATTGCAATGCTGTTAAGAACGCTTAGCTGAAGGCATCCAACACTTGTATAAAAGAAGCTTCAGTGTGACTTAAGGCGTAGCAGTCGCCGTTGCCGTTATGATACCCCCACCCCTTCCCATGGGGATGCTGGGGACTCTTTCAGTATAAATTGGAAATTCTGTACTAGAATTCTCCTTTTTCTGTCGTTCTCTTTGTTTCTGCCTTGTTCCCTTCCTTTCTGTCATTTCTTCCTATTAATTTCTGCCTTGTTGACTTATTCACCTGTATGTGTTCGATAAAGTCTAACGCACTTTCTTTAGGATTGATAATTGGGTACATGCATTACGTGCATTTTTGGCTCTAGGAACATGAGAAGCAATTTTAGGTAATTCCGGCTTTTTTTTTGGGGGGGGGGGGGGGGGGGGGGGAGGCATGTTTTCGTGACCTTGGTTACATTTACATTTGTATTCAGGTATGTTTTTGACATCCCCTGTGTGATAAATTGGATGGAGTGGTCAACGCCAGGGGCACCTCCTTAGATTATGTACGCAAATGCATTGACATGTGTACTTAATTTTCTTTTCTTGTTTTTTTTTTCATGTTGAAGTATTGTGTATGTTTTGAAACGGTTGTAGCCCTGATATAGCAATATGATATCCCCAGAATGCAGACTATAATCGCAAATGTTGAAAACCTGACCGCCTGGCGTGCTTCATGTTGTATGAATCCATACCACGACATATCAAGTCAGCCACATTCACCAGCATCCACAATTTCACAGCAATGATCAAGTGGTTTAGTGTGTTATAACCCTAATTCATAGCGGAGTGATGTGGCACAGACCTCAACGTTCTTGGATCAGCATTTTGAGAGTGGATCATATCCCTCACCGTTTTACCTTCCCTGACCTTAAACAAGAGTAGGTGTCCAAACACAGGTGGCTTTTTCATGTTTGCAGTCGGCTTGTCCTAGTTCGATAATTGGATTTCATTGTTTCATCGTGTTCACAGTCACGTCGTCCAAACTGGATAATTCGGAATGCACTGTTAGTATTTGTTTTGCTTTCCAGGTCGTCAATGGCAAACTCCGAACAGTTTTGAAGTCAACCTCTAGTCTGGCTGTGAAATCAGATCACATTGCTGCTAATCTGTCTTCTCTCCATTCACTTCCGGTCTTCGATAGAACTGAATACAAACTCGCCGCTCTTTGTCTCTGCGCCCTCTGTATGCCCCCTCTGACTGTGGCTCTAAATACCTGTCAGACTGTACATGCCCACATCGTTCAGAAAATGAAAACTTACAGTTGCCGTGGTGTGGTGGTTAGCACAACGGACTAACGACTGAAGATAGTGGGTTCGAACCCCATCAATCCCGTCAAAATTTTGTGAGATGTTTGGGCCCCAAGGCCTCCTAACCAGAACTAAGCGTGCTTCGGGCTCAATGGGAAGACTGGGACCACACAGTCGACTTTTATGCACTTCACGTATCCGTCATTGAGGACGTTGCTCAAACTTTCTGAACAACACCACAGGTATTTGTCTTTCTCGGGGCTAGCGGACGCCAGGATATATTAAATTTGATAGTAAGAGTAAAGTTCAGGACTATCATATGCAGTCGCAATCTATAACGGAATTCCATACCGTCATGACTGTCATCCCCATCGTCATCATGACCTTATGGCAAACTGCTCTAGACTCTGTGACTGATGAAATGAAGCAGGTATGGAACAGAAAAAAATATCGTGTCAACGATTCCGTTCCTAACATGCAAAACCGTAAAGGAAAATGTCCAGGTTTATTCAGAGATCTGTTCAATTATGGAATGCAAATAAAAAAAATCAAGTTGGCTGTAGAAAGAGAACGTGTGCGTGTCTACACGCATGCTTGTCCATGCTCTTTCGTGTGATCTATGTATCAAGATTAAGTGCCTTATAAAGATACACACACACACACACACACACAATACACACACACATATATATATATATATCTTTACATATGTATACATATATACATATATACACATATGCATATATATATACACACATACATAAATGCACACACATATATACATATACATATATATACACACACACACTCTCTCTCTCTTATGCGAGAGAGAGAGAGAGTATGTGTGTGTGTGTGTGTGTGTGTGTGTGTGTGTGTGTGTGTGTGTGTGTGTGTGTGTGTGTGTGTGTGTGTGTAGCACGTGACTGCGTAGAGAGATAGAGAGAGTGAGCGACTGAGTGTTCGTGTGTAGGTATGTATATGCACAAACGTGATTGTGTGAGTGAGTGAGTTTGGGAACGCGAGTATGGGTAAGGGCATGTGGATAACCGATTACATTCAATGTTTTGTCTTCTGCCAGTCTGTGTTTGACTGCATCAATCTTTGACTGTAGAAAGAAGCAATGAACGCATTATAAACCATTTCTCTATGTCATAATATTCACAGGAGAGCTATACAGTTTCAGCCCGTCTTCGTTTGACCTTTTCATACAGGGGCGAAGTTAAAAAGAAAAATTTACCAGAGAGAGAGAGAGAGAGAGAGAGAGAGAGAGAGAGAGAGAGAGAGAGGAGAGAGAGAGAGAGAGAGAGAGAGAGAGAGAGAGAGAGAGAGAGAGAGAGAGAGAGAGAAGCAAGCAATCGCAGACAGGAGCAGACATTGACCTCGTCTGGCATTACCACACACACACACACACACACAAACAGACACACACAGACACACACACATACCACACACTCACACACCACACACACACACACACACAGACACACACACTCACACACACACACAGACACCACACACCACACACATACACACACACACACACACACACACACACACACACACACACACACACACACACACACACACGTTCACGTTTGGTGAGAAGATGATCCCATAATGACTCTGTTGACCCTAGACACATCTTGACCCGTACCGACATCCTGTTTGCACTTCAGATCTCACGTTTCCTAAAGCGCACAGACAAGGCCATCTCGTCTCCTGCAACCGTCCCATCAATAAACCTTTCGCCCCCTCACTCTGGGCTCAAAAGGTTAATCAGAAATCCAGTTGAAAGACGCGGCAGTCAACTGGGTAAACGTCAGGCTTCCACTCGGAAGGTCCTAGGTTTGATCTACTTAGACACACACCTCCACCTGGTGAGTGATGGGTGGAGAATTTTCCGGTCTCCAAAGTCAACATGTGTGCTGACTTGCCAGTGTCTCAACCTCCCTCCCTCCCTCCTTCCCTTCCCGCCATGTGTATGTACCGAATATCAAATATTAACATGAAATATCCTGGTAGTCATATCAGTGCCTGGCTTATGGAATCATAAACTATCCAGCGTGCACGTCCAGGACAGAGTATGCAGACTGTATAGTACAACACAACCTGTGAACAAGAGGCACCCGAGGGTGCTGGATGGGACCCACAGCACCAATGCCCCGCCACTCTCCAGACAAGCACTTCCCAGCTCTCGACGCCACATGGTAGCCATTTCACCGAGTAAAGAGGGGTCTGTACGTCCATGAGCTGCATGACCCACTCGGACCCAGTCATCAGTTACCTTATTTACAAACAGAATAGCAAAGTGGAAAAATGAAAAACCCCGGGAAATAGCCACTCAGCACGCACCAACCAGATCCAGCCTAGCTACTAAACCAAGACAGAGTACAGTGTATGCAGATTGTGCAGCAACATACAACCTGCACACTATCGACAAAAGCAATATGCTTATACACATCCGAGAAAAATTCGAACGAAAAAAAGGAGGAAAGAAAGAAAGAAAAAAAAAAGCTGGCTGATATGAATGAGACAGCGAGAGAAATAGTTAAACAGAAAGCTGGCAGATAAGGGAGGGAGAGAGAGTTAAAACAGAAAGCTGATTGATGAAATGAGGGAGTGAAAGAGTTAACAGAAGGCTGGTGGATGTGGTGAGGGAGTGAAAAGATTAATCCCAGTCCTGTGATCTATGGAAGGGCGGCAAACCTCAGTCAGAGCCGTTGGAACAACAAAACTGGTATCGGATGTCCCGTCCGGCACTCGAATGGAGGCAGTAAAGATGGCGGCATCTCACCTTTGTACACAATCCGGGGAGGGAATATCAATCTACTTTTCTCTATGTCTATGTTGTACAGAAGGGTCGTAAATCAGGCTGACTGCTTGCCTCTTCTTCCTGGGAACAGGGGTATCGGATAACAAAAAATTAAAAAAAAAAATGTTCAGGGCATCGAATCCCGACCAGTCCTAAAAAAAGGGTCAGATTTCTCTTCACCCTCCATTCCATCTATGGTCCCATCACCGCTGGTCCGGGTGCAGTTTTACAGTATTTGGAAAGGAGACGGACACCACCAAGTTTGCACTAAGCCTTCAGAAAAGATCAAACCAATGTAGTTACAGTTCGAGAGCCATGTCAAGGCAGTCCATCTAGAAGAGGGACAACTTTTATGTTAAACCCACGATTTCCCGGCCTTAATAAGTAAATGCCCCCTAACCTTCGAGGAAAGATTCTTGAGCCAGAGGCTAAGAGATGGATACTTTGAACATCAAAGCTAATACCTGCTGAGACTGTTCTGTATTTGGCAGTCAGTAATGCACCTGTGGAAATACAAACGTGAGTAGGGTGACAGAATGGGAAGAAAGATGACTGCACGCCCCTACTGTAAAGATTCCCTGTGCTTGTCAACATACCAACAAACTGGCACAACCAGACTGGTCTTGCGTCTCTCACAAAGATCCCTACCAGACGATGGAAGGACCCAACTGCCAACTCATACATCGAAGCGACCAGAGTTCATCATCATCATCATCACTCATCATCATCATCATCATCATCATCATCATCATCATCTCATCATCATCATCATCACCCCTGTGGACCTCCATAGCTTGACTGTTTACGTGTCGGGTTCATACAACACTGGTTGTAAGTGCAGGGTCCAGTTGATTAAGCTTTAGGACACTCCGGTATTTTACTCTTTATTAATAAGATACTATAGATCTGGTGGTGTCAGTGTCGTGTTGAGTAAGTCTCCTTTCAGTTCTTTTCACATCCATCATGATCAGTGACTATACACGTACACGTGAAATATTACTGACAGCATACCCCCATCTCCCCAAATGTTGAGGGAAATGTTTGGCCTCCAACTTGAAAAACACACACACACACACACACACACACACACACACACACACACACACACACACACACACACACACACAAACTCTACGCCTACACGTTTTAATGAGAATGGTGATGGCGGTGGTGGGGGTGTAATTGCTATGATAGTTTCACCATCTTTTAATGTGCTTTTGGAAAAGCACGGACAATGATACAGAGTGAAATAATGATTGAGGTCGTCATGCAGTGAGTGATGATTTCCTTGGCTCAAAGCGTCACCCAAGATCAAGCCAGCGCGAACGGATTACGCGTAGGTATAAGGTTTATGCCATGATTATTCTGGATCTTATTCAGTACATGTCAGTGCATATGGATTTATTCCGAACGCACAGATCTGTCTCGGGAAGCTGAAACTGAAACTGAACAACTTGGCACAAGCACGTGCGTGCGTGCATGCGTGTGTGCGTACATGCGTGCGTGCGTGTGTGCATGTGTGTGTGCGTGTTAAAGAGAACTAAAGTTAAAGGCAAAAGAAGACGGCTACAATAGCTTGACCATCCGGGCGTTTGTTGTTTCGTTCGTTTGTTTGTTTGTTTGTTTGTGTTTGTGTGCTTGTTTGTTTTAATCGATTTAAGCGAGAAATGGATACAAGCGCCCTAATGGGCCTTTGACAGATGTAATGGGGCGCTATGTTTCAGGCGTGTGACCACATGCAAAAGGTTAATGTGGCCTTTCACTGTGTGATTGAGTCCTTTTTTTTTCACAGCCTGTTGCAGATTGGCGGCCAAGGTGGTTCAATTAGTCTGGAATTTGGAGTTTGTTCAAGAGGAATTCAACGCACTCGGGACAGTTCCACATGCGCTCCGCCCAAATCTGCCAGAATTTATCTGCAGACTCCACAAGCCTGCGCAAAACCCTTCACGTAGGCGAAAGTCTTGAAGTGATTAGAGGGGGGTGGGGTGTGTGGTAGAAACAATCCTTCTGATACCACCAGAATGACCAAAGTATTAAGACTGGTGGCCAACAGCCAGTTTTTATGTCGCGGGCTGGAACCGAACTCGAGACAACTGATCTCAAATCGATGGATGCACGTGATGTTAGTTTTGGTGGCCCCGTTAAGTCTGGTCATGGCTGGTTCGTGGGCATCTCGTTTTACCTTTTCCCATTTTGCTTTTTCCTATTTCACCGTTTCGCCTTAATAAGTCACTTTTTCTTTTAACTTGTTCCATTTTGTCCTAAACGCACTGACTTGTACTTTAACATATTTACACGTCGACGCCTACATACATCAAAAATAAAATGATGAATAAATTTTTTAAATTCATTCTTAACAGACTAGTGCACACTTCATCAGTAAAACACCAACTTTTTTACGTCCATAACTGCTATGGACGTAAATGTGGCGAACTAACACAAGTGCATGAGGCAAAAGGGTACCCTGGCACAGTCCGAAGTGGACAGTCAAAAATCAGGCACTTTAATTGACAAGGCGAAACGAGATGTCACTGGTGGTTCAGTTGACTGATAAATGAATCGTGGGCTCAAAAACAGTAGCGTATTTCTCATTTATGTGTGGCGTTATGCGGCGTTTCTCGCAGATAAATGCATTTTTTTTGCGGCACAGTGTTGTTGTTGGTTTTGTTTGTTTGTTTGTTTCAGCATTTCGATTTTTTTCGAATACATGCCTGCACGCTGCTCTGCTTACATTGTGCACGCGGTATTTTACTGCACACTCTGAAGGTGTGCATGCTGGGTGATTTCATGTTTCCATAAGTCACCAGACACTGACATGCCTTACAAGATCTGTCACCTACTTGCTTGGTGTTCCGGGTGCGTATACATACAAAGAGGGTTTAGATACTAAGGTCTGCACAAATGTCGACAAGACAGATCAGAAAAATCTCCACAATTTACTCAGGAAGGATCGAACCCAGACCTTCTGATTGAAAATCCGACGTCTTACCCACTTGACGAGGAAATTCTGAAGAAAAATCCAGTCTCCATGAGGAGAAAAAAAAGAAGAAAAAAAAAGAACCATGACCTCAGAGAACGGAGTCACATGATCGACAACCTAAAACTAATATCCACCACGTGCGTGGCATGACGTGTCCAACGTGCACATATTCTGTTTCATCTCCTGGCGCATTTTTTTCCGCGTGAATGCGTCCGGTTCTTCCGACGGCTAGATCTATCCCGCATTTTATCGCACTATATCTCCTCAGCAGTTTTGTCCATAGTGACGGTAAAAAAGATTTCAACATGCCTCTTTCGATCATGCGATTCTGTTCCTTCAGGTCATGGTTGATACATATGCATAAGCAAGATGACTGCTGCATCAACCAAATATCAACCAATCATTGGCCGGTTCGGTATGAGATGTAGTCGCATGTTGAACAGCTGATATACAAGTGTTACAAAAGAAGGACGGCGGAAGCAGAATGCAAGGCCGAGGGACTCCTTTCCATGCAGTGCTTCCGGAAGAGTATGTGCCTGCAGGATAGGCCTTGTATCCAACATGAAGACCCATACCAGTACCAAGTATGCCTACTTATCCGTCCGTTCGACGGATGAGTCCATCATCATTATTATTTTAGGACAGAACAGTGTAACACAATAAACAACATGATGAAGATATCCGAAAAGAAACAGAAGACCCCCCCCCCACCCCCCTCCCCAAAAAAAAATTAAAACAATAAATAAATAAAACTCGAGCAGTGATTCACATGGGTTCATGTCCCCACGTGATACACTTGTGTCCTATTAAAACTCACAGGGTCAGAAACTGTCTTCAAAACCCATACACTAGTGCTCAACAAACTCCCATCAGTGGTTCAAAAATTACGTATTCCCCTAGCTAATTATTAACCAGGTCTTATCACTTAAAGTAGCCAAACCTTTCAGCGGAAATGTCAATCCAATTAATAAACAGTAAAGAACTGGAGCGGGCACAGAATCTTCAATATGCTCTCTCTCTCTCTCCTCTCCTCTTCTGTCTCTCTCTCTCTCACTCCCTCTCTCTTCTCTCCTCTTCTTTCTCTCTTTCTCTCTTCTCTTCTTTCTCCCTCCCTCTTTCTCTCTCCTCTTTCTCTCTCTCTCTCTCTCTCTCTCTCTCTCTCTCTCTCTTTATCTCTCTCGTCTGAACAGTCTGCTATTGTCCCTGCGGAAATCTGATTCTCCTCCTTCTCTCAAATCTGGTCTCACAGTACACCTGTTCCGTGATTACTCTGAGGGAAATAATCGGGTTAAGGGGTGGTATCGTGCGCGCGCGCGTGTGTGTGTGTGTGTTGTGTGTGTGTGTGTTTTGTGTTGTGTGTTGTGTGTGTGTGTGTGTGTGTGTGTGTGTGTGTGTGTGTGTGTGTGTGTGTGTGTGTTGTGTTTGCAGGGCTGAGGAGCAGATCACATTACATCCATCTGTACACGTACATGAGCACTGAGGAACACCCACTTCACACACACACACACACACACACACACACACACACACACACACACACACACAAATACATCATCAATATCAACTCCAATGAAAAGACGTTAAGGACGAACACACACACACACACACACACACACATCACACACACAACACACACACTGCACCCCCACTCACCCCCCCCCCCCAAACACACAAATCGTCTAATATCATTTACAACAAAAATGATATTAGACGATTTGTGTGGGTGTGTGGGTGTTAAAAACGAAAGAACAGGCACACGTGCGCGCACGCATCCTCTCTACCTCTCTCACCTTTACCCACTATCCATACCTCCCTTTCCCCCTCCCACCCCCTTGTCTCTGTCTCTCTAATGTCAACAAAGAAATGTACTCTAAATGTATGACACATGTGATTTTCAAACGTCATCATCATCAGGTGCCCTGCCGTGGGACTAGTAATACGATTTTCCGTGTCAGGTAATCACAGATTTCACTGCTTCTATCCTGTAGACAAATGATTTGATACACTGGTACTTGCTGGTGTGATACGCTGGTACTTGTTGGTGTGATACACTGATACTTGCTGGTGTGATACGCTGGTACTTGTTGATGTGACACACTGGTACTTGCCGATGTGGTACACTGGTACATGTTGGTGTGACACACTGGTACTTGCTGGTGTGATACACTGGTACTTGGTGGTGTGACACACTGGTACTTGCTGGTGTGATACGCTGGTACTTGTTGGTGTGATACACTGGTACATGCTGGTGTGATACACTGGTACATGCTGGTGTGACACACTGGTACTTGATGGTGTGATACACTGGTACTTGCTGGTGTGATACACTGGTACTAGCTGGTGTGACACACTGGTACTTGCTGGAGTGATACACTGGTACTTGCTGGTATGATACACTGGTACATGCTGGTGTGATACATGGTATATGCTGGTGTGATACACTGGTACTTGCTGGTGTGATACATTGGTACATGCTGGTGTGATACATTGGTACTTGCTGGTGTGATACACTGGTATATGCTGGTGTGATACACTGGTACTTGCTGGTGTGATACACTGGTACATGCTGGTGTGATACATTGGTACATGCTGGTGTGATACACTGGTACTTGCTGGTGTGATACACTGGTACATGCTGGTGTGATACTCTGGTACTTGGTTGATAACCTGGTACATGCTGGTGTGATACACTGGTACTTGCTGGTGTGATACATTGGTACATGCTGGTGTGATACACTGGTACATGCTGGTGTGATACACTGGTACTTGCTGGTGTGATACACTGGTACTTGCTGGTGTGATACACTGGTATATGCTGGTGTGATACACTGGTACTTGCAGGTGTGATACACTGGTACATGCTGGTGTGATACACTGGTATATGCTGGTGTGATACACTGGTACATGCTGGTGTGATACACTGGTATATGCTGGTGTGATACGCTGGTACTTACTGGTGTGATACTCTGGTACTTGCTGGTGTGATACACTAGTACATGCTGGTGTGATACACTGGTACTGTGGTGTACAACTAGTACTTGCTGTTTCGCGTTACGTGGTTTGACAGGTGCCATGGTCGACTGGCTAAGACATTGGTCTTGCAATGGAAAGGTTTGGGTTCGAAGCTGCTTATGCACGTAAGATCCATATCTTTGGGTTGCAAAAATACCTACATCTACTTAGCTTGGCAATGCTCTCCTTGACAGCCATGCCCTTTTCATATGGTCGAATAACACAAGATTTTCCTTATCTTTGAAGAAATGTTTACTTTACGCACTTTCTTCCAAAGTCTTTCTTCTATCACGCACTGGGTTCTCTGTTAGTAGTAGTTTATGCAATGCCTCTGCACTTTTTTAAGGATCAGCGCACTTAGGCAGGTTTATTTACGCTCACCTGCTTTGTTTTTTTTTCTGTTCCATTTTCTACGTCATCTTAATGGCCACAGAAACTGGTCAGTTGTTTACAATGCTAATGATGATGGTGGGGATGATCATCATGATACTATGGAGTTCCACATAGGACTGAGTCTGCGAGACAGGGCTGTACTCTAAGCTTACTTTCATAAAACATTCTGACGTTAACTAAGGCCGAGAGACACAACCATCTGCGATGCTGGTCAAGAGATCTGACCAACACCCTCAATGACGCATCCGTGAAGTGAACGAGACTCGACCATGTGGTCCAAGTCTTCCCAATGAGCCCACAGCACACTCAACTATGGGTAGGAGCCGGCTGGAGCTGAAAAATCTACGATGAATTTGACAGGACTGATAGAATTGTGAACCCGTAACCTTCCAGTCGATAGTCCGTTACACTACTCACTGCACCAAGACAGTTGGTGATGTGTCTACACTTTGTGGAGCGTTGACACCTTCAGTTTGGATGGCTTTGTCTTCATACATATGGAAGCGCTTCTCCTCTTGCTGTCCCAGGCAGTAGGTCCGATGATTCTACACACAATGAAACGATTGTCGATTGCTTTGGGTGCATAAGGACCTTCTCGCCTAAATATTGACTCTGTAGACTGATGAATTAGGAGAGATAAGGAGGGAGGGAGGGAGATATATATATATATATATATACACATATATATATACATATATATATATATACAAATAGAGACAAATAGATAAAGACAGACAGACAGACTGACAGAGACAGAGAAGAGAAAGGACAAAGAAAGACAGAAACAGAGAAACAGTACAGATAAAAACAAAGACAGACTGAGAGAGGGCAAGCAGACTGATTAATGGACGTACAGAGAAAGACAGAGCAAGAGAAGAGAAGAGGAAGAGAGAGAGAGAGAGAGAGAGAGAGAGAGAGAGAGAGAGAGAGAGAGAGAGAGAGAGAGAACGTGAGGAGGGAGGAAGGCAGAAAGAGACAGACAGACAGACAGACAGACAAACAAACAGACAGAAGAGAGGTGGACAAACAGAAGGACAGCCAAGTAGAGGAGAAAAAGACAAAGACAAAACAGGCAGACGGGCAGACATACAAAACAGACAGGCAACACAAATGTCATGCATCTTCCAGTTCACAAACAAACAGAATGAGAAACGAGCTCCATTAAGAAGGAATGAAGCTTTAAAATACATCAAGTTTCAAATAACCATCAAAAACAAGTTTCAAATAACCATCAAAAACTTAACAAGTTTCAAATAACCATCGAAAACTCAACATTGACCCATCGACAGACAACCTTCGTTTACGAAAGGCTAGCGTGAGAACGCCAAGACCCTCCACGCTATATTTCAGCACATCACGAACACACAAGTTTCAATTAAAGACAACGCTAAAATCCTCCACGCTATTCCAACTGTCTTCGAGAAGAAGATTACAAATACGCAAGTTTCAATTTCACCTTAACTGTCATGAGCGTGAAAGATCCAAGTTCATCCTGATATATATACCGTAATCCTTCGCATAAACCCTAAGGGTTTGAAGGTCTCGAGTTTCTACCTAACTTGTACATTATATAGTTTTGTCGTTTGTTTGTTTGTTTTCGATGTTTTGTTGTTTTTTTGATTTTTATCATTTTGGGTTAATCTAAGTATTTATGAAAATGTAATATACATACAACATGTGCCTATACAAATCAGACAAATTCGGGTGCTTAGCAACATTCACTCGCGCACACAAACATACGCTTACACAAAGCTATAGATGAATTCCGTGGTTTGATGCGAGTTTTGTGTTGTTTTACTTTCTTTGTTCGTTTGTTTTATTTTGTTTCTATTTTGACAACACTTTTTCCCATGGAAAATCTGGTGTGTCTTTCTTTTTTTAGATGTCTATTTCAGTTTACCTATAAAAGTTGATTTTTCATACCAAATCTTGCAATGGATAATTCCTGTTTACTGCTGTGGGTTCTTTACTGTGCGCTGAGTGCATACTGCACACGGGACCTCTCTTTATCGTCTCATCCGAAAACCAGCTCCAAGACCATCACACCAGAGGCTAGTCGACAGGAGGCGCAGAGAACAGAAGAAAAAAAGTACCAGTCTGAACGTGAATCAAAGGCAGAGCATCACTCACCATAGGCTACACGCTACCTGCTACGCCTCGCACTGCACTTCAAATGAGCAAATATAAATGAATGAATACACAAACGAATAGATAGATAAATACATGAATAATAAATGACTAATACATACAAAAATAAATAAATAAATACATAAATAAACAAACAAACAATCTAATATGATAAATAAATGAATATAAAATCTACTATGATCAAGCCATGCAAAACTATTCTTGGCCAAACATCTTGGAGATTTTGGAACATTGTGTCGGCGGACACCAAGTACTTAACACCATAATTTTTCCCCCTCAAAAATCATACTTAACACATAAATTACCTTCAAGTTTGTTCTCACGACTCATCATTTCAAATTAACACACACACACACACACACACACACACACACACACACACACACACACACACATACACGAGAGAGAGAGAGAGAGAGAGTACATACATATATGCATAATATATAGATACATAAATAGCTAGATAGCTGCTTAGATAGCTAGATTATATATATAACACATATATAATATATACATACACATTATTATATAAATATGTATAATACATGAACATGTCTGCACATTTCCTACTTGACATTTAACTCAGCAGATATTTGTGCAACATTAGCTTACAGTGAAAAAAAAAATCGATGATTGTTTCTGTTGTCTCTTTCGCCCTCAGTCTTTTGTCCTGGCTTTTTTATTTTTATCTTTCTTTCCATCTGTAGCTTCATATGAATAGACACGCACGTACTATCAGAGGACAACATCTCTCTCTCTCTCTCTCTCTCTCTCTCTCTCTCTCTGTCTCTCTCTCTCTCTCTGTGGATTATGTGTGGGCGTGGGTGTGGGCGTGGGTGTGTGTGCACTCTTTGTTATCTACGTAAACTACATGCTTTTTTAGTTGTTTTAGAACAAATAACGGGATTGCTCAGCCAAATTAGCAGCGTGATTATTGTTTGACTTATGTTATGATGTGACTAGTTGTGTTGTGGTTAATCGTGTCTGTAACTAGATTGTGGTTTCTTAAATTTTATGGTCGTTTATTTTGAAATCAGCCTCCTGTCTTGTTTGAACTGAAAGTTTTCAAAGACATTAAATCATTAAATTGTAAATCTCTCTCTCTCTCTCTTTCTCTTTCTCTCTCTTGTCTTTGTTCCATGAAACTTGTCACTAACATGTTTAAAATCTTTTCCTGAATAGCCCAGATAACGTCACGTTTTAAATTCTGAGGTACGTCAACACAAACCCACTTTAGCACTGATGACTTTGAAGTCAGGGTTACGTCAGTACAATCCTACTTTAGCATTGATGACTTTGAATTCAGGATTACGTCAGTACAATTCTACTTTAGTAGTGACGACTCTGAAGTCAGGGTTACGTCAGTACAATCCTACTTTAGCACTGATGACTTTGAAGTCAGGGTTACGTCAGTACAATCGTACTTTAGCATTGATGACTTTGAAGTCAGGGTTACATCAGTACAATTCTACTTCAGCATTGATGACTTTGAAGTCAGGGTTACGTCAGTACAATTCTACTTCAGCATTGATGACTTTGAAGTCAGGGTTACGTCAGTACAATCCTACTTTAGCATTGATGACTCTGAAGTCAGGGTTACGTCAGTACAATCCTACTTTAGCATTGATGACTTTGAAGTCAGGGTTACGTCAGTACAATCCTACTTTAGCATTGATGACTCTGAAGTCAGGGTTACGTCAGTACAATTCTACTTCAGCATTGATGACTTTGAAGTCAGGGTTACGTCAGTACAATTCTACTTCAGCATTGATGACTTTGAAGTCAGGGTTACGTCAGTACAATCCTACTTTAGCATTGATGACTCTGAAGTCAGGGTTACGTCAGTACAATCCTACTTTAGCATTGATGACTTTGAAGTCAGGGTTACGTCAGTACAATCCTACTTTAGCATTGATGACTCTGAAGTCAGGGTTACGTCAGTACAATTCTACTTCAGCATTGATGACTTTGAAGTCAGGTTACGTCAGTACAATTCTATTTCAGCATTGATGACTTTGAAGTCAGGGTTACGTCAGTGCATCCTACTCAAGCATTGATGACTTTGAAGTCAGGGTTACGTCAGTACAATCTTACTTTAGCACTGATGACTCTGAAGTCACGGTTACGTCAGTACAATCCTATTTCGCACTGATGACTGAAGTCACGGTTACGTCAGTACAATCGTAACTTAAGCATTGATGACTTTGAAGTCACGGTTACGTCAGTACAATCCTACTTTAGCACTGATGACTCTGAAGTCAGGGTTACGTCAGTACAATCGTACTTAAGCATTAATGACTTTGAAATCAGGGTTAGGTCAATACATCCTACTTAAGCATTGATGGCTTTGAAGTCACGGTTACGTCAGTACAATCTTACTTTAGCACTGATGACTAAAGTCAGGGTTACGTCAGTACAATCCAACTTAAGCATTGATGACTTTGAAGTCAGGGTTACGTCAGTGCAATCATACTTTAGCACTGATGACTCTGAAGTCAGAGTTACGTCAGTACAATCGTACTGTAGCAATGATGACTTTGAAGTCAGGGTTACGTCAGTACAATCGTACTTAATAAGTATTGATGACTTTGAAGTCAGGGTTTCTTCAGCACTATCTGCTGAGTTGGTACCTCTACTCATGATGGAGGAAAAAAAGTTTATACCGCTTGCATCAACAACAGCAGACGACAAAGCGTTGTTGGGATTCACGAACCGTTAGGAAACCAAACTGATCTCCCTTTTTATTCATCAAAACGACCTTGAACTCTGAACTAAAGTAAAACATCCAATCAGCATTATTGTTAGATCACAATACCGACATCCCCACCTAGTGAAATTAACCATTAATTTACCATTCATACAATCTTTTCACAAGTGACCAAGTGGCTTTCCAACACACACACACACACACACACACACACACACACACACACACACACACACACACACACACACACACACACATTACATTTCTTAATGCCATAAACTATCCAAGTCATACATTTTGATATATCATTTTTGTCAATATATCAATTTAAATTTCCCTGTAATTTAAGTCTCTGTGATAATCTAAGGACACATACATTCAAACACACATTCTGCAACAGGTATGAATAAATTCACCTTCCAAAAATCACACTTCTGAACTTCTGCAACTGGAATTTGGTAGCAGGCTTTGTCATTAAATCAGCTGACACTTCTTGTGTTGGACAGTATTAAGTAACTATTCTGCCCTTGTTCAATTATGTACGAATAAAGTGATATTGGGTATCGATATGTTTTGATCTTTGTCTGTTGACGAGATTGATTGCTAGGGCCATCGTGCCTTGATTATCTTCAAATATCAGAACAGATTCATATCGACATCAAGTGTCAATCTCATTCAACAGGTAGTGTAGATACAGACCTTGTACAGCAGCTGCTAGGGCTATGTATTCAGCCTCACATGACGACAAAGCTACAGTAGGTTTTCTTGATTTCCAAGAAATCAAAGGTTCTGTTTTTGTCAGACTGAAATAATTGCCTGAAGTACTTCGCCTGTCACCTAAGGACGAGGCCCAGTCAGCATCACTATAAACTGTCAGAGTCAAACCATTTTCAGACTTTCTGTAACACAACTCAAAGTCTGAAGTTCCTTTCACATATCTCAATATATGTTTGACTGCTCTCCAATGAGTCTGCTGTGGTTTGGACAGATACTGTGACAATTTTTAACGATGCAACACATATTTGGTCTAGTACATGATATCAGATAAATCAAACTGCCAACAGCCTCACGGTATTTTCTAAGATCAACTGGATCATCATCAGTACATTCAATCTTTTGTTCACATGCAGTACATCTGGGTTTACCGTCAGTCATCCCAAACCTTTCAAGCAACTTCTTTGTGTACCTTTTCTGATTCATCTTGACATAACCATCACTTTGTTCAAAATCAATACCCAAGAAATAGGACAACTTTCCCAAATCTTTCATTTTGAATCTGTCTTTCAGAATTTGTTTAGTTCTGCACAACAATGCTTCATTGTTTGCAGCGACAGTCAAATCATCTACCCAGACAGCAATGACAGTTAATGAATCATCACAATGTTTTGTGTATATACAGTGATCATGGGACTTTGGACAAAATGATTCTGAACCAAATAGCTGTGTAGCAGATTGTTCCAGTTTCTGCCTGACTGTTTCAATCCATACAGTGACTTGTTTAATTTGACTTCAAAACCTTCAGCTTGCTCCATGTATAATTTACAATCAATTGGAGCATTGTGATATGCAGTTTTTACATCCATCTGATGTAAAATCAGGTCATGTTGAGCAGCAAGTTGCATCAAAGTACGTATTGATGTCATACTTGCAGTAGGTGCAAACGTTTCATTGTAATCTACACCCCTCGTCTGCTGTTGTTCATGTGAGCGGTATGAACTTTTCCCCTCCATCAAGAGTAGAGGTATCAATTCAACACAATCCGACTTTAGCATTGATGACTCTGAAGTCAGGGTTACGTCAGTACAATGCTGCTTTAGCATTGATGACTTTGAAGTCAGGGTTACGTCAGTGCAATGCTGCTTTAGCATTGATGACTGAAGTCAGGGTTACGTCAGTACAATGCTACTTTAGCATTGATGACTGAAGTCAGGGTTACGTCAGTACAATGCTGCTTTAGCATTGATGACTTTGAAGTCAGGGTTACGTCAGTGCAATGCTACTTTAGCATTGATGACTGAATCAAGGTTACGTCAGTACAATGCTGCTTTAGCATTGATGACTTTGACGTCAGGGTTACGTCAGTACAATCCCACTTTAGCACTGATGATTCTGAAGTCAGGGTTACGTCAGAACAATCCCACTTTAGCACTGATGACTTTGAAGTCAAGGTTACATCAGTGAGAAATACTTTAGCACTGATGACATTGAAGTCAGGGTTATGTCAGTACAATCCTACTTTAGCATTTATGATCTTGAATTCTGGATTTCGTTGGTATATATCCTCCTTTAGCATTTATAGCTTTGAATTCTGGGTTTCATCAGTACGACCCTACTTTATTCAGTTATTTGCAATTTCTCTTTTTGTTTTTTTGTTTTTTGTTTTTCGTGATTTGTTTGTTTGTTTACATATTTAAGCATATATTTTTTTCAAACATTTCTTGTTTCCATAAATAACATTATTAATACAGAGAAACTAAAGCAAGCAACAGGCACTTCAAAAAGATTTTTACATTACAAATTAATTTGTAAATGTTGAATTTAAAATGCATTCCAGAGGAATTTATCGCTCTCAAAGTGTTAAATATGCGCTCAGTCGTCTGTCTCTCTGACTGTATGTATGTATGTATGCATGTATGTATGTATGTATGTATGTATGTATGTATGTATGTATGTATGTATGTATGTATGTATGTATGTATGTATGTATGTATGTAGGTAGGTATGTAGGTAGGTAGGTATGTGTGTATATATGTATTTATATATGTGTGTATGTATGTATGTATGTATGTATGTATGTATGTATGTATGTATGTATGTATGTATGTATGTAATCATGTATGTATGTATGTCCTTCT
>JAPXFY010000018.1:21061239-21071239 GCA_030674185.1 Monoplex corrugatus | reverse complement strand
CCCCACTACCTTTCTTTGTCTTTCTTTTCCCTTCTCAGACTATGACATGGAACTCTAGACTCTGAGTACACACACATGCAAGATGATAAGGCTTCGATGTCAAGTCTTATTCAAAGTTTAATGGAACTTGAGACAAGTCCATATGCACTCCAGCTTCATCTACCAGATCGTTAAGGCTCATACGCCTCCTTCACCCTGCCTCAAGCCGTCTGTCAAAGGTAGATCTTCACACGCAAAACGTGGAGTCAGCATATACTACTCCCAAAGAGTTACAGTCTGAATTGTGCGCGCCTTTCCCGTCATTTTAAAGAAATGTCACTGTTCGTGTATTCTTTACCTCAAGTGAAGTCAAAGGAGTAGAATGTGACACGTATTTTGAAAAAGCGAATACATTTTCAGCTGAAAGCTACATGTTTTGTTAGTGATTCACGGCACGTGTGGAGTAGTGTACATACCAAACATTGTGTAAAACCCTTTTTCCGTTAGAGAGACTTCACACACAGAAGGACGTGACCTAAATTCTGGACAAACTCTAAGCTGACACCACAAGTACTATCGGCACGCTGAGAGGGACAGGGTGAGTTCCATCTTGCAGGCTGGCTTTGAACTCGGCTTACGTGGAACTTTTTTTTTAGTCCACGGTTCTTGACAAGTGAGACAAGCTGCCTGCATACACCTAGCAGGTCTGGCATGAAATCAATGACAAATATAGGGGGTGGGGGTTAGGGTGGATGATAAAGATCACAGTAAACGATGAGATCAGACTAGGATATATATATATATATACATGTATATACACACACACTTTATATGTGCATATATATATATATATATATATATATATATATATATATAATATGTGTGTGTGTGTGTGTGTGTGTATATACATGTATGTGTATAGATAGACAGACAGATATATATAGATAGATAGATAGATATATAGATAGATAGATAGATAGACAGACAGACAGACAGACAGACAGACAGGTAGGTAGGTAGGTAGGTAGGTAGGTAGATTTAAACAAGACCAGGAAAAGACAAAAACAACATTTATAGGACGCTTCATGAGGCAAGAGATATTAGAGCACCTAGTCACACCAAGGGAGAAAATATGGAAGGACTTGCAGGGTGGCTGTGAGGACAGAGAGGGTGGGAGATGTACTTGTATCAACATGGGACAATTCGTATGGAGGGCCATGATCGCCAGCGCCATGCGTCAGGCCTGTTGCAGGGCACATGATGACGATGAAGATGATGATGATGATGATGATGTTGAAGATGATTATAATTAAGATGATGATGATAATGATGATTATGTATGTATGTATGTATGTATGTATGTATGTATGTATGTATGTATGTATGTATGTACGTATGTATGTATGTATGTATGTATGTATGTATGTACGTATGTATGTATGTATGTATGTACGTATGTATGTATGTATGTATGTAAGTACTAGCATATTTGTGTGTGTGTGTGTGTGTGTGTGTGTGTGTGTGTGTGTGTGTGTGAGTGTGTGTGTGTGTGAGTGTGTGTGTGTGTGTGTGTGCATATATATACATGTATACACATATATGTATGTATATATGTGTATAAATATATATATAATGTGTGTATGTATATATACACACACACATATATGTATGTGTGTGTGTGTGTGTGTGTGTGTGTGTGTGTGTGTGTGTGTGTGTGTGTGTGTGTGTGTGTGTGTGTATGTGTGAATATATAGGTACACACATATACACATAAACATAGACATACAATTCTATACATACACACACACAAATTGTCAGCAGGCAAAGGCAGACTATCATATTCCAGTATGTATACATATATAATTCTGACCCATTCTTACAAAATTTCCGGTAAGCAGCATTTATACAATTTTCGCTTTACACATAAGAAAAAAATACACACACTAGAATTTATAATGCTACCAATTTTAATTGAATCTCGTAAAAATTGATGGAGATATTCTGTAAAATATAGAATGGGCCATTTTAAGAAAACGAGCTTCAAAGATTTTGATCACATAGCTGATTCAGTCTTTAAGAACAGGTATAAATCTCAACGACAGTCACTAAATCTTTGTAATTTGATAAAATAAAATACAATATGATTTGTGCAATGTTCAGGCATTTACTCAACTTTCGTGACCTTTTTGATTTATTTAAGTACGAAAATTGTATGATTGTGATGTGTTTCGAAAGCAGCAAAACAAATACTAAAATCGTGTTTCTTTTTTTTCTTTTTTCTTTTCTTTTTTTAAACAATGGCTCTTAATTCTTTAAAAATATGGACGAGAAATGATGGCACGGACAGCTATATACGTAAAACTGCAAACACCTCCGTTTTCATCATCTGACTCCTATCACCTTTCCGGCCTCTAGCGGAACTAGATAACATCAGAAAAGCATACATCGGTTTGTCATATTAAAATAAAAGAACAATTTGTGATATTCATTAGTATTTCACAATAGTAATTATATACTTGGCTTATTTCGATTGTTTCTATTTTTGTTTATATGTTTTTATCGTTCAGACATTCGCCTGCCAAAAACTGAACTCAAGGTTCCAGGGTTCGCTCCCCGTAGAGGCCTCAACTTTTCTCCTTAGTTTGACCGGAAAATCGAATTGAACGTCTAGTCCTTCGGAAGGGGACCAAAAACGAGTCGGACCCGTATGCCTTCTGGCTGCGCACGCTAAAGATCCCACGGCAGTTGAAAATCGTGAAGAGCAGGGCATTGCCCGGCTGCCTTGGTATAAAACATTGGAGAGAGAGGTTGATTTCCCAGGTCCCACCCCTTGAAGATCAATTAGCCTTCTTGCCTTTCTGAAGTCTTGGTAAAAAAAAAAGAAAAGCGAATATGAATATGAATTTGAAGCAAGGAAGAGGGGATGGGCGCCGCCCTCGTGGTGCTGGCCCTGGGATTGTTGAGGTCTCTACCATCTCACTCTCCTACGATCCCAGAGTTATGGAACTATCTAAGTAGAACCTCAGGACCTGAAAAGCTCCTGAGTTTATGTGCAGGGTTAAGGCTTGTGCCGTGATACTTCTGGATGTTCTCCATCACACGGCACTTGTGACGTTAGTGCATTTGGAATTCGTTCCGAGCGCGGAGACGTCATCGTGAGAAATTGAAACAAACTGAAGCTTGGGAGCCCCAAAGTAGCTTAGGTGGCTCTTGTAAAGTAACACGTGGACTCAAGATCCTAATGTCTCAAGTTTAGTGCAACCCGCATCATGAAAACTAAACTGGCCTGTTCACTGCCCTCCTGATGTTCCGGTCCCATTCTGCTGGTGTCAGCTTAGTGTTTCATAGGTCATCCTCCCCATTTTCACTTCAAGACTCAGCCAGTGCACTAGATTTCGCGCAGACTCGAAAAGTCTACCAGATAAAAACTGGTACGAGCACATACGAAATAACTGTCCCAGTGCGATGAACCCCTCTTGCATAAATTGCGAACTTTTGTATGATAATTCTCGACGTGTTTTTCCAGTAATTCTGCGGTCATACATCTCTGTATGCCGCTGTGTATCTGCAAGTTGAATGAAATATCTCTCTCTCTCTCTCTCTCTCTCTCTCTCTCTGTCCACGCTCTCCGTCCCTGTCCATCCCCTTCTGCCATCCTTCCATCCCGACCCATCTGCCATATTCCTATTTCTTTCCTTTCTCCCCAGTCCTTCAACTCTTGCTGTCCTTTGCGTTGGTCTTCGGATCTCCCCCCTCTGCTATATATTTTCTTAGATGGTAAATTGTGCTATTGCAGGCGTGTCCGTGTACTCGACTAACTAGTTGGTAATACTACAAACACGATGAACTAAAGTAAATTGGGTACCCTGCAAAGTCCACGACAATGAGACCGTTCGGAAAATTGTAAGCTAAGCTTAAGTGCTCTTAGGCCAAGACATCAACAGGAGAGAGAGAGAGAGAGAGAGAGAGAGAGAGAGAGAGAGAGAGAGAGAGAGAGAGAGAGACAGACAGGCAGGCAGGCAGGCAAGCAGAGACAGAGCGAGAGAGAGAGAGAGAGAAAGACAGACATACAGGGTTCGAAGTTGAAGTCTGAAGTTTTTTCAAGAGGGATTCATCGCATTCGGACATTCCATATGTGCCCCACCCAAAGCTGGCAGCAACTATAAGCAGATTCCCTGAGCCTGAACAAAAGAAACGGGGAGAGAGAGAAAGAGAGAGAGAGAGAGACAGAGAGAGAGAGAGACACACACAGAGACAGAGAGAGAGACACACACACACACACACACACACACAGAGACAGAGACAGACAGACAGAGACAAAGAGACACAGACAGGGAGACAGAGAGAGAGAGAGAGAGAGAGAGAGAAAGACACAGACATGGAGACAGAAAGAGAGAGAGAGAGAGATAGCCAGACAGACAGAGAGAGAGAAGGAGAGAGAGAGAGAGAGAGAGAGAGAGAGAGCCAGACAGACAGAGGAGACAGAGAGAGACAGACAGACAGACAGAGAGAGAGAGAGAGAGAGAGAGACAGACAGACAGACAGAGAGAGAGAGAGAGAGAGAGACAGAGAGAGAGAGAGAGGAAAAGACAGACAGAGAGAGAGAGAGAGAGAGAGAGAAAGAGAGAGAGAGAGAGAGAGAATGCGTCTCTGCGTGTGTACATGTGATATAAAGACAGATGGACGGACGGACGGACAGACAAAGAGGGGGCTGATGAAGGGGATGAAGTGATTGCACCCCTTTCACAAGGCAATTAGTGCGAGATCTGTGTCAGCTTAACTAGAATACTTCAGGATTGCATCCCTCTGATTTAGACTTTCTATTCAGCTTCTCAGTTCGTCATCAAAACCAGCATCAAAGGCAACATTCTGAACAACAGGACACATGTCCTCATCATGACCTTTTTGGATCGCGTTTTTAAAAAAAAAACAAAAAAACTTTCTATCAATTCAAATGAGGCCTTTTCGGCGCAGAGGTGGAACACTCGCCTTTCAAACTGACTGCATGAGTTTGCACAGGTGTGAGTCACGCCAGGGGAATTCTGTATATAAATATGCATCTCCAGTCTACCCAGCTGCGAATGATACCTGACCTTTATTTTCAAAACTTATGGAAAGAAAAAGTAGTGAGGGAGAGGAGACGGACAAGCTCTCATTGTGCTGGCCCTGCAAAAAGTTTTCAGTCCCCTAAAACCTCGAGGTTATGGAACAATCTTTTATCTTTACCTCTAATGTTTCATAATTCGGTGTGTGTGTGTGTGTGTGTGTGTGTGTGTGTGTGTGTGTGTGTGTGTGTGTGTGTGTGTGTGTGTGTGTGTGTTTCTGTGTGTGTGTGTGTGTGTTTCTCTGTGTGTGTGTGTGTGTGTGTGTGTGTGTGTGTGTGTGTGTGTGTGTGTGTGTGTGTGAGAGAGAGAGAGAGAGAGAGAGAGAGAGAGAGAGCAAAATGTGCTGGCGAGACTTTCCCAGCTGTTTCTGGAGGGATCTTTCACCAAACTTGGTTCAAACGTGTGGACTGTTTGGACTTCAGGAAAACTTGCATTCAGAGGGCATAGTGTCCATGCCAAGGCCACAAGGCCAAAAAAGGAGCCAATATCATCACTTTCTGAGGACGGAGCGTTAACAGCACTCTCTCAGGAACTTCTGACAATGTTTACAACCTGTTTTCACCGTTCTGACAGTCCTCTGCTGTTATGGCTTTACATCAATTCATATTTTGTATGATGACTCTTCTCCAAAAGCGACCTTATTACTCTGACCTAGAGACAGAAATTCTTGATTTTCTGCGATTATTATTATCATTAGTGTTTAGATCCCAGCCGATTGTTTAGAGCCATATCAGGGCTGTAGCCATTTCAGACAACACACACACATCTGAACACAATGATGGGCTGGGAAAAACCTGGAAAAGAAAATTAAGTACACACATCAATGCGTTTACGCAAAAACATTGATCATCCCACCCAATTATGACCAGTGGAGTTAAAAAAACAATAGACCTGAATACAAATATATACAAAACTAAGTACACAAAAACATACACAAAGACTGATCTACAGCACCTAAAAATTCTATTGAGGACTTCATGTTTCTTTCGAGCTAAAATTGTAATTAATGTTATGTATCCAATTATCAATCTTTTCAACAAAAAGTATGTACGGCTTTATGGAAAACATGTTGGCGTATGAACCAGCGAGGCAGAGAATGAGAAAGGAAGAGAACAACAAGCAAAGGAGCAAAACAGAAAAAAAGAGATCGTCAGAAAAGAAGAAAGTTCTAGCACAGAATATCGAGAAGGTGCGGATGCTATTTATAAAGAGGCTCCGCATCCCCACAGCGGATTTTCTGAAACAATTTTAGATTTAAATTATGTAACTGTGCATTTGCGTATGACAAATAATATACGTGAGATTTAGTATTCCAGTCTCTGAAGAATGGAAATTATATTTGGGTTCAAATTTGCATTTGTAACTGTTTACTTTATAATCATAGTGCTGTGGATCTTTAAACCATGTCCTATCTCTATTGGATACAGTATAACCCACGATTTTCATTTGAATTAGTTTTTAATCGAAAAGATTTCCTAACTTAAATACTTCACCACTACCACTATGTAAATATGAGATCAGGCATTTGGGTTTTCGTTTGCAGATACAGTGGCAGAAATATATGTAAAAAAAAAAACCAAAACAAAACAAACAAAAAACAAAACAACAACAAAAACCACCCTAAGTACAGATGCAATGGATAATCCAAAGTTGTGTTAGAATGCAAAGTTGTGTCACACTACCGTCTTTCAATCGTTTACAACAGCCATTTTACTTCTGTCTCATGAAGTGCAGTCATTAAGCTCTCTCTCTCTCTCTCTCTCTCTCTCTCTCTCTCTCTCTCTCTCTCCCTCTCTCTCTCTTACACACACACACACACTCTCTATCTCCCTTTCTCTCTCTCTCTAAATATATGTGTCTAGAAAAGATTGCTTTACAGTGCGAGTGAATGTTGAGTGAACGATCACAGCGTACCCTTTGATTTGATTTATGCATCAAGATTTAGCATCTTACAAATACCACCATTATCATCGTTATTTCAAACGTGGGTAATTTGTTAAGGAGGCCTGATTGTGTAGAGGTCCGATTCCCGCCTTCCAACCTTACGATACAATTCAAAGTCTGATTTGAGAAAAGGTTTGTGGTCGAATCATTCAGTCCACCCAGCTGTGAATGGTTGCCTGACCTTGTTCAGAGTTGAGAAAGGTAAAGCAACGAGAGGAAGAAGGTAGGTTCTGCTCTCATAATGCTGGCCCACCAATGACAATGACAGTAATACTCGTATATTCCAATGGTAAAGTTGCTGACTGAACGCTATTTTCTCCAATGCACTCACGTGAGAATGGGTATATTATAATAATGATAATAATAACAATATAATAATAATATTAATAATGGTAATTAATAATAATAATATAACAACAACAACGATAATAATAGTAATAATAATAATAATGACTACCACAACAACTACTACTAGTACTACTACTACCACTACTACTAGTAGTAGAAGTAGTAGTTATTGAGTTTCGATTACAAATTTTGGTATATAAAGAGAATTGTTACTTGACCATCATGTTCTATCGTTGTTGCTGTTGCTGCTGCTGTAGTTGTTGCTGTACACATGCATACACAGTGTTCCAATGCTGTGCGAGTCAGAAAAAAATCTGATCCAAATACGGCAAACATGTGCATGTAGTTCTTAACACTTCACTGAAAAATGTACAACTGGATAGATACACCGTCCTGAATCATAAAAGGTAGTGAATAATAAGCATCTTTTTTCCTGTCTTCTTTTTCTGATACTATTGCTTCTGACATGAATTTGACAGAACTATTGTAATTTTTTTTCTGTAATATTGTATTTTTATGATGGCATATAAACAAATGGCAACACATTAACTTTTATTCTTTTATTTACACATAGATAAGTGGACAGACAGACAGTTACACAGATAGTTAGACAGACAGGCAGACAGATGATAGATAGATAGATAGATAGATAGCTCGACAGACAAATAGATAGACAGACTTTAGATAGATAGATAGACTTTAGATAGACAGTACAGATAGACAGACAAATAGATATATAGATAGACAGACAGATAGAGACAGTTAGATAGATAGATAGACAGGCAGACAGATAGATAGCTAGACAGACAGACAGATAGATAGATAGATAGATAGATAGATAGATAGATAGATAGATAGAAAGATAGACAGATAGATACATAGACTGATTGATTATAGACTGATGAATTGGCAGATAGATGTATGCTTGCATGCTTACTTTTCGTTTCTTTGAGTGTTCCTGTTTTTAAAAATTAAAAAAAAAAAAATTTGTTTACATGATTTACTTTATTTCTCTATCTGTGATTAAAGAGTTTCACAATAATGTTTGTAGGCGTACACATGTTAAGAACAGAAAAGGCTAGCTGTAAAACAAATTTAACCGAACTTAATGCTAGTATCTTTGAGTAATAATAAAGTTCAAACTTCAAGTTGCAATACACTGGGTTTTCTTTTTTTCTTTAATCTTTTCAGAGAATACTCTAAAAGTGAACATTATCTTCTAAGCCGTTCAAACATGATGGCGCTTTAGCCTGGAAGTCACTTTACGCAAGCATTTACCTCTTTTCTTTAAACTCCACTGGTTTCAGAGTTCCCAATTCCCAAAATGGGTTCTCCCCGTAATCCTTTGATCGTTGGCGGCGAAAATGGCTGCCTCCAAAGTCGGCAAGCTCGTGCCTTGCCCCATATTTTTGGAGCTTTCGTTTCACGTCAAATTGACTTGAGTAAGGAACTCAACTGTGACAAATCTGATTACCTCCTTGTTGTAGTGAGGTAAAATGGAACCCAAGCATGACACGTATCCCTCCCTACAGAATACAAATGGGGGTGAGAGTGGGGGCAGAGAGAGAGAGAGAGAGAGAAAGAGAGAGAGACAGAGAGAGAAAGAGAGAGAGAAAGAGAGAGAGAGAGAGGGAGGGAGAGAGAGAGAGCCAGAGAGCGTACGAATATGAATACTGATTTAATTCATGAAAAGCCCACACTCCTTGTAAAGGGATATGTCTAAACATGTACAATACAGTCAGCTGCATCAGAAAAAAAAAAAAAAGCTTCAAGAAACAGCAAGTTTTTTCTATAAAAACACGAATAACACCTGATTTTGAGAGACCATTCCTAAACTTTTGTGCGGAAAGTTTCATTATGTCAGCGAATGAATCTTGCGCACACGTGTGTGTCCGTGTGACAAGGGCGACCGTTGGATGGTAGAAGTAGTGGTGCTGCTCGTGAAGAAGTTACTGGGTGATAAAACAGTCGTGAAGGTTCCTTTGTGACTAAGTAAGTCCTGCTGTTCGCAAATTATGCTCATTGGCAAAGTAAAGACTTGATAGAACGTCGGATTTTGATTTATAAAGTAACATATCTGCCAACAATTTACGGGCCCATTATGAGATATGAACAGTAAGTATTCGACCTTTTCTGAGTTCCGGAAAGTTGTCCTTTGGCTCCATCCCAGTCTGTTGGGTCTGAATCAGATTCTGACATTGTATTATCTGATCATGTTCTTGTTTATCTCTGAAGTCTCTTCAATATTAAATTCTTTGAGATACTGTATCCCCTTTAAGACACTGCACCCAAACTTACACTGACATCCACTGACTACACGATCCTGTGGCTCTCATCATGCCCTTTTTCTATAAGACTTTGATGGCTGTGCCTAAAAGAACTCCTCAAAGAGGACCGGTATCGATACAAGCTTGCCGCCTGCCCCATACTTTCAAAGTTTCTCCTTTCCCATAAATCGACTCGATCATGGAACTCAGCTGTGACAAATCTGATTACCTTTTCGCTGTTGCGAGGTAGAACGGAATCTCAGTGTCACAATTCTACTTTCCAGTCTAGATAAGAAATGGACAGAAAGAGACAGGGGGAAGGGGCAGGGAGAGAAACAGAGAGAGAGAGAGAGAGAG
>JAPXFY010000018.1:21018739-21056239 GCA_030674185.1 Monoplex corrugatus | reverse complement strand
TCCCAACGGTCCACCCCTGGATCAAGGAACAAGTAAAGATAAAGGTAAACACCACAAAGATTATGTGGTTTACAAATAAGAGCTTTTTAAAGGCTGAAACCTGTATGGAAGGACAAGAACATTTCTTTGAAACATAGATTGGGCTCTTACGCGTGCTGGTATATTCCATCTTCCTGTATCCATGTGGAAAGATCACGTTAATCCATGGTAGTGAGGTGTTATTGCAAGATACATATTTTTATTCTTATTGTTTGAAGCCCAGCGGACTGCACAGAGCCATATCAGGGCTATCACAATTTCAGAACGTAAACAACAGCTGGTTGAAAAAAAACAACAGAAAAGCTGGAAAAGAAAATCAAGTTAATGCGTGTGCGCAAATAACCTAATGATATTCCCCTGACGTTGACCATTCCGTCCAATTTATCCCTTGATTGTAAATATAATTAATGATGCTAAAGCATACATAAAAATGGCCTAAAATACCCCACATTGCTCCTGCACAGCACAATTCTTACAGCAAAACATGCAATGAAAACCTTATCCAATTATCAATCCTAACAGAAAGTATGTACGGTTTTATAAAACACATACAGGAAAATAGACCAGCACGGCAGAAAATGATAGAAAGATATGACAGAAAGCAAAAGAAACAAAAAGAATGACGGAAAAGAGAAAATTTTTAGCTACGAATTTCCAGGAGGCGGGGATACTATTCATAATGAAACAGCCCCCGGCATCCCTGCGGGGGATGTAAGATACTCATTATCAGATATTCATATCACCAATGAACAACTGCGCAAACCATCCAACAGCACACTGGACCATATAAGGATCTACTGACTTCAGCTAAGAAAAGAAAACTACGTTGGTATGACCATGTCAAATCGATTCTCCAGAGAACTGTTGCGGGAGGGAGACGGAAGGGAACACAGAGAAAAGCAATGGACTGACAACATTACGGAGTTGACAGGAAAACTATCTGCAGAGATCCAGGCTTTGGCATGCAATCAACAGAGCTGGAGGAATCTGGTGAACAGTTCCTTAGTGCGGCGCCCCAAGGACTCTTCACGGAATTAAAGGAGATAAGAAGGAGAAGGAGGAGAATAAGGAGGAGGAGGAGGAGACAGACGGACAGACAACAGAGACAGACAGACAGACACAGACAGAGACGGAGATGTACTGCATATAATGAAATTCGTATATTCAGGGGCGCACTTATGATTAGACCACCATGGCAATACTACATGATCCACAGATCGATGGCAATTTCGTTGATCTAAAAAATTAAATAAATAAACAGAAGAAATGTAAGTCTCGCGTTCCGATATAACGCCATTGTTGTTACTGGTCCACATGTCTGGAAAGAATCCCCAGACCACGACCCCCAAAGGGAAGAGATTCCAGACGATATAAAAGCCAAGGGTGGAGATACAAACAATGTGGAAAAACACCAGCACTACTTAAAAGTCAAAACTTCAAGATCACGAAACATGTGCAGAATAGTACTGGAACTGTCAAGTAAATGTCAAAAAAAAAAAAAAAAAAACAATATTTCGAAACAGAAGTCGCACACACGCATAAAGAACAGGTCAGTTCAAACTTTTGTAGTTGAAATCTTTCCACAATCACACAATTAATATGCCAAAAGAGATGAGATTCGTAGAGAGCAACTGATGTCAGCGATGTCAAACTGCTGACTTTCGCACATCACTTTCGCGACTGTTTAACGGCTTTGTCCTTTCTGGCAAAACGTCTTCAAAGCTTTTTTTAACACTCATAGCAAGATCAACGAACTACATACACGTAGATACAACATCGTTAAGAGTTTCCAATTCTGTTAGTAATAAATCATGAAACTGCAGTTGATCATATCAGGGGACTGATTCTTTTGATAAAGTCGTGGATCCAAGATCCGATATCTCGAGGTCAGTTTCGGCCCAGAACACTACAAATTAATCTGTTCGCTTCCCGTTTGAATACTTCTACCGTTCCGATCGTGTCACTTTCATTAGTTCTTCTATCTGTCTACTACGTGTCAAATGGACAGATAGAAGAACTAATGAAAGTGCCCTGGAAGAACTTGATACTACCAGAAAACTACTAGCAGACATCAACAAGAGAAGGCTAAAATACCTTGGCCATGTGTCACACAGCAAGCGCACAGACCTCACGGCAACCATCTTTCAAGGATAAACACTGGCAAAAAGGAAGTAAGGCAGACTTCCAAATCCATACATCGAGAACATAACCAACATCAGTGGCCTAAATATTCAAGAAATTGTCCACAAAAGTCAAAACAGAGCGGCCTGGAGGGAGATGGTGGTGTCTAAGTGTGCGGCGGTCAACACTGAACCCGGTGGCACCGACAGGTGACAGGTGGTGGTGTCAGTTAAGTGTTCTTAGGTCCCTTTCCTCCCCTCCTCATTTTAAGACCCTACCAGTACATAGAGTTTTGCGCAGGCTCAGGGAATTTGACAGACACTTGTTGGCAGATTTGGCAGGAGTACGTATGGAATTATCCGAGTGTGATGAATCTTTCTCAACCGAACTCCAATTGAATTAAATTGTTAAGTTCAAGTACAGAGGAAAATATATCATCTCACCATTCGTTTTGAAATCGAAGTTATGGTAAGGAATCTTTTCTATCATAAGACAAGAAAATAACAGTAGAAGGAAATAAGATGGTCAGGCAGTTCTGAGAGTATCCTCACTTGAACAAAAATCATAATAGAAAACCCCCATTTTGTACTTCTCAAGTTCACTGTGACCTTGAAATACCATCCATGATATAAAACTTGACGTGAAGCGAGGACAATGGTAGGCTGTCACAACAGTGAAAACACGATGTAAATATTATCCGAAGCTCATATACCTTCATTAAAACGTGATTTCAGTCACTCGTTTTGGTTCGGGTGATCTTGACCACTATGCCATGACGTCCAATATCATGTTAGTAAAGATCCATCCAGAGAGAGTGAGAAGAGTTTGCCAACATGTAACACACACACACACATTTATACATGTATACATTACACTGGCACACACACACACACACACACACACACACACACACACACACACACACACACACACACACACACACACACCACACACACAGAGTTCAATGTTTAGTGTGTATGTGTGTGTGTGTGTGTGTGTGTGTGTGTGTGTGTGTGTGTGTGTGTGTGTGTGTGTGTGTGTGTGGATGGGTGGGTGGGTGGGTAGATGGGTGTCTATTTGTGTAGCCTGATAACAAAATACCTCCAAACACTAACGGACAATGCATGCAACACAGAATGCCCAGTCTTATGTTTCTAATGTACGGCAAGGCAAAGACTGTCATAAGACAGTGACGTTGTATGCATAACTTTTCTTGCGGTCAGCATATGAGAGAGGGGCCTCCTCTTCTCCCTTGCTGCTTTATCTTTCACAATCCGAGATGGGTTAGTTCCATTCATGGCTGGGAACACCGAGGTCAGCTTCGTGCACAAGAGATTTTTGTGCAGATTCAAACTCACGCAGTCAGCGTGGATGGAGGGAACTGTATCTCTACGCCCACATGACTTCACGTGTATCATCATGACTTGGCTTTGTAAACGAGGATTCAAAGGAGGGGGGGGGGGGGGGTCCACATCTACTTTTTGCGCGTTTGCGGCTAACGAGGCCTATGCCGAACTGACAGGTCCTTCCACAACGGCTGCAGATTAAGATCTGGACTGAGTTGGGTGCTGACAGTCCTGATTTTTCGTTGCGTTCCTCTTCTCTTCTATACTTACCCTTGGAGTGTCTTCAAGGTGGCCTGGTGGACTGTGCTTCTCCGTTGTGTCCCTCTTTCCCCTTGGCAGCAGTGTCCTGACATTCCATGTTGCAATTTTGATGTTTTTTAATTTGATCATAGATCGGTAGAATCGGACAAGCCAAAATAGCATTCAAGAAGACGAAAAGCGTTTTTTCCAACAAATACCTATCAATTAACATCAGGAAGAGAGTTCTTGAATGTTATATAGAACCGAAACTGTTGTACGGTTGTGAGGCGTGGACAGTCAACATGCAAAGTTAGAACAAAATTGAGGCAACTGAAATGTAGTTTCTAAGAAGAATCTGAGAGTTCCATGGACAGAAAAGAAAACAAACGAGACAGTCTTAAAGGAGGCAGACACAAGAAGATCATTAATAAAAGATTAGGAAAAGACAAGCAACATTTACTACATTTTATGAGGAATGGGGAATTAGAGCACCTGATCTCAAAAGGAAAGCTGGAGGGAAAAGAACACCAGGTAGACCCAGGGAGAAAGTACTGGATTGACTTGCAGGGTGGCTAAGACAGAGAGTGTGGGAGATGTATTTGCATCGACAGGGCATAGATTCGTGTGGAGGGCATGGTCGCCAACGCCATGAGGCAGGGCACATGATGATGATGTGTCCCTCTGTTGCAATAACCAGATTATGGTTCTCAACACAATCCGATTTTAGGCAGATAATAGTCCTCCCTCCTAAACACATGCCCTTCCCAACTCATATGAAAGCATGGCCACAATGCTGGTCGCCTTCTTCACCGTGAGAACGTCAAAGTGGGCAATGAAGTCATTCCTGTGGATGTTAAGAAGGGTGTGATGACTACGCTGATGAAAGCGTTCGCCAAGGGGTAGATGCAGACAATAGATAACCCAAAACGTGGTTCCGTGCAGAAGATTTGTTAGCACAACAACTTTATAAACGCTAGACTTCGTGCCTTTATTGAAATGGTTGTTCAGATATGGTTGTAGAGTCTGACAAAGGCGCTGTTTGTCTGGGCCAGTCTGTTTTCCAGTTTTTCAAACAGCCTTGGCGTCAATTATGTATGATGATTGTATAACTGAATATCACATGCAAACATAAGTACATAAATAATAAAACTGTCTCGAAGACAAGGGAAGATGACACCGCACAGAAAAAAGTCTCCCAGAGATCGTGTTTCACCATATGTGACCAGTAAACGTTAAGTAATGTCCTTAAAAAGAATATAGCAAAATGTATTGCTCATGATAATGCTGTTTTTAACTGTTTGACACTGCGAGACATTTTATTAATCGTCAAGGAGTTGTGTTACGCTCATATAAGCGTCTTGTAATAACCTGTGAAAAGGTCAGTAGAACGAGAAACCGTTCATCTTACCATTACAGTTTCTGATCTCGATCTCTTTTGTCGTGTGTGTGTGTGTGTGTGTGTGTGTGTGTGTGTGTGTGTGTGTGTGTGTGTGAGTGTGTGAGTGTGTGTGTGTGTGTGG
Source organism: Monoplex corrugatus (assembly GCA_030674185.1). Classification (NCBI taxonomy): domain Eukaryota; kingdom Metazoa; phylum Mollusca; class Gastropoda; order Littorinimorpha; family Ranellidae; genus Monoplex; species Monoplex corrugatus. Next base: position 21,050,973 of record JAPXFY010000018.1, on the reverse strand, counting down.
TGTGTGTGTGTGTGTGCGTGCGTGAGCGTGTGTGTGTGTGAGCGTGTGTATTTGTGTGTGTATTTGTGTGTTTGTGTGTGTGTGTGTTTGTGTGTGTGTGTATGTGCGTGTGTGTGTTTGTGTGTGTGTTTGTGTGTATGTGTGTGTGATGTGTATGTGTGTATGTGTGATGTGTATGTCTGTATCTTGTGTTTGTGTGTGTGTGTCGCTTTTACCTGTACAGACAGCATCGGGCAGGATGATTTACGGTCACGTTTCATTGATTCAAACCGAGAAGAAAGAAAGAGAAACACTGATGAAGGAAAACAGAGCCAGGCAGATATATATATATATATATATATATATATATATATATATATATATATATATATATATACTGAGAGACACAGAGAGACAGACAGAGAGAGACAGAAAAAGAGCGAGACAGAGACACAGACAGAGAAAGATAGAGAATAGAGAGAGGCTGAAGGAGAAAAACTTTGACATAGACGATACCACAGAGAGAGAGAGAGAGAGAGAGAGAGAGACAGACAGACAGACAAAGGAGAGAGAGACAGACAGACAGAGAGAGACAGAGAGAGAGAGAGAGAGACAGACAGACAGACAGAGACAGAGAGAGAGAGAGGTTGAAGGAGAACAACTTTGAGACAGACAGACAAACAGACACCACAGACAGGAAGGGACAGAGATGGCTTAGATAACAGTCTTTGTTTATGAGGGTAAAAGATACACGCTTTCGTGCTCTTTTACACACAACCTGTGCCCAGCGAGGGACTCCCTTGCCCGCCGTAAAAATAAACAACAAAACAAATCAGACATAGTATGTAAACATCCTAACACATTACGCCTGTGACTACAATATCTAGGTTTATGATCGCAGACAGAATAATATATACAACTGAATACAAGGAAAGAAAACACGAGAGACTAAAGAGAGAGAGAGAGAGAGAGAGAGAGAGAGAGAGAGAGAGAGAGAGAGAGAGAGAGAGAGAGGAGAGAGAGAGAGAGAGAGAGAGATGTGTGTGTGTGTGTCAAGACTCAGACACAGAATGTTTAAAAATACAACGACCGTTGGCCACAATACATTAATGGGAGTAGGAGGATGAGACGCCTGCAAGTGGAGGAGTGGCGTTTTAACATATTTTAATAATAATAATAATAATAATTACAATATTTATATAGCGCAAAATCTTGATAAAATCAAATCTAAGCGCTGAAACAGACACACACGCACGCACGCACACACACGCACGCACGCACGCACACACACACACACACACACACACACACACACACACACAAAACACACACACGGCTATAAATGGGGAGAAAGAATAAAAGCAATGGAAAATTACAGAGAGCATATTATATACAATTATATATTACAATGTGATTCCCATTTGAGAGAGAGACAGCGAGAGGGAGAGAGAGGGAGAGAGAGAGAGAGAGAGACAGAGAGAGAGAGAGACAGACAGACAGACAGACAGGCAGACAAACAGACAGACAGACAGAGACAGAGAGAAGGGTGGTGGTGGTGGCGGTATTACACAGAAGAGAGCATGTCGAACTCTGGTTCTTGGGGAAGGGAGGGAGAGAAAAGAGAAAGAGAAAGAGAGAGACAGAGACAGACAGAGAGACAGAGCTAGAGGCAGACAGAGAGAGACAGACAGATAGAAAGATAGAGACAGAGAGACAGGGAGGCAGATAAACAGAGCTTCTGAGAGACTCAGACACAGAATGTTTTAACTACACGTACAAGGGCCGCAGGTCATAATATATTAACGGGAGTAAGAGGCTGGGGAGTATGGGAGTGGAGGAGTGGTGTTTGAACACATTTTATACATTTGACAGAGAGAGACAGAGAGAGAGAGAGAGACAAAGAGTGTGTGTGTGTGTGGTTGTGTGTGTGTGTGTGTGTGTGTGAGAGAGAGAGAGAGAGAGAGAGAGAGAGAGAGAGAGAGAGAAAGTGAGACGCAGAGAGACAGACAGACAGACCGACAAAGACAGACAAAGACAATGATACTTTGTTTTCCAACGGTAGAAGTTACACGCCAAAAGCCATATTTCAAATTTGCCGTAGCTAATGTAAATATCAGACTAGAACTAACGATACTGAAAAATGAAATATATTAGAGGCAGAAAGGCAAACAAAGACATGCAGATGGAGACGCACACACAGAGACAAAGAGAAAGATATTCAGAAAAAGAGAGCATAGCAAAACACAGTACACTATAGCACAGCATAGAATAGTATAACCGCATAGTACAGCATAGCGTAGCACAGCATAGCACAGTGTAACATAACATGGCAATGCACAGCATAGCATAGCATGACATGGCATAGTATAAGCACTTGTGGAACTACAAACATCAGAAGGTGAGAGAATGGGAAAAGGATTGCATCCTACCTCCACCTTTAAAAAACAAATTCTGTACTGGTCAGGCACATATCCAAGTGTAGCACAGTACAGTACAGCACAGTACAGTACAATACAGTACAGCACAGCACAGTGCCGTACAATACAGTTAGTGTATAGTGTAGTGTAGTGTAGTGTAGTGTAGGTAGTGTAGTGTAGTGTAGTGTAGTGTAGTGTAGTGTAGTGTAGTGTAGTTCGGGGAATGTCAGACCTTGCTGAACAGCAAAATGGGCTGTGTCTGGAGCATCATGCCAGGCCACTTTTGCGGCCGTTCAAACAACACCTCTGGTTGAAGTAAGAACATTGGGAGCTTCCCACTGCTAAGTGTCGATACTATAGTAAGGGGAAAGGAGCTGGCAGCTATGCCAGATGATGGCAGGGCGGGTTGCCCGAACGAGAGATGAAGACCAGAGTGGGGCGAGAGACGGGTCTTGCATTCTCTCTTGGTCTGGAGGCTGGGCTGGACATGGTTGGTGCGCGTTGTATGGCTATGTTCCTGGGTCTGTCATCTCCCCACCTTGCCATTCGGTTTGTAAACACGGTAACTGCTGACTGAGTCCGAATGGGTCGTGCAGCGCATGGACAGCCCCCCTTTGCTTGATGAAATGACTATCCAGTTTCGTTGGGAGCTTAGGAGGTGATTGCCCGGAGAGTGGCCTCGGTCCCATCCGCACGCTTGTGGTGTTTCTTGTTAACAGTGTAGTGTAGTGTAGTGTAGTGTAGTGTAGTGTAGTGTAGTGTAGTGTAGTGTAGTGTAATGTCGTGTAGTGTAGTGTAGTGTAGTGTAGTGTAGTGTGGTGTGGTGTGGTATGGTGTGGTGTGGTGTGGTGTGGTGTGGTGTGGTGTGGTGTGGTGTGGTGTGGTGTGGTGTGGTGTAGTGTAGTGTAGTGTGGTTCGGTGTAGCAAAGTGTAGGATACATATCAATATATTTGTGCACAGAATCCAACGACAGTCCGACAGACCATAACAGCTCCCCATGTCAACCATTATTAGTAGACAGCATCTCCACCAGCTGACGCATGTCTAGAGACTCCCAACAACAAGACCTGCAAGTCAAATCCTTAATGGAGCCAAGAGGCCAAAGAAAGAGAAGGTGGCCCAAGATGAGCTGGCGATCGCTGTGGAAAGGGACCTCGGACTGGTCAAAAGAAGAGTGGAACAACACTACTGAATGGCTGAGGACAGTTATGAAGGAACGCCTAAACTGATGCACGTGTCGTGCGACGCGGGTGCAATTATGGTTGTTGTCGTTGTTGTTCGTCCTTCGCTGTCCAAGAAGACCACGACTTCAGTTTTGACTGGAGGATTGGCGATTGTGGGTCCGGAGGTGACTGGTGAGACCAATCCGGGCCAGGAAGGCTTGCCCACAACGTAGGGCAAACGTGGGTTGGTGCAGCTGTAGGATTGGAGGTCGCTCACGCCTTGTGCTCTTTCCGTTTTTTTCGAGCCTCTTCTGTACGTCTTCTCTCTGCTGCTCTTGCTATGATGGTCAGCTTGCCTAGCCAGTTCAGTCAATCTAGTGCAAGCATCTCCCAGGTATTGGGATCGATGCCCAAGTCGTTGATGGGTACTTGTAGGCAATCTTTAAAGCGATTTCGTTGTTGTTTTTTGTTGTTGTTTCTTTGTTGTTTTTTGGCCACCAACCGAGCGCCTCCCTGGCAAAGCTCTCCATACAAAAGTTGTTTTGGTAGTCGATTTTCAGATATTCTTACCACATGTCTGGCCTATCTTACTTGGGCTTTCTGCAAGAAGATATGCTTATTGAAGGTGCCGGCTTGTTCCAGGACATTCCATGTCCGGGATCTTGTTTTGCCACATATTACCAGGGCACCGGTGGGTTCTGGCCTGGTAAGCCAGAGCTCTATAAAAATGCTGTTTAATGCAGCTAAGGTAAGTCTATTCAGTTGAGCCAAAAGGGCTGTAGTTAATGTCTGCATCTGATTAGTCTCATTCAGGCCCAAACGGCTATACAACCTGTGTCACGGGAGAGACTCCAGGTCACAAGGTATGGCAAAGCGTCACGGAGAACCTGCTGTTGCCCAATCAACAGGCCCACCTTTCCTGCAACTCCCGTGAGAACCAACGGAAAGACTGGACTCAAAGCAGCTTGGTTCCCGTGAAGGGAGAATCAATTACGGTAGTAGCAACGACTTGCCTTCTAACTAACCAGTCTCACGACGGTCTTAGCCCAGCTCACGTTTCCTATTAGTGTGCAAAAAAAATGACGTTTGGAGAAATCTGATTCGCTATGATAGAAAAAGCCGACATCCAAGGACACTTATGAATCACGATAGCGTAATTCAATATCTCGAATTCAATTCCAGCCCGCAACAATGAAAGCTGGCATGTTTGCTGACCATCACGATGTTTCCATCGTGCTGGTGATGTCAGTTTAGTATTTCATCTGTCTCCTTCCCATTTTAAGATTTTGCCAGCGCATAGGGGTTTACAGGCAACATTTATAGGCCATTTTATGAGGAAGGGGGATTTGGAGCACCTGGTCACAACGGGAAGGCTGGAGGGAAAGAGAGCACCAGGTAGACCCAGGGAGAAAATGCTGGACGGACTTGCAGAGTCGCTGGGGACGAGGAGGGTGGGGGAGATGTTTGGGGCAACGAGACATAGAGACATATGGAAGTCCATAATCGCTAACGCCATGCGGCAGGGCACCTGATGATGATGATGATGATGATGATGATGATAGGGGTTTACAAAAACTCAGGGAGTCTGCCAGATAGTTAATCTCAAACTGCGCAGGACAGTTGTGCCAAATGAAGAACGGCCGAGTATGCGCACCATTCACTGTTGGTTCATGCCCTGCGTGGTTCACGTGTACTATACTAAGTGTTGTGAAATATTCGTATGTTTGACTGTATTAACACAGATTGTTTTTGTGTGCTGAGTATAGTGAGCAGTGAATGGTCTCTGGATAGATATTTCGAAATGAAATACTCAGGTAGGACCTGGTAATTTTTATGTTTTACTTTTTTTTTTACAGGAAAACTGTTTGGAGCCGCCAAAAATGGCAAAAGATTTGCGCGGCAACAAATGTGATCAGGTAAAAGACACAGGACAAGCAGAACCGTCTTTGTCTGATAATTTTTCTCTTATGAAGGACATTAATGCTAGACATGCTAGAACAAAAAGAACAGACCTCTGAAGAAGAAAACAGTATATTTTATCACGATGATAGCCAAGCATCTAGTCCAAGAGCCAGTACGAGTTATGACAATGACATCAGCCACACAGCCACCATGCTAAAGGCGATGGTGTCTCTGGGGTCACGAACCCACACAGTGATGCCATGCACGTTCAGTCAGTACTGCCAGGGCTGGCAGCGAAAACGATAACTGTGAGAGTACGATGGATTTCACAGTTCGAGATATGTCACAGAACACAGGGGTGTTGGATCAGAAAATTGCCAAGACACATAAACCCATCAACTGGACGAAGAAATCAGAGACTACACTACAAACAACATCAAGAACCAGACTGTACAATGTTTGAATGATTTTGTCCAAAGCAGCTGCTGCACTGGTCTCAGTCTCGGACACAGTACGCAAGTTCGCCACAGACATGGTGGGCAAAGAAGAAGGGATCTCTGGTAATAAGGATGTACTGCAGGTGTTGAATGACACTTCATCTTCCAATGGTGATGTTCTTGGTTTTTTAGGCTCTGCTTAAAAGGAAATGAAAACCCAAAGACAGTTTCAGTTGCAGCACTCTTTGCCAAAAGACAATCAGTCCATATGCTCTTCGAAATTACCAGCCTCAGACAAGTTGTTTAGTAACGACGTAGAGAAAGCCATGAAGAATGCGCGTGAGGCTTACAGACGCGCACTGAAGAGGATCAATCCAAAGCCAAGCAACAAAGTCCATCCCAATCGCCGAAACAACCGAGTCAGTCCTTTCTTAGGGAAATGTACGACTGGTCACAAAGGGGTGTGCAGGCATTACAACCATCGCTGTGCGAGCAGAGGCTATCGCAAATGGACCCACAACACTATGTGCCAAATCATGACTTTGCGAGTGTTCGAAATTATCTGGATCAAGTCGCTTCGGGGGCAAGGTAGACATAATGGCTGGTATCCAAAACAAGTGTGACTGCCCGCGTTCAAGCAAACAGGAACCGGAAAAAATAACACGAAAGAAGAATAAGAACGCGTATTTAATACAAGACAAGACAGGCTCAAATTTTCGGCCAACTGGCCTTTGTCAAGCGTAAGATCACAAACAAACAAATACCAGATACAAAAATCAGGAGAAAAAGACTGAAACCTTCCTGCTGCTCGGTCCAGCGTGAGAAAAGGAGTCTTTTTCTCCTAATTTTTGCATCTGGTGTTTGTTTGTGATCAAGTGGCTGGTAGCTTCAAAGCGGGACAAATGACAGAACACATGGAACAAGGCAGGAGATCACAAATAAAGAAATCAAATGTGTCAAGGAGCGAAGACAGAATCTAGCGAGATACCCTTGTTAGGCCGCCTACTAATACATTACCCAGTCCTGGTATCAGCCAGAGAAAACTTGTTATTGATGCCACAAACCCAGAGCTGAAGCATCGAATAACGAAAACTCTATGACTTAACATTTGCAAAGTCTCAGGAAACGACTCAGACATTCAGGAATTTCGAAACGAAGTGCAAGCATTATCTGTGCTTTTTGGCGAGAAGGGACTTCAAAGACTTATGCCTCATACATTGATAAGTGGAAAGGGTCTGCAGGTAGACGAGGTCTCAATCCCGTTTTGCCGTCTATGAATAATGATATTAATTTCCTGGGATTTCTGTTTAAAAGTGGGTTTGGGTACAGCTCTATCTGTGTAGCAGGTCAGCCCTTTCTGCATTCATAGAATTTAAAGACTGTGACAATTTTTGGGAAAACACACAGCTTCAGAGGTTTATCAAAGGTATTTTTGAACTGAGACGACCTCTTCCAAGATATTCTATTACATTGGATGTAGATATAGTGTCTGGGTATATAGAAACCCTAGTTCCTCATGAACAACTAACGTTGAAAGAGCTGACACTAAATTTGCCAATGTTAATTGCACTGCTATCTAATTTGGCCAGAGATGTCAGACAATTATGAAAATATCTGTAGCTTCTCTGAACCTTGATAACACGAAGTGTGTGTCTGACACTGATTTTCTTGTGAAACAGTCATATAAATATAAACATTTGACGCCTGTTAAGTTAATGACATTTCCAGACAACAGTAAAATGTGTGCTGTGACCGTACTGAAAAGGTACCTTAAAAGAACACAAGACATTCGTGGGAATGTCCAGTCTTTGTTTATTACAGGCCACAACCCCCACAAACAGGTCTGTTGTGACATTTTAGCCAGATGCCTTAGAGATGTGTTAGCGCAAGCAGGTACTGACACACTCCAGTTTGGAGCTCACTCTACTCGTTCTGTATCTACATTGGCAGCAGTGGCCCGAGGTACACCTGTTGATGCAGTTATGAAGGCAGCAGAATGGCCTGCTGAATCCATGTTCACCAAATTTTACCAAAAGGTACCTTCCAGTAACATAGGCCAGACAATATAATAGACAATTATGTAAGGAATCTTGGGCTCGGTCAAAACCAACACAGGATCTTGCAGCAAGGACATCAGATCAAAATAAGCGTGGCCAAGCAAAAAAAAAAAAAAAAAAAAAAATGGTCCCGTTGAACAACATATGGAAAGACAGAGCCATACCAACAAAACTAAGAATTTTACGCTGCCTGCTTTGGCCTGTTGTCACGTACGGATGTGAAGCCTGGACTTTGAAGAAAGATGACGAAAATAAAATAAACGCAACAGAAATGTTCTGCAGGCGTCTTCTCAAAGTAAACTGAATAGACAAAAGAACCAACGAAAGCGTGCTAAAGTAATTAGCTGTTCAACGCAAAATGCTCCCAGAGATCAACAAAGAAAACAAGTATATCGGCACATGAACAGAAACACAAGAACCGACTTGATGACATCAGTCCTGCAGGGTACAGTCGAGGCAAAGAGAAAACAAGGAAGGCCAGCAAAATCCTTCATGTACAACATCACTGACGCCTGCAAACTGGGGCTCCATGACATCACACAGGAGCAGAGACCGTGTCGCCTGGCGATCCTTCGTGACAAAGAGTGAAGCTCCCACCGTCGTTCACGGCGATGGAGATGGATGATGGATGATGGATGATGATGTAAAGAATCGGTAAACGTTGAGTTGCGTTATGTTTCTCAAGATTGTCGTCATGCACACTAATAGCTCTGAAGTCTTCATTTAGCACGGTTGTCCTGCGCAGTTTAAGATTAAATTATTGGGAACATGTGATTGCTTACCATGTAAGTCCCCCTGCAGGGATGCCGGGGACTCTTTCAGTACAAACAGTATCCTCACCGTCTGGAATTTCTGTGTGCTAGAAATTTCCTCTTTTCTGTCAGTCTCCTTGTTTATTTCTTCCTCCTTTGCTTTCTGACAGTTCTTCCTATCATTTTCTGCATTGCTGGTCCATTCACCTGTAGGCCTATGTGTTCGATAAAGTCTTACGTACTTTATATTAGGATTGGTAACTGGGTACATGTATTGAGTGCATTTTTGGCTCTAGCGAAATGAGATATGTGGAAGCAAGTTTAGGTAATTTAGGCCCGTTTTTAGATATGTTCTGTGGTGTTCTTAGTTATGTTTAAATTTGTTTTCAGGAGTGTTTTTAAATCCCCTGAGTGATAGATTGGCCGGAGTGGTCAATGCCAGGGGCATCTCCTTTGATTATGTGCGCGAATGCATTAATTAACGTGTGTATTTAATTTCCTTTTCTCTTCCTGTTGAACTTTTGTGTTTTGAAACGATCATAGCCCTGGTATGGCTCTACGTAGTTCGGCTGGGCTTTAAACAATTTTAAACGAGACGTAAGCAGGAACTGTTGTGTCAAATCCCACCCTTAAGGTGTCTAAACAACCCCCACTCCCTTTCGCTGATATAAACTTAAAAGTTCTTGTCAGGTATTTAACAATATCAGATCAGCATAATTTGTGTGCATGATCTCTAAAATGTGAGTCGTGCGTATGCGTGGCCGGCCTTTCTTCATTTGACACAATTCCTGCTTCCGTTCATGTTTAAATCGAGAACATGGACTCATACTTACACGGTAAGTAATCACACGTTCCCGACAATTTGCTGGCAGGTTTGGGCGGAACGCACGTGGAACTGTTCGAATGCCATGAATCCCTCTCGAACAAACGTCAAATTTCAATAGCACGTGCAAGCTGACGTACACAAGTATACGTAAAAATATCCCGAAGAGGGGAGAAAAAACAACAACAACAAAAAACCGACAGTGGGATGAAATTCCATCTGAGCAAAATACGCCAATGAAAAACATCAAGTAATTCCCATAAAAAGAGTCTGATAAAATTTATTGCTCATGTTTCTATTGTTATAAATTGTTTGAGTCTGCATATTTAGTTGTAATTAACTGTCTGGGAGTTGTTATATTATATGTGCACAGGTTCCTTCTGATATTTTGCTAAATGTCAGTAGAACGTGAAAGCATTCATTATCTTTAATAACAATTTCTGATCTGTCCGCCGTATGCGTGTGTGTGCGCCTATCTCTCTGTCTACGTGCGTATTAGAAGAGAGAGAGAGAGAGAGAGAGAGAGAGAGAGAGAGAGAGAGAGAGAGAGAGAGAGAGAGAGAGAGAGCGAAAGAAAGCGCGCACGCCCGCGCTCTATGTGTGTGGTGGTCTTTGATTTAATGTCTATTCACTAAAGTGATTTTAGACAAACAAACAAAAAAGGATACATGAGGAGAAAAGAGGATTAACGATTGAAACAGCAAAACTGGCTAACCATAACATTGAACATGAGAAGTAACAGAACGTTAAAGATAATTCGCTATAGGACTTTTTGACAGGCTAACAAAAAATTCATATGTTAAGGATGATGAGGCAAATATGTCAGAAATTGTCTTCGTTAATAGCGTAGGTATATGTCGTTTTACCCGAACACATGAAAGAATATGACTATGTGTTATCTTCTTTCTACATTCCTAGTGTATTTTGTTTTGAATGCATCAAGTTTCCACCTATACATAAGGGTGTGTGTGTGTGTGTGTGTGTGTGTGTGTGTGTGTGTGTGTGTGTGTGTGTGTGTATGTTGTGTGTGTGTGTGTGTGTGTGTTTGTGTGTGTGTGGTGTGTGTGTGTGTGTGTGTGTGTGTGTGTGTGTGTGTGTGTGTGTGTGTGTGTGTGTGTGTGTGAGTGTGAGTGAATAAGTAAATGTGTGTGTGTGCGTGCGTGCGTGGCCTTTTCATTTGAACAGATGGCAACAGGCAGGATGATTTAAAACCTCAGTCCATTGATTCCATCTGGGAAGAAACAGAGGGCACAGTGAGACCGAAGGGAAGAGGAATGGAAGGAAAAACCCGAGTAGTGGGAGAGAAAGAGGGAGGGCGAGATGGGGGAGAAAAAGATGCAGACAGAAAGATACACGCCCTCCACAGAGACACACGGGAAAAAAAAGAGAGAACAGAATTGACAGAAAAAGAGAGCAGCGCAGCGATGCAGCTAGAGACAGACAGACAGACAGACACAGACAGACAGAGAGAGACAGACATACAGAGACAGACAGAGAGACAGACAGACAGAGAGACAGATACAGAGAGAGAGACAAGACAGAGACAGAGACAGAGACAGAGGGAGAGGTAGGGAGAGAGAGAGAGGGGGGGGGGGAAGACAGATAAACAAGACAGACAGGCGGAGGAAGAAAGGTGCAGAACCGCATGCATATAAACACAGATACAAATAGAGAAAAACAAAAAGACACTGAGAAGGAAGGTAACAGACAAAGAAAGACGGGGAAAAAAGAGGAAAGAGAAAACCATAAGGTCACGGGAACAGACAACTATAAAGACAACGCAGACCCCCTGTGTGCACGCATGCTCCGTTTCACCCATAATGGATGAGTGCCTAATCTGTTCACGGTTGAGGAAGGTACAGCACAGACAGAAACGTGACTCCCTCTGGCAAATTAAGATCCAAGAATAGTGAGAACTTAACCACCTCACTCATCAACGACATTACGGTCACTGGATGATCTTTACAGAATACTGCAAGAACCTTTTTACCAAAAAAAGTGATAACTGAACCACCAATTTTTCAAGTGCCCAAACCTTTAATTTTACTTCTTTTTACGAATGAAAGAAACTCAGCAGAACTGCAGACCGCCCTCAGACTGGACAGGGCTTATATGCAGGTTTAAAGAGTATGCCATGATCATGCTTCTCTATCACACGCTATCAGAGGCGTCAGTACATATCGAAAGTATTATTCTCAGCGCCCAGACGCTATATTGAGAAACTGAAACCGAAATCTTGAGAGTGACAAGCGGAAACGGCACCCTGCAGCTCGGCGGATCATTTGGATGAAGTTTTACAAAAATCAAACAAATGACAGATAATATGGTTATGGTCCTCTTGCAACAAAATTTGGTTACAATACACAATATTTAAACAACATAAAACGCACAAGAAATATAAATAAGCGTGATTAAGTAAACAAGCAAGTCAGCAAGCCAGCAAGTCAGAAAGCAAACAAGCAAGCAAGCAAGCAAGCGCACACACACACACACACACACACACACACACACACACACACACACACACACACACACACCTCTCTTCTTGTCATGTTGACTGAAGCTAATGCAACTGTCTCTCTTTCTAAAGAATACACAGATGAGACAAAACAAAAACAGACTAAAAACAACGACAGAAGCTTCATTCTAATGAAATGATAAAAATATAACAAACAAAATTGAATGAAACAAAACACAATCAAATTATGGTTTTGATGCCTCTGGTTAGGATAAGATGCTATGATTTTTGCAGCTGTGTGCTTGGAGCTTGAAACGCCTAGAGAGGAGACAAATAAATTAGCATAGAAATGAACAAAACAACACAAATGCCAGTCGACGAGGTGCAATGGTTAACGCAAAGGACTTCATCATCATCATCATCATTCTCCTGCCCGTGATGGGCGTAGAGGAGAGATGAGAGACACTCTTGAAGCCAGCCGTCGCCAACCGGTCCTGTCCTCCGCCTGTCGCACCAGCGTGGGGCCATCCAACCTGGTCCATTCTTTGATGTTGTCCATCCAGCATTTGGCTTGTCGTCCCTTCGTCTGCCGCCTCCCAGTGTACCCTGGAGGACCGTTTTGGGCAGTGAGTTGTGGCGTGTGACATGCCCGAACCACGACAGCTTCCTGTTCTTGACTGTTGCCAGGAGGGGTTCTTGTGGGCCTGCGAGTGTTGTTATTTGGCTCCACACAAAGTCGTTTGTCTTCCGATCTTGCCAAGAGATCCTGAGCAAGCGCCTGAAGCATTTAGTTTCAAACGTCTGGATTCTCTTGGTGGTCTCTGCTGTCATGGTCCAGCTCTCGCATCCATACAGCAGGATGGGGAGCACCAGGGACTTGTACAGCTTCATCTTCGATGGAAAGCCGATCTCTCTGCTCTTCCAGATCTTGTTTAGCTTTACCATTGCTGCTGTTGCGATCGCTAGTCTGGTCTTGATTTCTGTTGTAGAGCGACCGTCTTTGGTGAGAGTGGCGCCAAGGTATTTGAAAGCGTCCACTTCTTCAAGCTGTTGCCCGTTCATGTAGATTTCAGCATGGGTGTTGGTTGTGCTGTTGACCAGGACTTTGCTTTTTTCTGTGCTCACTTCCATTCCGTGTGCACCTGCACTTTCTTCCAGTCTCATGGTCAGGTCTTGTAGTTCTTCGTTGCTGCCTCCCATCAGGTCGATGTCATCTGCGAACCTCAGGTTGTTGATGGTTCTTCCTCCGATGGAGACAGTGGAGTGGAAGTCATGGAGGGCTTCACGCATGATGTTCTCCAGGAAGAGATTGAACAGCACGGGAGAGAGTAGGCAGCCTTGACGGACTCCAACTGTGGTCTTGAAGTAGTCCCCTATCTGGTTGTTGAGGAGAACTGCGCTGCTGGCAGTGTTATACAGCGCCTGGATGGTTTGGACGAGACCTTCCTCTATGCCAAACTTTCTTAGCACCTGCCACAAACCCTTATGCCACACCCTGTCGAATGCTTTTTTAAAGTCTATGAAGTTGTGGAACAGGTCTCTCTGATGCTGCAGATGTTTCTCCATCATTATCCGGCAGGTGAAGATCTGTTCTACTGTGCTTCTGCCCGCCCTAAATCCAGCTTGTTCTTCCGCAAGGTGTTCTTCCGCTTCATTCTTCAGTCGATTCAATATGACTCTGAGCATGATCTTGCTGGTGTGGCTAATGAGACTTATTGTTCTGTAGTTCTGGCATTGGCGCATATTTCCCTTTTTGGGCAGGGGGATGATGAGTGATTGAGTCCATTCTGTGGGCCACTGTTTTGTCTCCCAGATCTTCTGACAAATCGATGTTACACGAGTGACCAAATCATTCCCTCCATGTTTGAGCAGCTCTGCTGGGATATTGTCTGCTCCAGGTGATTTCCCTGCTGGTAGGCTGCGGATGGCTTCTTCCACTTCTTCTCTCATCACTGGTAGCGGTGAGGATTCCCTCAATGGTGCTGAGTCCCCCTGAAACAAACTGTCATCTGGCTGTATTGGGAAGTTGTATAGTTCTTGGCAGTACTGCGTCCATCTGTTCAGAACAGCGGAGCTTTCTGTCAGCAGCTCGCCTGAGGTATCCTCGATGACTGACGATCTGTTTTGCTGCGTCTTGGTAAGGATTTTCAGTGTGGTGAAGGCATGTTTGCTGTTTCCTTTTTTCATGCCTTTCTCGATGTTCTCACACTGGTTGTTGATCCATTGTTCTTTGGCTTCAATCATTTTCTTCTTTACAAGGTTGTTGGTTTTACGATACTGTGCGGCTTCTTCAGGGCTGGAGTTTTTCGTCTTCTTCAGTGATCTTCTGTTGTCGCAGAGGTCAAGGATGTCATTTGAGATCCATGCTTGGTGTTTCTTCCTCTGTCGCCCCAGTACCTCCTCTGCTGTTTCGCGGACTGCCTCACCAAAGTTGTTTGTGAGGTCGTTGATGTCGCTGTCCAGGAAGTTGAGTGCCGCGAACCGCCCCCCGAGCTGTGCCTGGAATGCCTCTTCTATCTCTGGATCTTTTAGCTTTTCCAGGTCAAACTTGATGCGTGGCTGCGCAGCTTGGTACTTCTTTTTCAATTTGATCTTCATTGTGAGCAGCACGAGGTCGTGGTCGCTGCCTATATCAGCTCCAGGGTATGTCCTCGTCTTTGCTTTATTAATGCTTGATTTGAAGCGCCGCGGTGTGAGGACAAAGTCGATCTGGTTGTGAGTCTTTCCGTTCGGCGCATGCCAGGTTGTTCTTCTTGACAGTTTGTGGGGGTAGAGGGTGTTGGCAATGGTGAGCCGTTGGGTGCAGGCAAACTCCAGAAGGCGAAGTCCCCTGTCATTAGTTTCCCCTGTGCCAAATTGACCCACTGTTCCAGCCCAGTTTTTGTAGGCATCTGGGCCGACTTTGGCGTTGAAGTCCCCCTGAACTATGATGATGTCTTTCCTGGGGGCTTTTCCGATGGTGTCTTCTATTTTCTCATAGAATTCTTCAACCACCTGGTCTTCGTGGCTGGTAGTTGGAGCATACACTTGTATGATGGTGATGTTCTTTGGTTTGGCTGACACCCGAATGCTGATGATTCTGCTGTTGACAGGCGTGCAGCTCATGATGCATCCAATGACTTCTTTGCGTACGATGAAAGCTACGCCATTTTCATGTAGTGACTCTTCGCCACTGTACCACATCTTGTGTCCTTCCTCTGTGATTGCTTCTCCGA
The DNA here is from genome assembly GCA_030674185.1 of Monoplex corrugatus. Classification (NCBI taxonomy): domain Eukaryota; kingdom Metazoa; phylum Mollusca; class Gastropoda; order Littorinimorpha; family Ranellidae; genus Monoplex; species Monoplex corrugatus. The sequence continues at coordinate 21,035,769 of JAPXFY010000018.1, read as the reverse complement.
AGCCTGTCCATCTTACTTCTGATATACCCACAATGTCCCATTGGTAGCGTCTCAGCTCGTGTTCTAGTTCTTTTACTTTGCCGCACTGATGGAGTGTACGGACATTCCAGGTTCCAATGGTAGCTTTTTCCGTTGGCAGTTTGAATGATGTCTTTGCCCCAGTAGCTGACTTTTCACTTCCACCCTGGTGCTTGTCAGTGGTAAGCGCGGTCGTTTGTAACCCGGGCCCCGACCGATCCGGTATGTTGTTGGCTATAGTGTCTCTCATATCTTTTCTGTGGGCTTAGGTTAATCCTTGGTGGCGCCAATCCCCTCTCCAAGTCTCCTGCTGTGACAGGTAGTACTGGGCTACAGCTTGCCAGTAGCAGACCTAATGAAGGACTTACAACTCGACAATTCAGGACTCGATTCGAATCCCATCAGTTCTGTGGGAAAAAAAATCACTGCGGGATTTTTCAGCCACAACCGGCTGCTACCCAGACATGGAAGTGCTAGAGCTAGTTGGAAAGACTGCGACCACGTTGAGAAGATTGGGACCACATGGTCGAGCCTCATCCATTTCACGGAGGCCTCGTGGAGGGTTTTAACTGTTCGAACCAACGTCACAGGTTCCTGTGCTTCTCGGACCTGGTTGACTCCAAGATACATTATGAAAGAACGCATACAGTACAACCCCGTTACGTCGTCTCACTCCGGATCAGAACTCCACAGTATCACGATTTATCATCCCTATCTTCATCATCATAATGAAGCTGTGAAAGACTGTCCAAGATTTCGTGGCCATTAAATTGCCGTAGAAACCGGGACAGAAAAAACATTATTATCATTGTCATTATTTGTTTAAACCCCAGCCAACCGCGCACAGCGACACAACACATCTGAATCTGAAAAAAATGTATTTAATGGAAAAGAAAATTAGGCACATACATCAAAGCATTTTCGCACATAATTAATATGCCCCTGGCGTTGACCACTCCGTCCAATTTATCACCAGATCGATAAAAAAAAGCACCTGAAAACAACTATATAAACCACAACCAAGTACACTACAACATACAAAAACTGGGCTAAATTACCTAAAATTGCTTCTGCACGTCACGGTTTCTCAGGGCCAAAAATGCAGTTCATACATGTGCCCAGTTTTTTATCCTAAGAGCATGTATGGAAGGCTTTATGCAAAACATACAGGCGAATGGGCCCGAAGGCAGAAAATTAGAGGAAATGATGAAAGCAAATGAGTAAGGCAGAAACAAAGTTAGTGACAGAGAAGAGGAAATAGCTGGTACAGAATTTCCAGAAGGTGGGAACCTATCTATACTGAAAGAGCCTCCAGCATTCCAAGGGGGGAGACCGAAAAACAAGAAACAAGCAAACAAAACAATTAACTACACAACATGCGAGATGTGGACGTTTATGGTGTCATTTTCATTCATTTTTTCTTTCATTTTTCTTTCACTCCACTCCATCCCTTCCTCTCTTTCTCTCATGCTTCTTTCAAACCCCCATCGCCGTCTCTTATTTTCAATAAAGAGGAGCACAAGCGATGGACCCAATTAAACAGTTACAGAACCTCCCTCTCCCCACACCCCCGCACATATCTCCTTCCCACTCTATTATGCTCCACAATGGTGCTGGTTGCATCTTTGATTAAAATTTAAAAAGAAAGAAAGAGAGAGAAAAAAGAAAAAGAAAGAAAATAAAAGAAAGTGTTCGGAGTTTGCTCAAGATGGATTCATTGCACTTGGGCAGCTCCTGATGAGCTCCACCCAAATCTGCTGACGGTTATCAGGCAGACTCCTCGAGCCGGCACAAAACCCTGTGCGCTTGCAAAGTCAGAAAATGGGGAGGGGGAAAGGGACCTACGAAACACTTGAGTTGACACCACTAAAATGATGGAAACACTAAGATGGGCAGCGAATAGGCCAGTTTTTAATGTTGCACGTCGTACGTTGGTTTTAAACTTGAGCAAAAGAACGAACCAGCGTGCGTATGAAAGAGTTAAATGACATAAGCTGATTCAATGTTAGAGCGCCATGCTGATAATGCAAGCAACTTATTGTTTCACCCGTTGGCTTGTTCTTTTGAGAGCTGTGGACACAAGATTTCGAGTTCAACTCCAGCTGGCAACATTAAAAACTAGCCTTTTTCGCTGCCCATTTTAATGTTTTCAACAATCCACTGGTGTCAGCTTAATGTTTCACAGATCCCTTCCGCCAACATCCTGCCAGCGCATCTTGTTTTGTGCAAAGCTCATGGAGTCTGCCAGATAAGCGCTAAGAGATTTGGATGGAGCGCATACGGAACTGTCTGAGTGTAATGAATCCCACTTGTACAAAATCCAACTCCAAACAAACTCACGCTATACTTCAGTTTGAAACAGGCTCACGTCAAAAACAGGTGTGCACATTTTCTTGCATGTGTCGGATATTTTCCCCACACACATACAGTAGCGAGTGACTTTCGATACGAGGAAGACCTTTCGCGGGAAGATCTACAACAACCGTCTAGAGATGGGGCAGGAAGAACTCCGTGTATGAAAGGGGTCATAGTGAGACTGCCATTGCACAGCGACAAAATCCCTCACCTGACCCAACAGCTGGACCTCCGTGCATGATAGTTTCAGTTTCAGTTTCTCAAGGTGACGTCTCCGCGCTCAGAATGAATTCCATATGCACTAACGTCACAGGTGCCATGTGATGGAGAAGATCCAGAATGATCACGGCACAAGCCTTAAGCCTGCGCATAAACCCAAGAGCTGGCCAGGTCCTGAGGTCCTACCTTGATAGTTCCATAACCATGAGGTCGTAGGGGAGTGAGGTGGCAGAGACCTCAATTTTTTCCCGGGGCCAGCACCACAGGGGCGGCGCCCATCCCCTCTCCCTCACTTCAAATTCATATTCACTTTTTTTTTTAGCAAGACTTGAGAAAGACAAGAAGGCTAATTGGTCTTCAGTGGGTAGGACCTGGGGAATCAATCTATCTCTCCAAAGTTTTATACCAAGGCAGTCGGGCAATGTCCTGCTCTTCGCGATTTTTAACTGCCATGGGGTCTTTAGCGTGCACAACCAGAAGGCACACGGGTCCGACTCGTTTCCCGTCCCCTTCCGAAGGACTAAACGTTCAGTTCGATTTTCCGGTCAAACTGAGGAAAAGAGTCGAGGCCTCTACGGGGAGCGAAGCCTGGAACCCCGTGTTTTGTTATTGGCAGGCGAAAGTCTGAACCATTCTGCCACTCTTCTCTCTCCCGTGCATGAAAGGGGTCATAGTAAGACTGCCACTGCACAGTGACAAAATCCCTCACCTTACCCTGCGGCAGGACACCCAGTGGTACGGAACTCCGTCATAGACTGGGATGCGGCAAGAGCTGCAGTCCTCTCATCAATAGGACCCACCTGAATGGCCGTCCGCTGTAGAATTCCCATAGTTACCCAAGTAAATTTGCATCTCAAAGTAGGCTGCATATAATCACGTTATTCAGTCTTTTGTACTGTAAAAACGCTGATGCCGGGAACTTACTCTGGATGGAACTCAAAGAGAAATTCGTATTTATTTCTTTCGTCATAATAGATTTACTGTATGCGATTCGGGCTGTTCTTCCCGGGGACAGCGCGTCGCTTAAGTGCAAAGCCACCCATTTTTTCTTTTATCTTTGTGCGTGTATTTCTATATACCTGTAAAAGTGACCTTTTCTCCAGAATTTGGCCATGGACAATCGTTTAATGACTGTGGGATCTTTAAAGTGCGCTGCACACCAGCCCTCGATTTATCGCCTCATCCTAAAGACTGATTAATCGACTGATGTTTATTTTCCAACGATGAAGATAATGACACAATACAGCAATGTTTGGTTAATTTTCCATGTCTGTTGATGCCTCTAGATCATAACTTAAGATCTCAGGGAGGTGGGGGGGGGGGGGGTGGAGCCAGGAAGAAAAATCCCTGCCCGAGGTCGACTGTGAATCGAACCCGGGTTTCTGGTGTCCTACGCAGATGCTTTAACCTCGAGGCCACTACTCTATCGGTGTTTTACGTTAGAAATGAAAATTCCACACAACATAGTTAACAAAATTTTTATTAATAATTTGAGTCTTTTCGGTGTTAAAGAATGCTCCCCCTCCCACACATCTTTTGACATTAATGTAGAACCAATGTCTTTAGATTACGATGTCATGATAATTGTAAGCCTTTCTTTATGTTTGTGTGTTTGTATGCATCTGTCTGTGTGTTTGTGTATGTATATATGTAGAAAGAGCAATAAACTGCTGATGACAATACGGCAACTATACATAAGAGACGAGGAGGTTTGTGTATGTGTGTGAACGAATTGTTAAGAAATTTCATGCCTATGACTAGACAAACCCTTTAAATGCAAAATAATAACAATAATATTTTTTTTTCAACATCCCCGTTTTACATATGTACAGAAGTGAAAATTTAGCCAATCTGCGAGTCAAACGCTGAAAACCAACGACAGGAGTTGTCTCGCCTGAACGCCACATTTACGCGTCCAATAATCCAAAAACGAGGGCAAAAATTGTCTCCCTTGAACATCCCATTTGTGATTCCAATAATTCGAGAAGGGTAGGTGGCATTGTCTCCCCTGAAGCCCTCATTTACGATTCAACTAATCTGAAAGCAATGGCTGGCGTTGTCCTGTCAGAAAGCCACATGATTTTGAACATTTCAATAATTGCTGATTTCGCCGTGGATTGTCTGCTGGTTAAATGCACACATGAAAATGGACAAATGAACTGCTGGACCAAAACTTTCTATTGCATAGGAAAAGATGAAGCAGCATAAAATATGAGCTAATAAACAATCAAATTTGCATAGAAAGTTACAGAGATCGAGCTATGAGAAAGAGAGAGAGTTTCGGGTGGAAGGGAAGACGGAAACAAAGAGAGAAAATAACAAGGACAAAATTTCATTTTTCAAGGGTAAAGGTAGAAGAAGAATAATGATACTTTTTTACATCCATTTTTACATTATACAAACATATAAAGAGAACAAAATTATTCATTTACAAGGATAATGAATACACAGTTGTCCTCTTTTTTCAGTCAGTCTACCCCCCCCCCTCCCCCAAAGAAAACTAAGACTGTACAGTGCAGTACAATATTTACACAAGGAAAACGGTCACTCCGATTACACACACACACACACACTGACAGAGAGAGAGAGAGAGTTTGTCAGTCAATACTGTGGTCCCTCATTCATGGGTACAGTGAAAATACATCAGAGAAGCATAGAATGGAGAGAGACGTCAGAGTTAAGATATTTTACTCAAGAAGGCCATAAGCCCATACTGAAGAGTGCTTAAAATGCATTATAAAAGAAATAAACAATAAATCACATTGGACAACAAGATTAACACCTGATAACAAAAGAATAAACTACGTATTATTCATTTTTCCTTATCCATGTTCATTTTGTCACAATGGATAAGATTAACAGTTGATCACAAAACAACAAACGACTTATTATTTAGTCATTTTTTCCTTATTCATAGTTGTTTTGTCACTATGGAATTTGCCATGTGAAACTCGGCTTTTCTTCCCATTGACAGCGCGGCGCTGCAGTGCAGCGCCACCCATCTTTTTCATTTATTCATAATTTTCTTTTACCAAGACCTCAGAAAGGCAAGAAGGCTAACTGGCTTTCAAGGGAGGGACCTGGGAAATGAACCAACCTGTTTAATATTTTGTACCAAAACAGCCATCGAATGCACTGCTTTTCACGATTGGGATATCGCCATCTCCCTTAGTTTGAATGCTTTCAGCAGAAACAAAGAGAGAGAGACAGACAGACAGACAGACAGAGACACACACATACACAGAGAGAGAGAGAGAGAGAGAGAGAGAGAGAGAGAGAGTCATGTTTCATTGGCAATAGTCTGTTACCATCCTAACGTCCCTTAAGTCAAGGGGTACGACCTATTTAATAAAAATAAAATCAGAGAGAGATAGATCAACTCAGTGCAATATGAATACACATGTAAAATGCAACTCACTTAAATGTTCACTCTCATTGATACTAAAACATCGTACTTCTTAATCCCGAGAACAGTTTGAATGTAAACGTTAGAAAGTCTAAGGTGATAGTTCATTTAAGCGACCATCCAACTACTGATCTACTCAACCTTATACATGCCAAATTCTCAGTATGTTCCTTCTACATATACTATATGGTCATAATCAAGATGTGCGATGTAATCATGTGGAATCTCGTTTCATTTTCTCAGGCTGTTTGCCTCAGCAACATATTCTGTAATGGACACATTAACATGTGACACATGTGCTTGCGGCAAAAAGGAATATATGCATATGGAGGGCACATGATGATGATGATGACACATTAACTTCTGCACTGGCTAATGAAAGAATGCTTCCCATGTTATGTTTTACTGCTAAAGGTAATTAAAAAGTCTGCATTTGCTTCGAAGTGACTGATATTTTGTACAGTTGAAAGGGAAATGATTTTCATTTCTCTAATATATGAACACACTGAACAAACATTAGATGTTGATGTATTTGAAATAAGCCATCTTTTGTTTGCATTTAGACTTCTAGAGAGAGAGAGACAGAAAGACCTACGGACAGACAGGTAACAGAGAGGAAAACTGACAGTCAGACAAGCAACAGACAAAGAAACAGAATGATTCAGGCCATATCAACAAACTTCAATTTTTGTGATACAGCAAGGGAGAGCAACAAATTCCACACGAAGACAAGGGGAAAAATTACGAGACAGACTTTCTTCCTACTTGTCTTTTTTCCTACTACCATGAAGCTGGGTTTCGTTATTATCAGTATTTTCTGTGTGGATTTCCTACTTTATTCATTTATGCATTTTGATCAATTACTGTGGCTTCCAAATGTGTGCATATATGGATACATTGAACATTAGCTGGGTTCCGATGTGGTAATGATCTAATTACCGGGGGAGGGTGGCACAGCTCTTTATTAATTCATCAACTGGTGTTTGCGTGACTCAAAAATTGTATTATACATAAAAGTACTCAGTCAAACGTAGGCACTGAATTGGATCTTTGAACCATGTTCATTTTACACACACACACACACACACACACACACACACACACACACACACACACCCCACACACACAACACACACTTCCTCTCTCTCTCTCTCTCTGTTGTCTTTTATTGTATGTGCTTTGGTCCATCTGGTTTTTAATATGCTCATATGTGTAGTGTAGCAATGACTAGGTGTAAGACAGGTCCATGGAACCTAAAAAACTGTGACCACCCTTGAGTAATAAGGTGTTTTGAAGTTTGAATCTCTCTCTCTCTCTCTCTCTCTCTCTCCTGCATATGCTACGGTTGATTTGGTTTTTACTCTGCTTATATTTGTACAGCAGCACGGATTAGTTGAAAAACATGTCTAACTGCACTTAATGCGACAATCCCTGAGTAATAAAGTATTTTTAAGTTCGAAGCTCTCTCTCTCTCTCTCTCTCTCTCTTCTCTCTCTCTCTCTCTCTCATATTCTTGTCGCCTTTGTGGTATTTATTGCATTTGTGACATTCATTGACAGTTTCTTTTGTAATGCACATGAAATGTTGTCATTTAAAATGGCAAGACAAGCTGAACAAGAAAAAATAAAAGGAACAAGACTGGGGGCAGAAGAGGAGATATGTCACCGACGGTGTATGTCAGGTAGCCATGCACGTGTCATTGCTTTTCTCGGCCGTGTGCGTGCAGCACATCGTGTTTTGCGTGAGACGGCTGCTCCTCAGCGGTGACATAGAGACAAATCACGGCCCTATCACTGACAGTACCACACACACAGAGGACGGAAATGATAACATGGTTGACAGACTCATGCAAGTGATGCAGCAACAGTTCTCTGAGCAAACCAAATTGATAAGGAATGATCTTGGTGAGATCAAAGACGAGCTACGTCAAGTGAAAGAACGATGTGAGGAAATCAACAACAGGTGTAACAGACTGGAGAAAGATCACAGAAACCTGACGGAGACAGTGACAGATATGAATGGTGACATAAAACAATGATGAGAAAGAGGAAATACAACAACTCACAGAGACAATCAGGGATATGAGACACGATGTTGCCCAATTAAAGTCAGACAGACAGGTTAGAAAATTTCTCACGAAGAGATAATTTACGTTTTTTCGGGATTTCTCAGCAAGAATCTAGGGAAACGTTTGACTCATGTGCTACTGCAATCATTGACGTTCTCAATAGTATTGACGACCCTAAAGTCTGGACTACTGATGACATCGTACGAGCACATCGAACTGGACAGACAAGACAAGGGCAACCCAAACCAATGATAGTCAAATTCACCAGGTGGAGAGACAAAATGCTGATTATTACAAACAGAGACATACGACGAAAACTACATGTGAAAGGTATCAGGGTCGCAAACGACCTAACAAGAACACAGGCACAAATTGTTGCAAAAGCACGTAGTGAAGGCAAAAGAGCATACTTCCAAAAGGGACAATTGGTGATTGGACCAAGACACCAGAACAGCGATCTTATGCTCAGATTGTGAGTGGTGCCACAGTTTCAGACTTACAACCTAAACACACCTCCTCTTCCGACGTGAGAGACACGTCCACCTCCGCAAATCGGCGGGATGAAGTCGCTGGTGGGGAACCCCCTCAAGATGGGGAGATGACGAGGGGAGTTGTCACCTCTAACGGGGGCAGAGTCGCGAGTGGTGGTTCCTCTTCCTCCTCCTCTTCCCCGCCTGTCATCCCACGTGCAAACCGGGCCGAGCTTCAGCGTGACGCCAACAGGAGTTCCCAGGGGCATGACACCGGGCGTATTACAGACACGGACGCACGTGCATCACGCGGCAGTCCTGCGGCAGACCGACAGACGGGTGGGAGGGTGAGCATGGGCAGCCAACCGCGACGGACGTCAACAAGCACGGCCCGCGACAGAGGAGCAGGCGGTAACCTTGGCAACAGGAGCTTGCGTTCCGGTACTTCCAGAAAGCCATAGGACAGGCATGGCCATCCAAACCAATGGTCCTTTTTGAATTACAACGTTGAAAATTTGTACAGTAAATTGAAGAACGTTTCCTTCATAAATTATGTAACAAAATTTGATTTTGTTTGTCTCACTGAATGTTTTCTTGATACTTCGTTTGATTTCAGCTGTTTGTTCACTGATTATTTGAAGTTTTACGCTCCAGCTAAGAAATTGTCACACCATGGCAGGAATTCGGGTGGAGATTTATTGTTGGTGAACATTTTTTTAGAAAATTGTGTGAAAGAAATAATGTTAGATTATGATAACACCATTGCCATCAGAGTAAACAAAAATGTATTTGATTTAGACAAAGATCTGATTTTGATTGCATGTTATGTTGCGCCAGAAGGAAGCCCTAGATATAACGAAACATTAATTAAAGATGGGATCTTGATGCTGGAAGAATTAATGCTACAACAGTTTGAAAAAGAAAAAACACATTTTATAATTATGGGAGATCTCAATGCTAGAACAGGTCACGAACAGTTTGCGCCTGAAGACATGACTACTTATTTGGAAGACATTGAGTATGACAGGATGTATAATGAATGTGATGTACGTTGTTCTAAAGATGAAACTGTGAATAGTTTTGGCAAAACATTGTTGAACTTATGTTTCATGTTGGATGGTTTTTGTGATGGAGATACAGAGGGTGAATACACTTTTGTGTCTCCAAATGGGTGTAGTGTGATTGACTATTTTCTTGTTCCCTATAATCTGGTATCATGCTTTGATTTACGGGTAGGTAACTGTGTTGATTCATGGCATCTACCTGTTGAGGTAATATGGAAAAGGGGAAATAATCATACAGATGTAGAAAGTGCAAGACAACAAGGGGAAGAAAAAATTGTATGGTCTGAAGAATTAGCAAGTTTATTTGTACACGAGCTTGATGGTTCTGAGTTCAACAATTGTCTACAGACAGCTTTCGGTTTGTTAGATTATAATGTGAATGACAGTTCGGAGCAGTTTACTAAGGCTTTATGCGGGGCAGCTGCGTGTATGGTACGAACAGTGAGACAAGGACAAAAGAAACAGAATGATTGGTTTGATAAGGAATGTGAAAGAAAGAAACAAGAAGTTAAGAGGCTACTGAAAAGATTCCAGAGATGCAAAACAGAAAAAGAAAAAAGAGAAAAAAGAGAAGCATATGTCATATCACGAAAAGAGTATGTTAAACTAAGGAAAACGAAAGAAAGGGAATACGAAGATAAGAAAATAAGAACACTCAAAGATTCCATCAATGAGATAAGAAAATAAGAACACTCAAAGATTCCATCAATGACTCCAGGACATTCTGGTCAATAATAAGATCTGTTAATAGAAAGGCTTTGTGTACAATGAAATCTCTATTGAACAATGGTACAATCATTTCTGCAGTGTTTTCAATGATATCGGGGGAAATACTGCACAAGAGAGTAATATAGTAGAGGAAGAAAATAATTTTGAGCCACTTTTCAATGAGCCTATAACTAAAGAAGAAGTGACTGCGAGTATCAGGCATTTGAAAGCAGGAAAGAGCGCAGGACCAGATCAAATAATCAGCGAAATGTTAAAACATGCAAATGCTAATGTAATTGATTTCCTTGTCCATTTATGTAACAAGCTTTTTGATAATGGCATTTTCCCGTCAGAATGGGCAAAGTCCATAATAATCCCAATTCATAAAAAAGGAGATGTGAATAATCCAGATAATTATAGAGGAGTCGCTCTAACAAGTATAGTGAGTAAAGTTTATACATATATTTTGAATAAGAGATTAACAAAGTGGGCAGAAAAAGAAGAGAAAATAGTTGAAGAACAAGCTGGATTTAGAGCAAAATACAGTACTATTTTCACACTTTACTCCCTTGTGCAGAAGCATTTACTTTTAAATAAGAAACTTTATGTTGCATTTGTGGATTTTAGGAAGGCATTCGATTCTGTGAATCGTAATAATCTTTGGAATGTATTACGTAAAAGTGGTGTGAATGGAAAATTATATATGGCTCTAAGAGGAGTTTATAACTCAGTGCTTGCATGCGTGCGTGAGAAGTGTGTATATTCAGATTATTTCGAATGCCCTAAAGGAGTGAAACAGGGGTGTCAATTGAGTCCTCAATTGTTTTCATTTTTCATTAATGAATTAGCAGTGGAACTGTCAAGAAAAGGCAGGCATGGCATTCAAATTATCCCTGGGGTTATTGAGATATTCCTATTGCTGTTTGCAGACGATGTTATTCTTCTCTCTGGTACAGTCAAAGGCTTACAAAACCAGTTAAATGTCTTAAAGGAAGAATCGGATCGACTAGCTTTAACAGTTAACATGGATAAAACTAATATTATGATTTTCAGGAAGGGTGGACATTTATCAAAATACGAAAAATGGTTCTATGGAATTAACGAGGTTAAAGTTGTTAATTCTTATAAATACTTAGGAATGATATTTTCGACAAAATTAAGTTTAAATTATGCATGGGAAGAATCTTGTAATAAAGGGAAAAAGGGTGTTATTGAAATTCTAAAATCCTTACGGAAGCTCAATTCTATTGATTGTAATTTATATTGGAAAATGTTTGATACACAGATAGAACCTTTACTTACATATGCAGCTAAAGTATGGGGTCTTACTGTAAATCCACATATGGAAAAAGTTCATACATATGCTATAAAACGTTTTTTGGCTGTACCAATTCACTCTTCTAACACTGTTTTATATGGAGAAACTGGAAGATATCCTTTATACATTAGAACCTTTGTGAAGAGTATTAAATACTGGTTGAAATTGTTAAGGCTTCCACAATCTCGGTTATGTAAACAGGCATATGAAATGACGGTTATTCAAATGGAAATAGGAAAACAGAATTGGGCCTATCAGGTAAAAAAGGCTTTATCAGAACTTGGGTTTGGAATCGTGTGGTTGTCCCAGGGAGTAGGAAATGAGTGTCAGTTTATTAATGAATTTAAAGACAGGCTTATTTGTTCGTTTAAACAAAATTGGCACTCAGATATGGAAAACAAAGAAAAATATAGTTGGTTCTTCTCATTTAAAGATGTTTTTCAAACCGAAAAATATCTCAGTGTTGTTACGGATAAATGGCAAATAACTAATTACACAAGATTTAGATTAAGAACACTTGGTTTCAATGCAAATAAAAATTGGTTTCAACCTGGGACGTCCACAGTATATCCTTGCTCCTTATGTGGAAACAATGTCGATAATGAAAAACTTTTTATTCCAATGCCAAATTTTTGACACAATACGTGGAAAATGCAAAGTTTTTGAATCCGACATGGCCAAAAGACAAGATGTTGTATCTATTTTGTCGTCTGATGACGAAGTCATAATCAAATCAGTGGCACTATACATTGCGGAAGCACAAAAAATAAGACATAAACATTTACAAGCCCGACAATAGTGCTAGACAATATCATACTGGGATTAATTTAATCTCCTTTGACTGATATGGGCTATATCACGTTAACTCCAAAAGAAGCCGCTTTATTATAGACTCTGTTTTGTAAAGAGCTGTTTTCATTTGCTTTATTTTGCTTTGTTTGCCGATAATTTAAGAGTAGCTAATAATATGAAATTAATGGTATATTTGTAGAATATGTTAGAAGTGGATATTGAAAGGGTATATAGACACTTAAGGGTCTACTATACATGTTAACAAAAAAACAAACCAAAAAAAAAAATATAAAAGGCATAGTGATGTCCCTTGTTAACAGAGTATTATGGGGCAGTTATGTGAAGATTATATTATTATCACTAAATGTAAGGTTTGGGTGGTCTAGCCCAGATGTTTCATCATATTACAGTTTTGATGTGTGTGTGTGCGTGCGCACGAGCGCGCGCCCGCGCGTGAGTATATGGGTGCGTGTGTGTGTGTGTGGGTGTGTGAAAAAGATTTTGGTTTGCCTAAACCTAGACAAATTATTGGCCTGAATGTAGGAACACTGTTCTGATATTTTTTTGTTTGTTTGCATTATGTAGTACTGATAAAATGGATGATTGTTCATTATATATGATTTGAATATGTTCGACTATTCAAGGAATGGATGTTCGATATTTTTTTTGATTATGCGTGAAGAATTTGCGCACATACAAAGAGTGGATTATGTGTCGCACTACTGGAAAATTGTTATCCCCCTTGTCAAAAGACCTTTTCGGGTAATGACAATAAACAGTTTCAGTTTCAGTTTTCAGTTTCTCTCTCTCTCTCTCTCTCTCGTATGTGTTATGGTTCATGTACTTTTCAATACGCTTGTATGTGTAGACTAGAAAAGTTTACATGTAAGACAGGTATGATGAGACCTAATGCGGCTATCCTTGTGTAATAACATGTTTTGAAGTTTGAAACTCCTTTCTCTGTCTCTCTTTGTCTCTCTCTCTCTCCTCCTCCTCCTCTCCCCCCTCTCTGTCTCTCTCTCTATCTCATTCGCACGCCACGGACCGACTTCAGTTTCTTTGCTATTCTGTTTTGAAGATAACGTGAAGAGTGAAGATTTCATCACATCCCTTTTATTCCATTTTGCATACTCTCCATAGTCGCTCGTCCCTTCAGCACCGGACACTGAGGGACGTTAAGTGTCTTCAACATGCACTCTGGAACCGGTGAATAAAGGGGATGGAGAAGCGGGCGGTGATAGGTGGAAGGGGAGGGGGGGAGAAAGTCAAACCATCTTTACACTCTCTTTTTCTTCTTCCTTTTTCGTTCGCCGTCTCCATAGTCAGACCACATCCGACCATGAATGTGGCCGCCATGGACAAGCGACATTCTGGTCTAATGTAGACGACTGTGTAGACATTTGCATTACATTGCATGGTAAATGTACAATAATTTGTCTGAAGGCTTCTGCAGGCCTGGTTTCTCTGGTTCGAATTTTCTTTCTTTTTCTTAAAACCAAAACCGGCGTCTTTTCCTTCTCTTCTTTCTTACTGTCGTTCTTATTGTTGTTGTCCCCTCTATCCCTTCTTCCTTTCTTCTTGTTACTGTGTGTTTCTGCATCTTCTACAACTTTTTCATCTTCTTCGTCTGTGTTAACTTCTCCTCCTCTTCCTCTTCCTGCTACTACTACTACTACTACCACTCCAACTACTACTACTACCGCTACTCTTTCTGTTACTTCTGCGTCTACTTCTTCCACTCCTTAACTGGTGTCTTTTTATCATCACTATCATCACCATCTTCATGTTGTTAAAAAACATGTGTTAATGTAGACCCTATATGGGCGTGGGCTACATGCGAACAAGCATTTTTATGTTTATGCTACTACCAGTCCTGCAGACGCCTTCTGACAAAGCATTGTAACATACAGTATAATGCAAATGTCTACAGTCACCTACATAAGAATTGTTGTAGTTCTTGTTCCTCCTCTTTTTATTCTGTTCTTCGTCTTCTTTTTCGCCTTCTGCTCCTTCTCTTTTTCTTCTTCTATTACATGTAAAACTTACAATCTTTACAGATGCAATGTCGTAATAATGATAATAAAATAATAGCCGGTCCCATCGGTCCGAAGGATGAGTGGGCATAATGGTCTTTATGGCCTGGTATGGGTCTTCATGTGGGATGCAAAACCGATCCTGAAAACATATGTACTTCTGCAGGCGTTGTATGGGCGGTAATCCTGCAGTCTTGGGTTCTGATTTGGCCAATCCCTCTTATGTTGAATGGAAGCTGTTCTGCGCTGTTCACATGTCACTGTGTCCGACTTACTTTGCTGCGGGCAATGTTTTCCCACTGGTTCTGTAGCTGCCACAGCTTATATTTAAAGTATGAGAGATAGAGGCAGATGGAAGTCCATGATCGCCAATGCCATACGGCAGGGCACCTGATGATGATGATGATGAATATGTGCATGATACGTTCTTCTTCTCCCTTAACTCCACCAAGAGTTACTGGAGCACCATACTAAAGAACTGTTCACCAGATTCTTCCTGCTATGTCACTGGGTCTCTGCAAATATATTTCTCTGTCCGCTCCACAATGTTGTCAGTTCGTCCTCCTCCCCCCTCCCTCTACAATTCTCTGAAAGGATTGGTTTAGCAAGGCTACTGGATCTTGTTACATGAGCGTACCAACGTAGTTTTTTTTTCTATGGTCCAACGTCTTTGCTGGTGATGTGATCAGTGTGTCTGATGTTTAGTATTTCGTGATAACATCTCATTTCTACGGCGTGGATTCGTCTTTCAAAACTCCACTGTAAGGGTTCGTGTCTCACATTCATACAGTAACACAGAATGAACCAGTGTATGTAAGAGCTTAATTCTGTGTTTCATGCAGACGTCCTTGTCCTTCTGTACAGCTTTCATGCCACATCTTGTCGACATTTCATCTAGTCTCTTCACAAGCTTGACGAGTTCTTGCTCACTGTTTGCCAGGCCCTCAATGTCGTCTCTGTGATGATTTTTCTCGGTTTCTGACTGTGTTGACAAGATTTTCTTGTTCATCACTCATGACACGTTCCAGGAATATGTTGAAAAACGTTGGGGAGACAGAAGGCAGACCAGACAAACCCCAAACGAATTGTGGAACCATTCTCAAATAATACCCAGTCTCAGCACTGCACTGGTTGCTTTGGAGTATAGTTTGCTGAATGCTGAATTGCACTGATTAGCTTTTGTTCGATGTTGAACATCTGTGCGGCCTCTAATGCCTCTTGTCAGCAAGAACAAAGCCATTCTAGCAGGCGAAGTCCCCTATCATGGGCACTCTCATTTCAGTATTGGTTTCAGAAATTCCTCCAGTCTTCTTGGTGTTCCAGTCACCATGAATGTTGGTAATGTTGTTGTTATTGTTGTTGTTCTTCTTCTTGTTCTTTCTTTTTTTTTTTTTTTTTTGTTGACAACTTTACTGATGACCGTTTGAAGCTGGGTGTAAATTTTTTCAATCTGATCATCATCATAATCCGATAATAATAATAATAATAACGATAATAATAATAATAATAATGATAATAATAATATTAATAATAATTACAATATTTATATAGCGCAAAATCTTGAATAGAATCAAATCTAAGTGCTGAACATACACATACGCACACACACACATGACTATAAATGGGGAAAAAGAAGAAAAGCAATGGAAAATTATAGAAAACATATTACATACAAATACATATTACAATGTGATTTCACACCGTGTGGAGACAGGCTGCAGAGGGGGTTGAGTGAGGTCAGGATTTTATGCAGAGGAGAAAAGGTGAGTTTTGAGAGCGGACTTAAAGGAGACAAAAGTAGGTTGCTGACGGACTGAAAGAGGAACTTTGTTCCAGGAGAGTGGACCAGAAACATAGGTATTGAGCTTAGTGCGTGGAAAGCGAAAAGTCAGAGGATCGCAGGCAGAGCGGAGGGTACGTGAGGGAACATAGATCTCAACTAGGCTTGACAGGTAATCGGGGGCTGCGTTATTGAGGCTTTTGTAGCACATGGTATCTAGTTTGTACTGCATGCGCTTTGATACAGGGAGCCAGTGAAGTTGTGCCAGGAGAGGGGAGAAGTGGTCAGCTTTTTTCTTTTTGAGAACAAGGCGTGCAGCATTGTTTTGGATGCGCCGCAGGATGTGAATGGTGGAGGCAGGAAGACCAGACAGGAGTGAATTGCAATAGTCAATGCGAGACATTATGAAGGAGAGAACGAGTTTTGCAGTTGTTTCGACAGAAAGATACTTCCTGATCAGGCTTATACGATGGAGGTAATAGTAGCTAAATCTGGCAGTTTGAGAAACAAAGTTGTTCATGAGAGGGTAGAGTCAAGGTAGACACCAAGGTTCTTAGCTGAATCAGAAATTGGGACTGATGTGTTACATAATGGGAGAGAAAGAGGAGGCAGCTGAGAAAGTTTCTGACGGGTGCCAATGAGGATAGCTTCTGTCTTGTCGTCGTTAAGCTGAAGTTCACTGTATGTCATCCAGTTCTTAATGTCCGAGTAACAGTCAGTGGTGCGAGTCAAGAGGCGCTGTACATTGTCAGGTGAGTCACTGTCTTGAAGTTGGGTGTCATCAGCATAGAAGTGGTGT
>JAPXFY010000018.1:21008739-21013739 GCA_030674185.1 Monoplex corrugatus | reverse complement strand
GAAGGATTGAAGAAATTGTCCACAGGAAAAATACATGCACATCAACTGGTTGCTTAAAATCGAAAGATAGCACGCTTATCATGGAAAAAGACAAAATATTAGACAGATGGGGGGAGTACATTAAAGGACCTTTTTGAAGATGACAGAAACGAAGAACACATTATGAAAAAGAACTTTGAAGGACCACCCATAATGAAAGATGAAGTTAGAGCAGCACTGAAAAAGATGAAACCAGGAAAAGCCCCAAGACCAGACAACATTACTACAGAGATGACTGAAGCCCTGGAGGAATTTGGTATAGAAAAAATAACAGTCCTCCTAAATGAAATTTACCACACTGGAAAAATCCACAAAGATATGTCAAAATCAATTTTCATTGCACTTCCAAAGAAGACAGGGGCTATAGAATGCGAACTCCATCGCACAATCAATTTGATGAGTCATATTACAAAAATCCTGTTAAGAATAATCATGATGAGGACAAGGAATAGAATCAAAAGAGAAATAGCAGAAGAACAGTGTGGATTTGTGGAAGGGAAAGGAACTATTAATGCCATATACATCCTGAGAACTATCACAGAGAGGTCAATCGAGATGAATAAAGGTTTGTATTTATGCTTTGTTGATTATACCAAGGCTTTCGATCAGATAAGACATGAAGAATTGATCAACCAACTAGAGATGGAAAAGATCTACGAATAATCAGAAATATGTACTGGGAACAAACAGCTGCAATGAGAATAGAAAACGATATAAGCTCTTTCCAAAACATCAAAAGAGTAGTCAGACAGGGTTGTGTTTTGTCACCAGATCTGTTTTCATTTACAGCGAAAACATCATGAGAAACCTAGAAGAAGACCCTGGATTAAAGGTTGGAGGAAAAATGATAAACAACATTCGATACGCAGATGACACCGTGCTAATTGCAGAAAATGAAAGGGGCCTACAAAACCTTGTGAATATACCTGAAATAGAAAGCAAATGTAAGGGGTTGGAACTAAACAGCAGGAAAACTGAAGTCATGGTGATCAGTAAAAAACATGAAATCCCCTCATGCAAAATAACAGCAGACGGCAAGACCTTGAGACAGGTTGATAAGTTTAAATACCTGGGAACGATCATTTCATCAGACGGCAGATGCACATCAGAAATAGCCAGCAGAATCGGCCAAGCCAAAACAGCATTCAACAAGCATTCTTACCAACAAATGCCTATCAATTAACATCAGGAAGAGAGTTCTTAAATGTTATATAGAACCAATACTGTTGTACGGTTGTGAGGCGTGGACAGTCAACAAGCAAAGCCAGAACAAGATTGAGGCAGCCGAGATGTGGTTTCTAAGAAGAATGTTGAGAGTTCCATGGACAGCAAATAAAACAAACGAGACAGTCGTGATGGAGGCAGACACAGGTAGATCATTCATAAGGAAGATTAGGAAAAGACAGGCAATATTTATAGGCCATTTTATGAGGAAAGGGGATTTGGAGCACCTGGTCACAACGGGAAAGCTGGAGGGAAAGAAAGCACCAGGTAGACCCAGGGAGAAAATACTGGACGGACTTGCAGAGTGGCTGAAGACAAAGAGGGTGGAAGAGATGCTTGAGGCAACAAGAGATAGAGACAGATGGAAGACCATGATCGCCAAAACCAGGCGGCAGGGCACCTGATGATGATATACATATGTATATGTATATATTGTATGTATATATATATATATATATATATATATATATATATAATATATATATATATATATATATGGTTAATGCTCGTGGGTTCGAATCCCGGGGTGCGCTACATCGGAACTGGCCTTCTCACTGTCCCATCTTATTAACATCATTGTTGTTCTGGTGATGTATAAGATTACATAAGTCCCCCTTCTCCCACTTTCCTGGGATGGTTATCCCTGTCGGCCACATCACCTCAGGTGGGTGTCGACGTAAAAACCAAACCAAACCAATCAATCAATTGTGCCCATAGAACTTTCTATGTGCGTCCGATCTCCAGTTTATCCAGCGCTTAGATTTGATTTTAACAAGATTTTGCGCTATATAAATATTGTAATTATTATTATTATATTATACCTGACTTTCTTCACAAAGTTAGGGAAAGGTAAAATTAGTTATGAACGGGTACCTGACTTTCTTCACAAAGTTAGGGAAAGGGAAAGTTAGTTATGAATGGGTACCTTTTTTCACAAAGTCAGGGAAAGGTAAAGTTAGTTATGAATGGGTACCTGACTTTCTTCACAAAGTCAGGGAAAGGTGAAGTTAGTTATGAATGGGTACCTGACTTTCTTCACAAAGTTAGGGAAAGATGAAGTTAGTTATGAATGGGTACCTGACTTTCTTCACAAAGTTAGTTGGAAAGGTAAAGTTAGTTATGAATGGGTACCTGACTTTCTTCACAAAGTCAGTTGGAAAGGTAAAGTTAGTTATGAATGGATACCTGACTTTCTTCACAAAGTTAGAGAAAGGTAAAGTTAGTGATGAATGGGTACCTTTCTTCACAAAGTTAGTTGGAAAGGTAATGTTAGTTATGAATGGGTACTTTCTTCACAAAGTTAAGGAAAGGTAAAGTTAGTTATGAATGGGTACCTGACTTTCTTCACAAAGTTAGGGAAAGGGAAAGTTAGTTATGAATGGGTACCTGACTTTCTTCACAAAGTCAGGGAAAGGGAAAGTTAGTTATGAATGGGTACCTGACTTTCTTCACAAAGTTAGGGAAAGGTGAAGCAGCGAGGAACAGGAGATGGGCACCGCTCTCATAATGCTTTTCCCCGAGAAAAGTTGAAGTCTCTACCACCTCACTCCTCCACGAGCTCAGGTTACGGGACATTCTTTTTTGTCGGCTGGTTCAAATGAATACATAAAAATGGGCAGACTGGGTCACGGACAATACTGTCAACAGGCAGAAAGAGATGCAGCGGCATAAAACATGAACCGACATAATCGATGAAGCTTGCATAACAGGTTCAGAAGGAAGGGGAGAGGGGAAGCGAGGGAGAGAGAGAGAGAGAGAGAGAGAGAGAGAGAGAGAGAGAGAGACAGACAACACACAAGAGAGAGAGAGAGAGAGAGAGAGAGAGAAGAGGCATACAGACAGACAGAGACACAGAGACGAAGAAAGAGAGACAGAAAGAAGGGGGGGGGGGATGGTAAGAGGAGGGGAGAAAGAGAAAGAGAGAGGGAGGGCAGGGGCTGCAGACAGAAAGATACAGGGAACAAGACAACTTTAATTACAAAGAGAATTATGACAACAGTGTAATATAGTCATTAAAGCAGCAAATCAATGGACAGAGAGCCAGCCAGCATCGCAATCATACACGCCTGAGACAGTGACTACAGGCTTCACACGGTTTTTTTATACAGGCTGCCGCCTCTCAGAAAGGGGGTGCACATAACAATGAAATCTCACAATTGTATAAACATTAAATACGTCGTAACAACGTTCCTCATTCTGCTTTGTATAAATACATACCAAATTATTTTACAGTTTTATTATTTGTTTGCTGACGACATTAACAAGACAAATTTAAACGAAGAAGACCTTCTATAAACACTTTGGCGGAGTAAGTTATTTTCTGATTTATTTCAATATTGGACTGAAAAGTTGAAAATGAATTTCATCGCATTTTGCATGTCACCATAATGGAAACAGCATATGAAAACAATTTGTTTATAACGTTAATGAAACATCTGACATCCCAGTCCTAAAGTGTCTAGCAATATTCACTGAGAAATGAACAGGGACACACGTCATATGATCGATACAAATCGAACTGTCTGCTCTCCTGAACGTGAACATTCTAATTTTGCACCATACAGTCACAGTCAATTAATATTTCACTAAATCTACGAATAAACCCACTGATAGCATTTGCTCCCTGTATGATCCATACTACGTTAAAACCACACTCCCACACATCTGTCATCCAGTTCCTTTTACCTCTGGCATCAAACTGAAGCAATATATTATACGTTTTATAGCAATCGGTATGCTTCCAATTGCGTTAAGCTAAACCAGCATCTCATACACTGCAAAGCAAAAAACAAACCTATTACGGGTCTGTTTGTCTCGCCTAAAACTAAGGTTCATCCGGCGTTTGAGGTGGAACATCCAAAATTCTTTTCAAGGAGTTCAATTTTTTACGACACAGGGACAGAAAGCAACAAACTCTCATAAAGGGAGACCATTTCCTTCTGAACTTCTTCCCACTGATTTTTTTTTTTTTTTTTTTGCTCGGTATCATTAGGTAACTTAATCCATCCTCATTTCTAACATTTGTAAAATTTATACACACGTTTACAAATATGTTTGTCATCTCACTCCCCTCTTGAAAAATGTTTGTTGTTACTGTTTGAACATATTATCCAAATTTGATGAAGACCGATTCAGCGAGGAGCTTTGAAGAAGAAAATATAAAGAAAGAAGACATTTAAGATGCCTACAAACAGCCGAATGTCCCTGTTGGTAGCTTAATTCAACAATAAATGAACAAACAAACAATAAATCAGTACAAAAAGTGAAGAAAAGAGTTAGGGAACAGAACGTCAGGCCATTTTCTTCGTCTGTTTTCTTTCTTTTCTTCTTCTTCTTCTCCTCCTTCTCCATTTATTTTTCTTATCAAGTTGTGTCAGTCGGCGTGACTCAAAATATGTTATGCAACTGTGGCTATACACTAAATCATATCTCTGATCCAACTTTGGTTCACACACACACACACACACACACACACACACACACACACACACACACACACACACACCACACGCACACGCACACGCCACACACACAATCACGCACGCACGCACGCACACACACACACACCACACACGCACCACGCACGCACGCACGCACACACACACACACACCGCAACACAACACAACACAACACAACACAACACAACACAACACAACACAACACAAGCACACATGCGCAAACACACACACATTCATGGGACGCTATGGGCCAGTCCGAATTCTCCTACTCTTTTTCT
>JAPXFY010000018.1:20993739-20996239 GCA_030674185.1 Monoplex corrugatus | reverse complement strand
CCAACGTGGCAAGATCAAGTGTGCAACCTTCCACGTGACAAGATCAAGTGTCCAGCATTCCAGGTGACAAGACCAAGTGTCCAACCTTCCACGTGACAAGATCAAGTGTCCAACCTTCCACCAACCTTCCGCGTGGAAAGACCAACTGTCCAACCTTCAATGTGGCAAGACTAAGTATCCAACCTTCCACTGTGGAAAGACCAAGTGTCCAACCTTCCACGTGGCAAGATCAACTGTCCACATCAACTGCAAGATCAATGTCCAACTTCAGGCAAGATCAAATGTCCAAACTTCCACATGGCAAGATCACGTGTCCAACCTTCCACGTGGCAAGATCAAGTATCCAACCTTCAAGTTTTGTAAAAAGTATGGTTTGCCAAGCACTAAGCATCTACATATCAAATACTAGCTTTGCTGGATAGGACTCGCTGCCTCTAAGAAAGACAACCGTAGCTGAAAGATGCTGAACGGAGAGATGGAGCATGGACACCGTGACCACGGATGACCTCTAAAGTAATAGGATACTCTGAAGGCTGACCATCAGCTGTGTGCATCACCACCACCGAATGGAAAGACACTGTCCGTAACAGAGTAAACTGGCCACAGCAGTGCACATTAGGACAGAGCAGAACAGCTCCTGTTCAACAGAGACCGGCGGGAGCAGATCCCAGCACGAAACACTAATTCCCATGCAGTCTGGAAGAACATGTGCTCCCACGATCGGTGTTATATCCCACATAAAGACCCATCATATCAGACACTGAACACCAGCATGCTTGCCTTCTCATCCGTGGATTGACAGGAAAGACCATCATTATCATCTTTATCGTCACGGCATAAATGAATGAAAACCATCAGAATCTGAATCAAAACCGAACTTGAACTCTCTCTCTCTCTCTCTCTCTCTCTCCTCTCTCTCTCTCTCTCTCACACACACACACACACACACACACACACACACATACTCTCTCTCTCTCTCTCAGTCAGCAGCACCAGCAAGAGACAACCAGACACGTAACACTGGGGAACACTGGGGAAGAGGATGAAATCCATGCTGAACACAGTCACAATTTACGACAGGCTGTGGACAGATCGGATGCCACACGTACAAGGTGACAGCTGTGAAATCCCGTGATGTTCAAACGGACGTCGCCGTGAAAGATTCATGGCGCGTAATTGGAATGGGGATTTGTTTTTCGCGGTCCCATCCTGCACATCACTGCAGCGGTATTGTCTCCCCTGTCGTTCTTGTCTGTTCCCCGACACACTTCCACATCCAGCGCTTAGTTTCGTTAGCGTCGCGCTGTGTTATAGTTTATAGCAGTAGAAAACGCAACTGAATCTTAACACCCATGCGCGCTTAAATAATCCATCAACATGGTGAAAAAGTGTAAAGACATAACAAAAGACAAAAAAATATGAACTGTTAAATAAATAGAAATAAAAATGGTCAAGCCATTTCAACAATCTTCCTATTTATACAAACATTCTGCAGAAACGCAAGAATTTGTATTTATCAACGTCACTGTGACCTGAAGAAGTTTCGAGTGAAATGAAATCTGTCGTACATCGAGGTCAATGGCAGACTATCATGACAGTGAAAACAGAAAGTAAATCTTGTCAGAAGTCCCTGAGAAGATGTCGTTCATACACCTTCCTTAAAAAAACTATTGATTTTAGGTACTTTGTTGTTGTTGTTGTTGTTGTTGTTTTAGTCCGTGTGACCTGGCTTCGATCGTAAAGCTTTACCTTCCAAACTGACACTTCCGCGAGTCCACACCTTTGATCAAACACTGGTGAAGATCCATTCAAAATCAACAGAGAAAATCTTGTGCACACATCTTCTCACAAACAGACACATTTGCATTTCATTCCAGTCGATATGAAATACTTTTCTTTATTAAAATGTCATATTAAAAAATTGAGCATACCCTTTTAAACAATAACCATCAGCAATGACATCATGATGTATAAAAAGAATTCATACGGAACAGCAAACAATGATTTTCCTCAAAGGATTTCTTTGGGTTTGTTTGTGTTGTTAAGGACCAAACGGTTGATTGTATCTTGAAGTTTGTTATTGTTGTTGTTGTTGCTGCTGTTTCTGCTGTTATTGTTGTTGGTAGTGGTGATGTTGTTCTCGTTGTTGTTGTGTTTTGCTGGGTTTTTTTGGGGGGTGGGGGTGGGAGGGGGGGCTTTTGTGTTATTATTTTTTGAAGGGGAGGGGGGAGATCTTTTTGCTTGGTTGTCTTTGTTTCCTATTTACCCTCGCCAAGGTAGACAACTCTGCTTTCTCTCCCGTACTCCTTTTCGATGTTCTTGAAAGTGCAACCCTTGGCCGTGACTTCTGTAAAAAGTAGTGGGTAAGACAGGAAGAACTGATCAATCAACTGAAAAAGCTCAATGTTGATGGAAAAGACCTAACAATAGTAAGGAATATGCATTGAGAACAAACAACAGCAATGATAGTAGAAAAAGGTATAATCTCTTTCCAAAATGT
>JAPXFY010000018.1:20986239-20988739 GCA_030674185.1 Monoplex corrugatus | reverse complement strand
GTTCATGTTAAACACAACCTTAATCATTGTGTCATTGCAGAGTCTGGAGTTTCTTCATTGCACTCAGACATTTCCATATCCGCTCCATCCAAATGGCATCACCCTATGCGCTCCACCCAAAACAGCTAAATCTGCCAGCAGTTATCTGGCAGACTTCCTGAACCTGTGCAAAACCCTATGTGCTGGGTAGGTCTTGAAATGGCAAAAGGAGGAGAGATAGGGAGACTATGAACCAGTAGACTGACATTAAAAAAAAAACGATGGGAAGATTACGATGGGCAGTGAACAGGCCAGCTTTTAATGCTGTGGGCTGGGATTGAACTCGAGATGTTAGATCTTGAGTCCATGATCACAAAGTCTCTGGTGAAAAAAGCTGTGAGAGCAACAGACAGAGAGAGAGAGAGAGAGAAGAGAGAGAGAGAGAGAGAGGAGAGAGAGGAGAGAGAGAGAGAGAGAGAGAGAGAGCGAGAGAGAGAGAGAGTCTGTGTGTCTGTCGCTGTTTGTCTCGTGTGTGTGTTTGTGTGTGTGTTGTGTGTGTGTGTGTGTGTGTGTGTGTGTGTGTGTGTGTGTGTGTGTGTGTGTGTGTGTGTGTGTGTATGTGTGTGTACGTGTGTGTGTGTGTGAGGTGTGTGAGTGAGTGTGTGTGTGTGAGTGTGTGTGTGTGTGTGGTGTGTGTGTGTGTGTGTGTGTGTGTGTGTGTGTGTGTGTGTGTGTGTGTGTGTGTGTGTGTGTGTGTGTGTGTGTGTGTGTGTCTGCCTGCCTATTTATGTAAGTCGTTAGGGAAGGCAATAAAGTGGAAAAACGTAGAGTAAGTTTGCAACAAGGGCTCAAGTCTATCGCTCAACTGAAAGGTCTTGGGGGCGGCACGTATAATAAAACACCGTCTCCCGGCTGGGGTTGTGAGAAGACCACAATTACTGTTAGTGACACCCAGTTTGGCAGTTTGTTTTGCACGTGAATAGAACCAGTAGCTAGGGGCTATAACACTTACTGACTGCTCGGACCCCTGATGTATATGCAGATATATGCAAATATATGCACAGATGATTCCACTGGCAAAGGGGATAACCTGACAAGTATTGAATGGCTTATTACAGTCATCTGGAACGCTATTCCCTGGATCTGGACAGTCCGTACTGCCCTTTCTCTTCCTGTTTTCAAAATCCAATTACAGACACATGTTTCCTTGAGCCTTTAATTTCTAAGTACTCAAAACTTTTTTAAAAAAAGATGTAGAAATCTGACAAAGCTCTGTTAATTTAAAGTTTGGGTATATACTGTGTTGTTGTGATGGTGGTGGCCATTGATTTAATGTCTATTCACTGAAGTGATTTTAGACCCCCAAAATATTTTAAGGTGGGTGGGATGGGGTGTAGGTGGAGAAGGAGCAAAGGGAGACACTTGTATTTAGTCAGTCTTGAGACGGAAGGAAGGTAAAGACAACGTGAACAGGGATGGTAAATGCTAACAAACGAAATAACTTGCCTTGAATAACTATCTAAACACTGAAGTAGCTAAACGTGAAAATGAACACACAATGTAAGGAATTTTAAGTATTTAGCTACTGGACTTTTTGACAGGCTGGACAAAAAGTTCGTATGTCAATAATGCTGATTCAAATAATTGATATAGGAAACTGTATTCTTGGAAAAATAAAGAATGTGTCGTTCTATCCCAACGCAAGAAAGGAGATGATTAGTGTTTATTTTTTTCCCGACAAAGACACAATAATACTCCTGGTGTATTTTGTTTTGAAAGCATCGCGTTTCCAAACTGTGTTCTTAGAAAGTAAAGAGATGTGTCCTTTTATCCCAACACATGGAGATGATTAGTATTAGTGTTTATTTTTTCCCGTCAAAGACAATCGATATTCCTGATGTATTTTGTTTTTGCATGCATCACGTTTCCACATACACATAAGAGACTGTAAAAGTCTACTGATTTTGAAATGTTTATTCACTGTGCTGATTACAAAATTCATGTTAACAGAATTATACTTTCTCTGATTGTCTTGGAACTGCTTCCAAACATAGGAGTCCAAGTTATAATATTCACTCAAGGAGACAAAATCGTGTATATCATTCGATTTTGATGAGCCCTTAGCCTGTCCTTTGACAGGTATGTCAACTATATCATTATGATAAAACAAACAATGAGATGGTATCCAACAGCAGGTAATGTGAGTGTTTCTTGTGGATGTGAATTAAGTGGCTTATTTTTTACTATAATGTCAGATCCCGTTTGTAATTTTAATAATTCCAGCTTTCAGTACTGATTTCGATTCAACATAAAAGGATTTCTAATACAGTCTTAGGAAAAGTTATTAAGTAATTAAAAGCCATCAGTGCTGCAACACGCTCATCTGTAAATATTGATTTGTTGGGTCTACATGGAAAGATTTCTCTATTTTAACAGCAGGTATTAAAACACTCTAGCTGGAGAAAGAGAGAGAGAGAGAGAGAGAGAGAGAGAGACGGACAGACAGACAGACAGACAGGCA
>JAPXFY010000018.1:20968739-20981239 GCA_030674185.1 Monoplex corrugatus | reverse complement strand
GCAGAAGAATAGATCCATTCGCTAGGGGTTAACACTTAGAGCTTGCTGGAACCACTTCAATGTATGGAGATGTATGCAAATGTAGGCATAAGTGGTTTCATTATCAAGGGAATAATGGTGTGGGTAGACACTACTGACAACCGTTATTAAGTACTTCAAACTGACTGCAAGTTGGGTCGAATTTCGGACTTTTGACGTAGCAGAAACGGATAAACTGACAGTTGGAGTTGGGTCAAATTTGAGACTTTTGCCATAGTAGAAACGGATAGACTGACTGACAGTTGGAGTTGGGTCAAATTTCAGATTTTCGCCATAGATAAACGGATAAACTGACTGACAGTTGGAGCTGGGGTCAAATTTCAGACTTTTGCCATAATAGAAACTGATAAACTGACTAACAGTTGGGTCGAATTTCAGAGGTTTCATAGAAGAAATGGATTATTATTGCTTTCCTTGTTTCCCTCTCTCTCTCTCTCTCTCTCTCCACCTCTTATTTCATAGAAGCAAAAAAAACTGGGTACCAAACGTCCGTTGTATTTTGTATCGGTATGGTTTTGGTTTTGTGTGGGTGAATGAAGGTGTCCAGGATATCAACCAATTTTGCATGCTTTTAAAGATAGATTGATTGCATGTAGATGGCAGGAACGGGACTTTCATATCAGGAACAGTGACAGATTTGAAGTATACAGAACAGTATGCACAGTACATGACATGAAACATTATTTGCAAATGAATTTAGACAGACAATTGACACTGATTTTGACAAAACTTAGATTTGGTATCTCAGAAATTACTCAGCATCAGTTTCGGTACAGGAAACATTCTACCAAAGATTTAGAGTGTCCATTGTGTAAAGATGGGAATGAAGAAGAGTTGCATTTTGTTTTGTGTTGCCCTGTCTTAGGGCAAATAAGAACTTAATATATTCCGTTCAAGTACTATTGATGCCCTAGTCAGTTTCGACGATGTCTGCTTTTGACATCAACAAAAGAAATTACTAAATCCAAAACAAGTGTGACTGCCCGCGTTCAAGCAAACAGGAAGCAGAAAAAAACACGAAAGAAGAATAAGAACGCGTATTTAATACAACAAGACAAGACAGGCGCCTGTCTTGTCTTGTTGTATTAAATACGCGTTCTTATTCTTCTTTCGTGTTTTTTTCCGGTTCCTAAAAGAAATTATTGTCAGAAATTTATCAATTTACTTATTTAAAGCATTTAACCTACGATCAGCTTTAAGGTCGTAACTGTTTGTATTATATATGTTGTATGTTTTCCTGTGTACATGAAATGCATGTTCGATGTCTTGTATACCGCACCCCTTCATGAGGGGCAATGGCCTTAATATGAATAAATCATCTGCATACGCATCCTCTTTTTTATGATGCTTGTCGTTTCCTTGTTTATGTATGTGTCTCTCGTTTCTTTTTATGGTGTTTGTTGCTTTTGCTTCTGTTGACCATTTTCTGCACCACTGTTTCCCTTCCCCCATGCTGTTCATTTTGGCTTTCCGGCACATCTCCAACCTCACTGAAAACCATGATCATCAAAAGAGCTGGGAATGAACGGCCACAGAATCTGGGATAATGTATTTCACAATGCTCAATGACGATGAAAATGAGGATGGTAGTGACGAGGATACGGAGTTCCATTTCGGACTGAATCTGCGTGACAGGGCTATACTCTACACTTAACTTTCATAGTATATCCTGGTGTCATCCAGGCGAAAGAGATACAGACGCGTTTGGTGTTGGCCAAGAAATTTCAGTAACATCATAAGTCATGCATCCGTAAAGTGGATGAGAATCGACAGCGTGGTCCAAGACTTTCCCATCAAGCCCATAGCACGCTCAGCTCTGGATGTGTGCTGGTCGGACATGAAAAATCCCACAATATTTTTTTTCCACTAATTGGGATTCAAACCCACGACATTCGAGTCCATCCTCCGTTACGCCAACTACATGTACTTCACTACGTTCGCTGGAATTTTATTCAATCATTATTATTTGTTGTAATTTCTGAGTCAGTGTGTGATAATCCAATGAGATGAGCACGCAAATAAACCTTCTAAAGCAAATACCTGAGGAAAATTGTAAGAATCCTCTGACCAAACAGAACCACTGACGAAGATATCAGAATAAATTACATAATTTGAACCAGTCGCTGTGGAACAGTGGCTAGCGTGATCGACTACTGACTGGAATCTGTGGATTTGAATACCATCAAATCCTGTCAAAATCGTTGTGTGTGTGTATGTGTGTGTGTGTGTGTGTGTGTGTGTGTGTGTGTGTGTGTGTGTGTGTGTGTGTGTGTGTGTGTGTGTGTGTGTGTATGTGTGTGTATGTGTGTGTGTGTATGTGTATGTTTGTGTGTGTATGTGTGTGTATGTGTGTGTATGTGTGTGTGTGTGTATGTGTGTATGTGTGTGTGTGTGTATGTGTGTGTGTATGTGTGTATGTGTGAGTGCGTGCGTGCGTGCGTGTGTGTGTGTTTGTTTTTTGTTTGTTTGTTTTGTTTTTCTTTGTGTGTGTGTGGTGGGGGGGGGGGGGATTGGTTTTTTTTCCGGTTTTCCTTACCTGGTTCCTACCCAGATCTGAGCGTGCTATGGACTCGTGGGAAGACTGAGATCATACAGTTCAGTTCCATCCGCTTTCTGGATGCGTCACTGACGGTAACACTCAAAATTCCGTAGCAACATCGCAGGTGCCGGTATCTCTCAAGCCTGGCTGGTGCCGAAATATGTTATTAAACAAGAACAGAATACGGCCCCTGTCGATCGTGCAGTCTAAATCTGGAACGGAAGCCCACAGCATCATCACTATCATCTCCATTCTTATCATCAAGGCAATACAAAAAATGTCCCAGTACAAATTCTATGGACGTTTAGGACCTGTTCTTCAGGTGATCTTTGTTTTGATGGGTTCTCGTGCGTTGCAAATCTGAATAAGTGCTGTAGGGATAATGACACAGAAGCGGTGCCGAAATTACTGTTACTGTTACTGTGGATTAAAGCCCAGTCAACTGATAGAGCCATATCAGGGCTATAACCATTTCAAAACATACACAATATTTCAACAGGAAAAAAGGAAAAGAAAATTTCAGTACACTTATCAAAACATTCGCGCATACATTTAAGGAGACGCCCCTGGCGTTGACCACTACGTCCAATTTATCGCACTGGGGATTTAAAAAAACATACCTGACTACAAATTTAAACATAGCTCAGGACAATAAAACGTACATAAAACCGGGCTTAAATTACCTAATATCGTTTCCGCATATCTCATTTCCCTAGAGCCAAAAATGCACTTAATGCGTGTACCCAATTATCAATCCCAAGAAAAAATTCGCAAGACTTTATCGAACACATTCAGGTGAATGGACCAGCAAGGCAGAAAATGATAAGAAGAAATGACACGAAGCAAAGGAACAAGGAAGAAACAAAGAGAGTGACACAAAAGAGGAAATTTCTAGCACAGAATTTCCTGAAGGTGAGGATATTATTTATACTGAAAAACACCCGGCGTCCCCACTGGGGACCGGTGCTGAAATGGTACAACCAAAACAACAACAAAAAGGAAAACACGAATTTCTGTTGCAAGCCTGTCCAACTTCCAAAACAATTAGTAAGGTACTTACAGTGATCTGAGCCGTCCATGGGGAGCAAAGCATTGTTAGACCTGATCTTCTCTCAATGCTTTCATCATGAGAGTCGTGTCTATCTGCTCTGGCCCAATACCATCTCCAGCCAACAACTACTCGCCCAATGCAATCAAGAGAAAGATTTACATAGACACTGTCATCATGGAAAGACAATGGAAATGATAAGGCACTTTGTCCAAAGACAGGTAGAATAACTTCACCAGGAACTATAAGGCACTTTGTCCAAAGACAGGTAGAATAACTTCACCAGGAACTATAAGGCACTTTGTCCAAAGACAGGTAGAATAACTTTACCAGGAACTATAAGGCACTTTGTCCAAAGACAGGTAGAATAACTTCACCAGGAACTACTGGACACCAGAAGAAAGTCATAACAGGGGAAGACCCAAGGACACCTGACGACGTACTACAGAAGGAGACGTATAGCCATGCAAAAATGAATCCTACAACTACTTCTTTCCCTCAGTCTACGTATGAAATATTGTAAGGTGGTCTTTGTCGATTGTATGCGTATGCCTGGCGCGGTGCATGAGTGCGCTTTGATTTGAATTGTCAACATTTGCCACCGCATAATACTGTAATTTATTATTATTATTGTTGTTATATTATTATTGTTGTTGTTATTATATTATTATTATATTATTGTTATTGTAATTATTATTATTATTATTATTATTATTATTTATTATTTATTATTATTATTATCGAGACTCAAAAACTCTGAAACACACCTGTGGTACCATGCCGAGGCTGACCAAGAATACATTGGAGTGACATATATTCGTTGCCG
Organism: Monoplex corrugatus; assembly: GCA_030674185.1. NCBI lineage: Eukaryota > Metazoa > Mollusca > Gastropoda > Littorinimorpha > Ranellidae > Monoplex > Monoplex corrugatus. The sequence goes on along the minus strand of JAPXFY010000018.1, from coordinate 20,976,787 downwards.
CCCTAAATATTCAATGGCAAAATGGGTATAAAATAGATAAGTGCATCTGCTCATCTCTGTGCTTTACCTTCTCCATCCCTGAAATGGGACATTTACTCATTGACAGATAAACTGGAATGAGTCGGCGCGTTTAAGTCATGGAAGGGACCTGGTTACCCATCCGTTTGACAACTATGCCTTATCGGTAAACTTAACCAAAGCGATATGGAAGCAGGTAACTTCCACCCCACACATCTCGACTAAAATCTCCTCCCCAAGAGCGCTCAGCGTTGGCCTAGTGCATTCTTGGACCCGCACGTGTGAATTCTTGACAAGAACGGTTAAAGAAGAAGAGTGCAAACCGGATCAGTTACACGTATTTCATCACTAGCACCAGTAGTCAGCCAGCGCGTATAGCAACGCAAAAATTAATACGTTCCAGTTGATACGTCACGTAAATTCCTACCAGCTTAGAAAAATCACAAGCATTCATATAGAGTGAAATAAGAAGATATTTTCTTTACTGCACATTAGACTGAAACAGAAATGTCAATCGAAATGATGAAATGACTGCAAGTAATTTGATGGGGTGCAGAAAAATGTATCACTGTCCACTGTAAAAGCACACGAAACCAAAAGTAGGTCCAGGCAGAACGGCCAAATTGTGCTAAGGAATTTTTAAAAAGTGCATTTATAATTTAATCGTAATCTTTTACTTTTCGTTAGGTAAACATTAATAATCTTCCGAAGCAATATGCTGAAACGTTCAGCTTTAGATTTCGTAGATATCGTTGTGTATGCTGTTTTCAACGAATATACCGATACGGCTAAGTATACCAATAAGGCGTTAACAAACGCCCGGTCGTGAACAACTCGACTTTCGGAAGCGTGTGATTAAACCACTTCACTATCCTGTTATCAACTCCCGCACTTTGTCCACCAGCATCCTGTATTGTCAACCATGCTCGTAAAGCAAAAACTTAACCCTTTGACTTCCTCACCCACTCTACCAGCTAGCTGCAGGAACTGGTAGATAGGGTGAGGGAGTCAAAGAGTTAAGCTTTGCAGTTGATGGATAGGCTGCGGGAATCAAACGGTTAAAACAAGAAGGCCAAGCCATTCTCACGATCTTCCTTCTTATACAAAAACTGTCACAAAACTACAGACTCTGTACTTATCAATGGACATGAGATCTTTAAAAAAATTCCGTTGAAATTACGCTTGATGTGCGTTGAGGACAATACTAGGCTGTCAAAACAGATTTTAGTTATTGTCAGCAGTTCCTGAGAAAGTGCTGTTCATATATCTTTTTGGAAAAAAATAGTGCTCATTGTATGCTTTTTTGTAGGTAGGTTCATGTAATTTTGTTCATTGAGCTTTTATTTTCCAAACTTACGTTTCATGACTCCTCAACAGTCCACAGTTTTAAGCCAAATGTGGTAAAGACCTACTTATAAAGCACTGGAAAAAAATCTTGTTCACACATTTTTTGTCACTTACACACACGCACACGCGTGCGCGCACGCACACACACACACACGCGCACACACACAAACAAACAAACACACACACACACACACAACACACACACACACACACACACACACACACACACACCCCACACACACACACACACCTCGGTCAACATGAAACATTTTTTAAAAGGGAGATGAAAAACCGAGACAAAAAAGAGAGGAAGGGAGGAAAGAGAGAGAGGGGGGAGAGAGAGGGAGAGAAACAGACAGACAGACAGAGACAGAGAGAGACATAGAAACACAGACAGACAGACTGACAGACAGACAGAGACAGACATAGAGACAGACAGAGGAAGGGAGATGAAAAACCGAAAAAAAGAGAGAGGGAGCGAGGAAAAAAGAGAGACAGACAGACAGAGACAAAAAGAGACACACAGAGAGGGAGGAGGCGAGAGGGAGAGAGAGAGACATAGAAGAGAGAGAGAGAGAGACAGAGAGAAAGAGACAGAGAGAGAGAGAGACAGACAGAGACAGAGACAGACAAACAGAAACAGAGACAGACAGAAAGCTGCTGCACTGTTAATATCGAACCACTTACGGTTTCCTCGCGACCGTTCTATTCTTTCTCCCCAGAGTCGTTTGTTTCTGCTATTCACATCCGCTCAAAAGTCAATGCCAACAATGGAGCTTAAAAACCAACGATTGCTCTTTCTTCCAAAGCATCCGACTTTGTTCTTGGCGTAGTTATACTAGCTATTGCCATCATACCCTTCACATATTCCAGGTCAAACGCACACGCTCCGAATCGAAACAGTGGACGATGCTAGGCGTCCATGAAAGGAATCTATGAGGAAGCAGTCAAGCCAGTATTTGGCGACCATGGTCACGACTCGGTTCATTTTGTGTCACGCTAGAAAATGTATTAAAACACACACAAAAAAGAGTCAAGCCATACTAACAATCTCCCTTTATATGCAAAAATAGTTTTTTAAAAACGTGACAGATTCTTCTTTTTGTCGTATGCTTTTGTCGCTGCAGAAACTGGTCGTATCACTGACATCTGCGAATTAAGTGCACCCTAACTGGTTACATCTATGTATAGAATCTGGAACAGCTACATCTGTAAATAAATTCAGAAATTCTTTCTCAGAATTCTTTTGGCCTTTTGGGTAAGTAAGACAGAAATTACGATTGTGCCCACTTTTCAAGTGTTCTTACTATTCTGAACGTTATCATCCGAATCTGATTAAGCGCTGTATATAAACAACTCTTAAAGTGGTGCAAAAATGATTTCACCTTTCGGTTCAGCGCAAAGGTAAAACTGGGTCTGGCTAAAATGTTGAGATGAACTGGACACATCCGAAGACAGCAGGATAACATCACCTGGAGTGTCCTTCACTGGACACCAAAAGGAAGACGTAAGAGAGTAAGACCCAAGAACAGTTGAGAACAAACAATAACAGACCTTAAGGCCCTGTAACACACTTGGGGGTACTATACTATGGCTCAAAACTGGTGAACCTTCATGCTGCCTTACATGCCATGGCATAATGAGCAATAAGTAACTGAGACAGTCACACTTCGCATTAGCGACTACCTGTTACAAGAGAGTGACGGCTCAAATGTGGTAAAAAGTTATCAAAAAATCGCTGAGAAATCTTCGGACACATTCTGTTCACATAGTCAGTCAGACAGACAGGGACAGGGACATATAAATAAATATACACATGTATGCGCACACACACACACGCGTGCGCGCGCACACACACACACACACATACACACACACACATGTGCGCGCGCGAAAGCCAGCCCACTTCCGGTCGAAAGAAAACACTTCCATTCCACCCCCTTTTAAGTTAAAACAAAAGAGGGGCATGAAAAAAAAATAGCATGGACTCTGCGGAAGTGCGGATCGCAGGCACTGTGTCCAGTTAGCAGGATTCTGTCATGTAACGAATTGAAGGATGTTTCCATCACTCTTGTGACAGAGTCTACAGTTTCTTCAAGACGGATTCATCACACTCGGATAATTCAAATCTGCCAGCCATCATCTGCCACTCCTCGAACCTGCGCAAAACCTTATGCGCTGGCAAGGTCTTCAAACGGGACGGGGTGAGTGACCTTTGAAAGAGTAAGATGAATGAAACGTTAAGCTGACACCAGCAGAATGTTTAAAGCTTTAAGATGGGCAGAGAACAGGCCAGTTTTTATGCTCCAAACTGGGATTGAACTCGAGATGTCAGACCTTGGGTCCATAGCTTTATCAAGAGAACCGATCAATCCGTATAATAGAACTGGCCCGCCCGGGAGTCGAACCCAAATCTTCTGTGTTATTAGTATGGCACTTTAACCAGCTGAGTAAACGGCCCTTTAAAATAAAGCTATGGCCTGCCTGTTGTTCGGACCCCTACATATCACTCCATACCAAATGAGCTGAAAGGACCAAAAAACGATGTTTGAGACAAGCTGATACGATTGCAAGGGAGTTCTTTTTCTGTGTATGTATTATTTGTAGTGATCAAATGACTTAGTTTAGGTCATTTATCCAGTAACAAGCCTGGACTTCTCTTTCTGTATAAATTATTCACAGTGATCAACCGTATTTACCCAGTAACAAGCTTTGGGTCTTTAAAAAAACAGAAAACAGCTTAGCCTGTTCTTAGCCTGTACATTAATTATAACGATCAAACATATTTATCCACAAACGAACTTTTACGTCTTTAAAAGAACAGAAAACCAGCCTGGCCTAGCTTTTGTAAATGCAATATTTGTGGTGTTCAAATATAGTTATCTGCTGACATGCAAGGGACTTAAAAAGAACAGAGAAAGCCCGACTTCTTTCATTATTCACAACGATCAAGCGTGTAAAAATGTTTGCACAATAACAAGCCTGGGGTCTTCAAAAGAACAGAAACTGGACAAACCCACACGTTAACTGTGAAACAATAAACTACCTAACTAATTAACTAAAACCTAACAGACGGTCTCTGCAGGGTGGGCATTGTGGTTGTTTTCTTTCTTTCTTTCTTTTGTTTCTTTTCTTTCTTTCTTTCTTTCCTCCCTTCTTTCTTTCTTTCTTTTTTCCTTCTTTCTTTTTGCTTTCTTTCTTTTTCTTGTTTCTTTTCTTCTTTCTTTCTTTCTTTTCTTTTTTCCTTCTTTCTTTTTCTTATCTTTCTTTCTTTCTTTCTTTTGTTTCTTTTCTTCTTTCTTTCTTTCCTCCCTTCTTTCTTTCTTTTCTTTTTTCCTTCTTTCTTTCTTTCTTTCTTTTTTCTTTCTTTCTTCTTTCCTTCTTTCTTTCTCTCTCTGGAGCATATCCGATTCGCCTGTTCCCGCTGTGCTTACTCTGTAATGGCGCGGCCACTTTCCATGGCCTCATGAGCGTTTGACTCTTTGACCTTTTCCCCTACCCGCCATTCAAGTTTCGCGTATTCAACCTCTCTTCTCAAACACAGAGAGAGAGAAAGAGAAAGAGAGAGACAGACACAGAGAGACAGAGACAGAGAGAGAGAGAGGCACACGCAAACACAAACAATCCATACATGAATAAGTGTTTAAATATGTGATGCACCACGCGAAAACCAGGTGAAGGTTTTAACGTTTCTTTTAAGATTTTTTTGCTTTTTTTTTTTTTTTGTTCCAATTATTGTGCACCAACACGGAAAAAAAAATAGAACTGAGTAATCGTACATTTTTTTTTTCTATACGAGTTCAAAGTCTGTCAGTCGGTCTTGGCAAAGGCGAATAATCTAGTTACGTCTGCTCTTCGGCAAGATTAGGACAGATCGCCCACAGAACAAAGAAGCGGGCACACACGCAGAAATGAACGTTTGGAGAAGCTGAAAACTCTAAATGAATCGGGGCAGTGGTCTCTTTCAGAGCTTTGCGATGGAGCATCACATGCGCTTCACTTTTAGACATATGCTATCACATCACAAACTGATGAGAGAGAGAGAGAGAGAGAGAAGAGAGAGAGAGAGAGAGAGAGAGAGAAAGAGAGAGAGAGAAGAAGACAGACGACAGACAGACAGACAGAGCCAGAGATATACAGCGACAGAGAGAGAGAGAGAGAAGACAGACAGACAGACAGACAGAGAGAAACAGAGAGAGAGGAGAGAGTGTGTATGTGTGTGTATAGGTGCGTGCAAGGTGTGTTGTGGAGTGGTTTTTATCGACAACACAGGCGACATGGAAATAAGCGTGAAGGGACCACCAAACTCAGGACAGGCCAACAGGGAAAAAGCGAAAGGGAATGACACCAGTCTAGCATGACAAATTCAAGCTAGTCTAAGCGTGGAGAACGCGTTGCCGTGGTGAAGCAACCCCCATTTCTTCTTGACTGTGTGTGGCAAATTGAGTATTGAAAACGAACACACCACACACACACACACACACACACACACACACACACACACACACATACACACTACACTCACATGCACGCATATAAGAACACACACATACACATGCGCGCATACATATACACACAGAGAAATGATGTCGCTATATATACAAAATGCGCAACACATATCGCTGGCAGTGTCGACTTTGTTTGGAATGTGCTAGTAAGTGAAAATGTAACCCTCCTCTCCTTCCACCCCCCCCCCACACACATACACTAACACACACACACACACTCACACACACACACACACACCACACACACACACACCACACACACACCCTCATCCACAAACACACACACAAACACACTCACCCACTAACACACACACACACGCACACACATACACCCACACCACTACACACACACACACACACACACACACTAACACACAACACACAACACACACACACACACACACACACACACACCACACACACACACACACACCACACACACACACACACACACACCTCACCCACACCGTCTAATATCACTCATAGTGAAAAGACGTCAAATCAAAGAACGAACGAACGAACCCTCACACACACACACACACACACACACACACACACACACAACACACACACACACACACACACACACCACCAACAAAACAAACCCTCCAGTGATGAATGTATTTTGAAGTCCTATAGGAATATCACATCCTTCCCCCTGTCCCCACCGCCAAACCAATCTTTCTTTTGTCTATCTTCCCCTCCTTTCACACGCATAACTCTCCATTTTATGTGCGTCCGTATGTGTGCACGTATGCATGATTGCGTGCGTGCGTGTGCGCACGTGCTCTCGTGCAAGTGTTTGTGTGTTGTTTTCATATGAACAGTACATCGGGAAAGAAACGTGTGTGGTGGTGGTCTTTCATTTAATGTCTATTCACTTAAGTGATTTTAGACCAAAAAAACAAAAACAAAAACAAAAAAATTCACGAGAAGTGAAGAGTATACTTGGAAATGGTTAATCTTCAGGAAAAAGAAATGAACCAGAAAAAAAACTGTGCCGAAGACGAGAAGGAACAAAATCACAACACGCTATCATAATTAACGATTGAAACAATAAAATTGGCTAACCATAACATTGAACATGTGAAATAACGGCGTGTTAAAGATAATTTGCTATAGGACTTTTTGACAGGCTAACAAAAAATTCATATGTTAAAGATGGTGAGGCAAATATATCAGAAACTGTCTTAGATAGTGAAGGAATATGTCTTTTCACCCGAACGCATGAAAGAATATGACTATGTGTTATCTTTTTTCCACACAGACATACTATATTCCTGGTGTATTTTGTTTTAAATGCATCAAGTTTCCACCTATACATAAGGGATTGTATACTTCTGCTGGCAGGAAATTGCTTACGCGTTTTGCTAATTTCAAAGTTCATATAATAGTTTTCATACTTTTTCTGTTTATCTTGAAACTGCTTCCATACATAGGAGTCCACTAAGGTATAACACTCATGCAATGAGAGGGAAAATTGTACATTATTTGAATCTGGGGAGCTCTTTGCCCCCCGTTTGGCAGCCCTATCAACCATATCGTTATAATGAAAAGAACTATGAGATGGTATCCAGCAGAAAGTATTATCAATGCCTCTTAAGGATAAACTATTAATCAAGTGAGTAATTTCCAATATCATTTCAGATCTTGTTTGTAATTTTGATAATTCAAGAGCTTGAAGTACAGATTTTGAATCAACGCAAAAAAGTATCTTGGGAAGTGTCCTAGGAAAATTTATCATATAATTCAAAGCCATTAAGATTGCAAAGAGTTCAGCGGTAAAGACAGATTTATTAAGTCCTATATAGAAGGATTTCTCAATTTTGAGAGTAGGTATTAAAAACGCTGAGCCTGCTTGTCTTTCAATTATTGATCCATCAGTGTAAACTTTCAAGTGATCGGAATAAAAATCTTCTATATGACATTTAACTTGACTTGCCAATAAGTTGATATTATCTTCTTTTTTTAAGTCAGTGTGACGTATGTCAAAACGTGCTCTTTGAAGTTCCCAACTGGGGGTACAGGTGAAAAGGAAGGTCTTGAAGTGACAGGATCTGCTTCTAGATCTATTCCAGAGCCTTTCATAACATCAGTTGTATATGTTGCTAGTGTGACCTGTGAGGATACTGATTTAGCTCTTTTTGGAAAGTCGGAGTCTGATCTTATTTTTGT